>JAHRHJ020003254.1:600000-764715 GCA_019776745.2 Taxus chinensis | reverse complement strand
TGAATATACCTTGTGTACATCGGGCCCAAGTACATGATGCATGGATGTTTTCTAAGGCCTACGGTATTTAGATGTGAGACTCCTTACTTCATGCCCACTCTTAAAACAGAGAGAGATTATTTAGCTAATAACGACAGCTATCCAACAATTTGTGTACCCCACCGAAAACATGAGTATCTCTACATATGTTGGAGAAAGCCTAAATATCACGAGACCCTAACTATAGATATCAATTCCACATCATGTTTCCCTCCCAAAAGAAAAATTGGGAAGCTCGTCCACTTTTGATTCCTTAATGATTGTCCTAGGATGTGAGAGGAGAGAATTACACAGTTTTTCACTTGAGGATGAACAAGAAAAAGAAGAAAACACACAGAAAAGGAATAATAACATATGCAAGGATAATTAAATGATAGTGATTTAATTAAATGATAAAGATTAGTATTTTGATGATTGGGTCTTCAAAGGATTCGTTAAAAAAAATAAGGGTTAGTACATTTGATTATATAAACCCCAAATGTCTTGAACTGATCATGCTATCAAAACAAATAGTTAGTAGTTTTAGTTTGATTTTTATCTTTCGTAAAGCATAGAATCTACACAAAAAGTTTAGTAGTTTGAACATTAAAATAAAACTCAATTGTGTAGTTTTAAATGCTATATTTAGGAAAATGAAAAAAGCAATGAATAAATATCCTATAGAAATTCTAAATGGACAAATTCATTACATAGATTCTTTTTGATACCTTTCTATGAAAAAAAAGGATTCGTTTCGAGTTTAGATAAAAATCTATATAGCTCTCGGTATAGGTAGGAACTTTTTTAAAAAAAGAGGTGATTGTTTGAATGTCGAATTCGCAGCACCCCTAAATGTCTGCAACATGATGCGGTTGAAGGACTCTCAGTTATGATTTGCATAACATGGAGCTTTTCCCAAGTGTGGGGACCTTGTGAAAATGGAAAAGCTTCCGTATGAAGGGGCCTGGTTCCTATTCCTGCTGTTCAGATGCACACGTAGAAAATGCAGAGGGTTACAAAAAAAGAACTAAAATCTAACTTTGCAAGGAGATAGGGTAAGGAAAATGACATAAAAAAAAACCTTAAACTACAGAAGGTGATGCACCGAGAATGAAGGAACCCCTTGTCTTTGCTAAATAAACACAGACCATTAAAATGCAATGCAAGAATCATGCACAGATAGCCCAGACTCACAGTGAAAGATCAGGGGGATGCAAATGAATACAGAGAGGGTTGAAAATCATTCCACAGGACATGCATTAATTTTCTCCAAGATTAATACAACACACTGCCAAATGCCAAATAAACAAAGGTTGCATTACAGTTTCAAATGGGAGTTTTAACTTCCACAAGTCCACCTTGCCAAAGAGAGAAGGAGGGCAAAACAGAAAATGTCCCAACCTTTAGAAAGAAGCCCCTCCTTACAAAAAATTAAATTTTAAGGAGGAAAGAAGAGAGGAGAAGAGAGGAAATCGAAATCGTGCCCCAACCACCTCCAGAATGCACTTAATTATCTCATATGGTGGTAGGTGAGAACCCCAGCGAACCCAAAAGTGACGAAACTGTATTTTGCATTTTTAAGAGATTTTTTCTCCCCCAATTAAATAATCTAGGTTGTAGTTGGACAGAGGACCTCGTAAGTTTTCCAAAAGTCCAACCTTGCATGAATCGAGCTCATCACCCCAGTCAAAAGTTAGCCATTTGAATAATCTGCGCAAGTCTGCCTTCCTGAACAGCGCTCAAAATGTTTCGCACCTCCTAAAGGTGTGCCATAGCACATCTGTGTGTATGTGTCGACATCCTCTTTATGTGTGCCAAGGTAATGCAACTTTTGCCCCTGTTGACACTCTGTGTCATGCGCCCATTTCCGTGAGCCAAGGGGCCATCCTTTTACTCCTGTCGACATTCCATTTCGGAATTGCCACTTTCCCCGTTGCGCCTTGGCGCATACATTTTAGTGTCAACACTCATTGTCATTGCACCATCCGATGCGTCAAGGTGCATCCTTTACCCTGTCGACACTCATTGCTATGCACCACTTTCCTGCACCTTGGGACATACATTTGTGTCAAAAACTCAATTGTCATGGGCCATTTCCTGTGTTTGCCAAGGGTGCTCCTTTACACCTGTCGACATCCATTTTGTTGTGCGCCCCACTTTCCTGCACCTTGGCGCATTACAATTTAGTGTCAACACTCATTGTCATGCGCCATTTCTGTGTGCCAAGGGTGCATCCTTTACCCTGTTGACATCCATGTTCATGCAGCATTTCCTCGTGCGCCACTTCATGTGCGCCAAGGCGCGCATAAAGGTCAGGGAATTTGGAAGCTTCTTTGATTCTGTATAATCCTCCGCTTGTCTATATCTACCTGCGGTAATATTAATACAACAGGTGATACTTCATGTATCTCAACTAGAAATGATTTTCCTTTATTTAAATAAGATTTTAGGAACCAGTCCCTCTTCTTTATGGAATCTCTCATATCCATAAATCATTTACAAATTTACTCTAACCACCTTTAGGGGAGAATTATACCTTAACCAGGGATCCTTTCACATTTGAATTCCCTTTACATAGAAATAAAAATATAATTAGTAACATTTCCTCCTCTTTGTGAAATTTATCAGCCTTAAATGATGCCATAATTTCAGAAAATAATGTTGATGGCCCTATTCTTGTTGAGTACATTTTGATTGAGTTAATGTTTCTCATAATAGAAAAAAATTGCATTGTGATTTTTCTCTACAACTTGCATATTTTAATCAAAAAACCTAGAAATGTGGTTTTGGATTATAATATTATAACCAACGTAAATAATTTACAAATATATTGTTTAAGCACTCCTCTAAACTCCATATATTTTCCAAATACATCAATATTTTCTCTAAAAGGATCCATTGGATATATTTATCCTAGTAAATATTACTCAAAATTTTTATTATTATAATCAATGTCTTTTCCTTTAATAGCTTCTGTGTCTATTTTTGAACCCCTTGCAAAATAGACCAACTTAGTTTTCCATGGACTTGAAATGGAAACTGCGGAGGAATTTTAGTATATTGCGGTAGGGTATGTGAGCTGCAAGGATAAAGAGTGTGTAAAGGAAAAAACCGTGGCTAATGAGATAAGTCCGCCAAAGTGAAATCTCCCATGATTTGAAGGAATTTATCCGAAATAAAGAAAAGGATCCGTGGGTGGATATTCAAATCCATGATCCTATGGATAATTCCCCAAGCTAAGGAAGTAGTGGAAAGTAGACCACGGATTACAGGGAAGCAAGTCACATCATCGAGGCATGCCACAGAAAGGTTTTTAAAATCTGTGAGGACCTATGGTTTAGTCATGTGAAGGAATGATATACGGATGTCAAATCGCCACGTGACACTGAGTAGAGAAAACCACATAATTAAGTAAAATGATGATTTCTCATAGAAGCCAGAAAGCGGCCTGCCTTTAATTTAGTTTTCAAATATTTGTAAATTTAATAAGATTTTACTATTCTGTATGCAATAAGATTCACTTTTAGGAATAAAATTGAGGTAAATGGGCAAGATTCAAGGTCAATTCTCCAGCACACAAAGGTACTATTCAGAGTGACACAACAACCAATATTAAATGAGGTATGGGTGCTTAGTTGAAGAAGGCATGTAAAAATGGATAAACAGAGTGGCACCATGTTACCTAAGAGAAATTTGAAGGTGGTTGATATTGGTTGAAGGAATTCCAATTTCCCTCTAATTTACTCTATATCTCTCTTCCACTATTTTTTATATATTGTAGATAAATGCCCATTCTTAAGGGTGGATACTTTGAGAATGCAAAGGCGTCATTTTATGCTCCAAAAGTATTTTAAGGATCATATGCCTTGGACTTAAGTTATGTAAAAAAATTTGCATCTTCTTCATATCTTGTAATGATCTGTGCATGATATCTAGGAAATAAAATCTTTGTTTTGTGTCTCATTTTTACCTTAGTTATCATTTTGTTGTACTCTCTTCCCTCTCATTCTTTTACAGGTGTGTTGTATGTGTTATCTCAGAACTTGGCGTTTACTTTGCATCACAAAAATTGAACTCAGGATGTGATTTTAACTTGTGGTCTTCACCCTGACCCTGTTCATCATCTTTTACCTTTATTTTCTCTCTTGCTGAAAGTGTTCATCCCCTAATTTTCTTGATGCTATCAACCTATATAGATTAGGATTTATATTTTATGCATCTCCTTCTCACCCTTGTCCCTTGGAGAGTTGGAGTAGATTTAGATAGTTTCATTTCAGTTCCTAAGAGTAGTTTTGTATTAGGAGTAAGTAGAGGAAACATGCCTTCTCTGGAGGTTTTTCTCAGTTCGAGTCCCACAACTTGGAGATAGTCCCATTTTGACTGAAATTTCAGGTTTTTATGATCTAAATGTGGGTGCAATTTTGAGCTCCAAAAACTTCTAAAGATTCTCATGAACACAAATGTTTGCTGAGTATAGATTAGGTGGGAGTGGTTCAACAAAGTATTTTTAACACATATGGAATTATTGAATTAGAGATGGCTAGAAGGAAGAGAGGCCAATTGATGGCTGTTTGTGGGAGACATGAACCTCGAAAGTGGGGGGAGATAATTTTTTAAGAGGATATTAAGAAGAAAGAAGGATCATCAATCATATCATATTCATTCATGGTTAAAATAAAAAATAACATGTTTTGTGGGAGACATTGAAATTATTAATTAAGGTTAAAATAATTACAGTGATACCTGATATCGAAAAGATCTCAAATTCTAATCCTTGGTTATAGCCTAGTAAGAGGGTTCATCTAAAGTATAACCATAATTGTATTTAGTGATTTAACAAAAAATTAATTTATGCTAAACCCTATATATTTTAGATTCACAATGCAATAATAAGCAATAAAGTATAGATCCAACCTAAGAAATAAGCTAGATAAAAATGAAACCCTAGGTGAAAGAGAGGGAACAAGAGACTTAGATAATTTCAAATAAATCTTAAAGTATGATGGATTTGAAAACTGTTGAACAAGAGGAGGAATTTGTTTCACTCACACTAAAAAAATAACAAAAATGTCGAAAAAATCCATACCAGGGCGTCTGGATTGGGTCAGGGACGTATGGGTGCTACAGTCTACTTCTTGGAACCCAAAACTATGAAAAAACTTAAAAATTGTTTTTTGTAGTGTCACAATATGTTTGTTGTTCTTCAATGTAGGCAAATGTACATCACCCTATGTCTATTATAGAATTTTCATGTAACCAATAATAGAAATGATCTCAATAAACCCCAAAAAACACAGATAAAATCCTAAAAAGAAAAAAAGATGTAAATGGGGAGTTGGGTTGACCCTAGTGGTCACCTGACAGAGTGAAATTATGACCAAACACTATACTACATCTTAGAATCCATGTATTTCACATGTGTGTGTGTGCAAGAATGATGTCATTTGAAGATCTTGGGCAGATGCAAATATATAGAGAAATAGATTAAAGGTACCAATCTAAGTAGATGTGTGCGATGGAAAAATAAAATTCCCCTCCTATGACATGTATGCAAAAAAATGTAGTCCCTTCTCCTTTGAATGATAGCTAGATATATGTTTTGATGCTTTTAGAATTCCTTTGGATGCAACCTTAGGTGATGATAATAGATTATTAGAGGATTATTCTTATTATGATCACATCAGCTTTGTATTTATATGATCCCTTAATTAAATTTTGTAATTGACAAATAAAAGGCATGACCACTAAGAAAAAAAAATGCTTAAATATATAAAGAGGTTAAAAAGGCGGTGAGAAAGATACAAAGAGGTTGAAGGGCACCCTGAGGGTACGAGGGAACTTAGTAGTTAAGCTCAGGGGCCACATAGGTGTAATAATCCTAGTTTGGCGCTAGTGTCTAAAGCAAGTTAAGATAAAGAAAAAAGGTGAGAGTGTTCTGTTATGAGGTATGCAAAGACCATAAAGAAAAGTAAGAAGACAATAAAATTCCAAATATTAGATGTGAAGCTATTTTTCTCACTTAAAAAATCATATATTAAATAGTGTTACAGGATTAGGACCAGATATATATTCTAGTGGTGATTTAGTGTCTACCATTTTCCCCCACTTTAGTTGTTGAGTAGTGAAAATACTTAATAACAGAAAATTAGATAAGAGATACATACCTAAAATACTTTGAATTAGCATGAAATTTGAAACTTGCCGGAAAACACAGTAATTGACATCAATTATGGAGGGACTAGCATTGGTCACCTATGACCGGCATCGGTCAGGCAAGGAGGAACCATCATTGGTTAAGGCTAATCGACATCGGTTACCTATGCGGGAGTGTTTTATTTAACTCTCGGGAATTAGATCTATTTTTAGTATTAAAGAATATGTATTGATTGTAATTGCATGGCTAAGTGCCCTAAGTTTGTATATGCCTATATAAGCATGAAAGCTAGGGTTTAGAACTAAGAATTAAGAAGAACTTTCAAAATTTGATGATTATTGTAAGAATAATTGTGAGAGAGAGAATTCTTGGAGAAGAAGAAAAAACTTGAGAGTAAGACAGGTGTACATCTGAGAGGTGTGGAAGATTGTAAATATTCAATTGCATATCTTGTGAAATATTTAGATAATATATTAGCTTGTTTCTTTCTATACATATCCCACACTAGGTAAACCAAGTTAAATCTTATATTGATTTATATCTCTTGTTCTGTGTATTTCTTCTGGTATAATATCCACTTTTATTTGAATGTATGCTTAGATCTCATATATTATCTTTACAAATAGTGTGCTAACCTCAATACATATTTCCTTAAACATCCACTATTACATAACTTTAGGAAAATTTGCCTCCCCCAGTGAGAATACCATAAGTTTATCTCTAACAACTCCATAGACTCTTGACTAACTTTAGAACTACATACTCTTCTTATATGTGTAGTAACTTTTTACCTTACTCCTAGGAGAACATATTTTGAGGCCTTATGCAGATAAGGCTAAGTTGAAATAAATACTTCCTAAAGAATCTTGAAAACATCTTTTTCACTTGATATTCCTCTGTTTTAACACATTGTAGATTTGTATTGGAGCATGATAAAACATAGGTTTTCTACACTTCAAACCCTTGGGTCATCATCACTACGACATCATAGGGCCCTCACATGTATGATCATGGCTTCCTATAATATTCCCGCACATACCCTTTGGAAAGCTAAGAACAAGAGTATATACCTCATGAGCCACCTCACTTTGGAAAGTAACATCATTTATGTTCTAATACCTCTTGCTCCACTTGTATAAACCTTCAACTATCCATATGGCTACAATGAAAATGACCTCATGTATGACCTATAGCTCTCAACTTTTAATAACTTTATTGAGCATTTCTCCATCCTTGATACATCCATTCAGTAGGATTCAATACAATCTCCTCATTAGAGTCTTGAGCAATGGGCACCTCAAACCCTCTTACCTGTATTTTAAATTTTCATCTAGGAGCTCTTCAAAATGCGTCAGTCTTGTACATTCCCTTCTATATTTTAGACTTTAAAATTGGGTACACGATCTTATTGACCCTTCGTTAAATAATCAACTTGAACTTTCTCTTATTCAAGATTACATTATCACACTAAGACATTAATTGGCATATCAACCTTTTAATTAAGATTAATCCATGTATTTATTAAGGATTTACATGAATTTAGGTATTATCCTAATTAAGATCATTCCCACCCATAAACCTCACCTATACACCTCACTTTCCTTCATATCTTTGCATAGGTTGAATATGTCAAGCCTTCATACTTCTTACTGTAGATGATCATTTTGTCATAACTGATACCCCCTAAGAGCTTAAATAAACCACTTACAAATATTCTTGCCTGGATCCCCTCTAACACACAATACTTCATAATCACTGGTACCTCCCGCTCTTATAACCTAGATTTTATAGAGAGATCTGGCAGAAATCATTGCCATGATCATAGAATTACATCAGTGCTCTTCCTATAGGGAATCCCACCCTAACTGACTTTGAGTCACCCTTGATCCTACTTCATATTGAAACCGTCGTCGGTGAAAAACTATTGGTTAATTTTGGGTAACCTTCCATGTTCTGAAGAAGTTGCAAAGTCTTGAGAAAACAGAATCCTTTCACCAATTTCTCCCTACCTATACATATCTACCATGATTATAGCATCCTTGTTATGATCACCCTAGACATTCAGAGCCATTCACCAGAGACATACTCCAGAGAGCCATTGCATTGAGGAATCATTTTCTATAAGGCACCACTACACTTTTCATACATGTGAACCTCCGATCTTTCCACCTCTTCCACTCAACCACTTAGAAACCTTTCCACAATAAGTATGGCCCTAACCAGTATAGTTTAAAATTTCAACATTAGTATTCTTCTTGATATTTACAGCTTGTTATCAAGTTTCTTACATACAAGTCTTATTGCAATCATCATTGACCTGCTTCAGAGAAACTAATTGGAAACACAATGTAAAATTTACTGATCATGGTACAAACTCACCTGATTCTCAGGTCATTTTTCAACTTCCCTGAGCATACCTGTGATCTCTATTTGACCTTAAACATTACATATTCAAACTTTAAGTGAAATTAAAACAAAAACACATCAACTAACATCGGCCTTTCAGAAGAAAATTGACAGAGAACCACTTTCCTTTGTTCCTATTAATTCGTTGCATGAGTGAGATATCCAATTGATAGTGGTTCTACCTCAAACCAGTGAAATCAGTTATTCATTAAGTAGGATTTCATATACCCTAATAACTTCTACATGTTGGCCAAGAATGTTCCCAACAATTACACCAAATCAGTATGACTTAACTAACAAGACACTTGACACTAACCAGTCATCGTACCAAGACAGGTATAGTTTGGGCTCTCTCAGATCACAACTATAACCAGTTAAAAAATTCACTCTGTGATACAGATTAATGAACTCCACTTGTATCCATCAACTCATACTCAATGAAAACTTACCACTTCAAATCCCAAAGTGATCTTCATAAGAGACCTCGCATTAAATTTCTCTCGATGTATGCACCTTAGAGATAGTCTATTGCATGGCCATTTAGTGACCATTTCTCACACTAAGGAACTCCAAAATTAACTACATATTTGCTTTGTTGGAGTCTATTAGACCATGTCATCATAGAGATTTATGACTTTGGGACACTCATGGTATTTAGCAGTTTTCTATGTACATTTGGAGTTCCTCTTAGTGGAAAAGGGAAAGCATGCTTAACACTTGCATTTCCAACCAATTTAAGAATGCAGTTCTAGGTAGACTCAACTAACCAAATCAATTGTGAACAGTGTACATACACTTTTTCCTACTTAACAACCTTATGACATGGTTCATGGATTTTAGAATAAAGAAAACGGTGCCCATCTGCATCTTGAGATTCTTCAATAATTTAATGCACCAACATGGCGGTTATCATGTGGCCATAATCCTTGGATTTCCCTATCTTCCTTTCCCTCTAAAACCTCCTCTTGTCTCTTCAGAGACCTATGTGTCTACATATTGACTAGACTGATTCATTTGTAAAATATGAAGACCCTCTCAAAATACTTATGGAGATTGAGTATCTTAGCTGTAATTATAGGTGTTTCTGAGGCTGCATGCTCAGGTTTCTGAATCCTTATGCACATGGATGTTTCTTGAGACCTTGATACATCAATTAAAGATACAACTAAATTACTATGAGTACATGAAGACTCTAAGACCTTACTTCCAATTCAAAACTTCACATGATAGAAGGAAAATATCCTTGACCAATTCTTTTCCATGACCTCTAGTGCTAGCTTGACTCAAAATGTCAGGCTTATTCTATAATGGTCAAGTGGTCTTCGTCCATTGCAAGGTAGGGGTTTGTCACACCTTATCAATTCACTTTGTCAGAGTTTATTTCTAGATTCGTATTAAACTGTCTCGATGAACTGGCATTTGGCAAGGCACCAATTAATTTGGTTCTGTGGCTCATATCTGTTTGCCTCTCCTACCATGGATTCTTCCCATTTAAACCTTAGTTGATGCCGTGGGCACCTTTGTCCATATGATGTTGGCACTACATCCAACCTTAGTTTAGGCCTCAAAAAAGTATGTTTTTCCACTATGCATGTAACCTCTCTCCCTGTTGACCTTGTAAATGCAAACAACCTTGGCATAGTTCATTGACCAAGACTAGTTTCTCTCTTGTAAAATCTACTTGAGTAGGGGAACATTTGATGCTTTAAATGTTGACAAGTTTGTCTCAGAATCCCAAGGTCCCTCCAACTTGCAGATAGTTTGTGGCACTTAGGCATGCAAAACCATTCTGATTGCTGAGGCATCTATGCACCCTCTTGAGGATCCACAATGTTTAGCTCCTTTGTCCTGCATATCGCAAGCAATGATGGCATTCATTTAAGAAGTGTAACCTTCCATTGAAATACTCTTTTGGAAATCTAAATGGTCTGGTGACCAAAATCATGACAAATCATAATAATATTTTATTCAATGAGAGCCTACCTCATGACAGGTTGATTTAAGAAAGGCACTATATGGAAGAAATTTTTTCAAATAATTCTTGTGCAGATTGAAGTTCTTTTACAACTTTATCAAAATATTTAGGTCAAACCCTAGGTTTTAGGACTGTCATCTAGAACCATTTTCCTTCTACGAAATTGCTCCCAAGATCCCTTTAGAGCTTTTTAACCTTCTCATCATCTTCAATCTACAACTTGGTGAGTTCTCCAATCTAATTCAAGTGGGCATTTTTCTTCACTTGGAAAAAACAGTCATCTCTTCACCTTCCATTAGCAAACTTGTCCTCATTGATAGTTTAAGGCCCATTAGCATTCAGCTAGATCATAATATTTAAATCCATTTAGTCCATTGTATCTTATGGATTAAAATGGACTCAGTAATGTCATACTTTACTTCTGATCTACAGACAGTAATGACATTGTGCTAGTCAATGTTGAAGTTCAGTAGAATTTCTTCATTGGAGAGAACAGTGTAATACCTATTATTGGAAGCACAAGGAACTAAGAGGGGGGGGTGAATCATTCCTATGAAATTTCAATTAAAATTTACCATTAGATATTAACACGCATTAATAATTTTACCATTCACATACATTCAACCAACCATGATTAGTGTACACATAAAATATTCAACCACATAAGCACAATACATGCAGAGAGCTGTACACATGAACACAAGATATAAGTGGGAAACCCTCATGGGAAGAAAACCCACTGAAAATCTACTTATATTACACAAATCCAAATAATTTAGTGAAGCACCAACTTCAAAGGGATCCCCTACCCCTATTTTAGTAGAGCACCAACCCTACAAGGAGCACCAACCCCTAATTTAGTGAAGCACCCACTCCACAAGGAGGCTACAACCCCCCTAAATATGACCAAGCACCAACTCAGCCACCTAAAGATGTTTGATCTCTTGATTTTTCTGCCACCACAACTGATGGAGATCACAATAATTCAGCTCACAAACCCTAGCTCAAACCCTAGGTCTTCAAACTTGCTCTTTCTTGCTCTTTCTTCACTTTCTTTGCTCTATAACCATCTTGCTCATCATGATTAATGATTTACCTCAACCTTTCATACTCTTCCTTAACCTTCAAATCATGCTCTCATACCTACAAAATATCTTCCTCTAGGTCACACACCTTCCCTCCAAGAGCACTAGTTCAAAAATGAACCAAATAAGCACTTAAATATACTTTTCTTCCTTCCAAACCAAAAAAGGTTGATCCTTCATGATAATTCAACCCATACATCAAGGAAACATTCATAAAATTTAATTACAATAGTCACATATGACCCAAGTAGGTCGGCCTAGCTAAAACCCTCATTACATGTGCCAAAAATGGCTCAAAACCCCATGGGCACATTCTTAAAAATGCCCTTACATTAAATGTATACTTTTTCATGACCCAAAACCCCTTACATATGAATAAAATATCATAAAACATTCATACATGGTCACAATTAATATCAACCAATCAAATTATTTCATTTACTGGGCCCAGTTCCCTTTACAATTCTCAAAACAGTTGTTTCCTGCACCCTTCAGCACCCTGGAAACTTCATATGATCACCAAATCAATTTTACTCAACAAAAACATGTAATGTGACCACTAAAAATAAATTTAATAACCTTTAGAACACTTATAAGAAATTTATAAGTCATGAAACATCCTTCACTTCAAACCACAACAACATTTTCCTTCACCATATCAACCTGCCAAAAAAATTGTTTCCAAAGGTTAGCTCATAAAATAATTTATACATACATTCAAGACCTAAAAATGGATTCATTGGATGAAAAATTCATCCCTATTCACATTAAATGTGATAGTAAGCATCACCCAATCCATCTCATGCTTCAAAACATCAAACTTGCACCAAAACAGATGTTGTCTTGAACTACCAAAAATATTCTTACTCAAAGAATGACCTAGAAACCATGTCAAATGACCTCATCATGAGGAAAAAATATATAAATGGAAATATATATGAATCTAATTTACAACACAACTTTAATCATCTCAAAAATCCACTTGTAGCTCAAGTTATGACCAATTTACTGGACCCTGCTATTTGAGATCCCAAAACTGCCCTTTGACCAGTCAACCTATTTGGACCTCAAAACACCATGAAACTGCATGAACATGTCCTGAAAACTCCATGGAAATCAATAAAAACTCCCAATAATCATGCACCATCAATTTTTCATGCTACTCCTTTGGACCATCTTGTCCTAAAACCTTCTTCTTCAGAAACTGCTATTTTTAGGTGGGGCCCACTCATCACCATGACCTCAACCATACATTTATGGAAATATAAGGAGTCCTCTACAACATCCAATCATCAATTTTTATTAATCAATAAAAACTGGGTCACTTTCTGTCAACTGCTCCTAGCTAGGGTTTAACTAGGGTTTTAGACCTCTTTACCTTCTTAACATTCGTTCATAAAAATATGATGATCAAATGACCTCATTATTTTTTGAAACCTTATAAAATCACCTTAGAATAATCCCTGAAATCCAAAATGTCCCATGAAAATCACACTATTCACAACAAGCATCAGAAGTTGCACTTCGAGCTGGAAATGCACTAGATTTTGACCATGTCTCACAAAATCAGTCATATCTTGAAAAATACACATCATGGGCACCTAAAATTTTTCTGAGAGCACTCATGACTCATCCCTCTAACATCTCCAATCATCATAATGTCAATTCCATACCTCAATATCTCCAATCACTAAGACTTACCTATGCTTGCATGTTAGATCCTCACTATTAGAAGCTAGGGTCAACTGAAATAATGCAATAACTGAACATGAAACCTCTGCAAATGACCCAAACATACCTCATATGCCATGATATACCTTATTTCATGCTTCCATGAGCTCAAATGGCTCCAATACACATTGTCACACCTCCAAGTTGTTATACCTGCTCCCAATGAGCACCTGTAACATTGAACCACATGTACCTGTACTATACCACTACTGTGAGTTATCAAGCACCCTCAAAAGATGCTATAAATCATGTCAACATGCTTCCCAAGCATCCAGGAACCTCCTATTATCAAGCAACATCTCCTAGGCACCTGTATGGGCTTGCTAGAGCAAGCACATGCCTCACTGAATCCCATTGTGTAGCAGCTCATAAACATTTGAACCATATGTTAGCATCAATAAAACATCATTGACCCATCCTACAACATTCACTTTTTCATTAATGTGGTTTTGCATCAATGACAACACCTTTTTTGTGTATAGCTGCCATAATATTAACAATTTAGCAGTACAACTATTGTCAAAATTGATTCCAATATATGCATATTGGAAGCTTATGCAAGACCAATCTTTTTGTTTAACTATTGCATACACATTTGGAGGTCATTAAGGAGCATCCATAATCAGTTTCTAACAAGGTTACACAGCTTTAAAGATCATACATACCTTAATTGAGGTTAACTTAGAAAGAATGGAGGTTTGCATCAAAATGTATATCTCTGCATTTACTATGTGTTTTCATAGTCTTAAACATGATGGAATACCTAACTATGTATTTTTAAGAACTACATACTTATTGGGCATATAGAAAATAAAAAAATTGAAAATAATAATTTTACATAGCTAAAAATAATATAGGGATGTATTAAAGCCTAGACATGGGGTATGTGACCTTCCTCCTTTGAATGATTTCTCTACCATGTACAAGTGTCATTACCTATTTTGCTTTTTTTTCCTCTTATTTAATGGACAAACTAATTCCTATTGAAATTAAGATTAGATCTCATATATTAAGCAAATTATAAATCCAAATTAAAATTGAATTTGAGTAAATCAAGATTTGGCAGGATTCGTCCAAATAGTTCGAGATGGAATTGTAACATCATAGCCAATTGAATTAGGTAGTTAAAGCAATGATACTCGTAGAAGGGCAACTGCGGAGGTGGGGATCAATGGCCATAATGTTTTGATTGATATGGGTTTTCATCTTATTGTAAAGTAGATCAGTTAAAAATGACATTTTATTTTGAATCTGTATCAAAATATGATTTTGTAAAATACATCTATAGCGATAAATTCATTCATACCCTAATTACGCAACTTCAAGTAATGATAAACAACATAGGTAACAACAATCCTTCATAATGTTGAAGAAATGAAATTAAATATAACTAACACCTCCAATATTAATATGCCATAAAATGAAATAACATGAATAATTTATTTTAAAAGTGAGGTAGGAATACTATATTTTACATAAAAAATACATGAAACAAAATAAATCACATCAAAATGTAAAATAAATTAGAATTAAAATGACATCCCTTTTGACATACCAAATGCAGTCTCTTCATATACTTGATGGTAAGTAAAAGGTATTTATATGCACTCATCAACCTCGCTCCCTAAGAAAGAGGCATAAAATTTGACCAAAATTAATCACTCATTCCTTCTAGTTTGAGGTGTAGTTTAGTAACACTTGATGGGTCTTTTAGGCTCTTCAATCACCATCAATTGGGTGTTGAGTATGTTAAAGATATAATCTCAAATGAGTCTTCTCTCCTAATCTTCCGTTCTACAAGGGTCTCCCAATGAGTGGGTCTTCCTTGTACTCAATATTCAAGGGGATAGACTTAATTTTACTGCCAATGGTTATACCCTAATTCATCATTTTTCAAAGGGCAGTAACTCCCTACACTATAACCTAGATGGTTTCCAACCCATCGGTCAAGATAGAGGAAGTGAACCCTATCAGAGATCGGTAGTTTGATGTATGGGGATGTATAGATCAATAATAAACATGCATGATGTAACTAAAATGAAAGTATTGATAGTTAAGGAGCTAGATATGGGTAAGATACTATGTTAACTAGCATCCAAACATGTTACATTAAGCTAACATAGCATGATTTAACAAATATTGCAATATAAATGTTAAACTCTAATTAAATAACAATGCAGATATAAATATACAATAAAGTACATATTTGACACAAGCAAGTAAGCTAATAAATTTGAAATGTTAAGTGTAAGAGAGAGGGTAAGATACTTAGATGATTTGATAATAATCTATGAAAGTTGTGCCGAGCTGGAAAACTGATGAAACAAGGAAAGCAGAGTGTCACAACCAAGCCCAAAAAATTGTGTGAATGTTAGGAATGTTAGGACTAGGGTGCCTTGTACAGGGTCAGGGGCACTTGGGGCACTGGGATCCTCCTCTGGGCACCTGTGACTATTCAGAACCTCAGAAAATCAATTTCATAGGGTCACAAGATGTTCATTAGATGTCATCTTTAGTCACTTGTATTTTGCTTGATCATGACTGAATTCACCTGAAACCTGCAAAGAGAAAGAGAACTACAAAACCCCAAAACACATCAAATCCTAAAAAAAATAAAAAGATGCAAATGGGGAGTCAGAACTGACCCCGAGGTCACCTAACTAAGTGAACTTACGATCTAGGCATTGCACTACATTTCAGACTCCATGTAGTTTTGTGTGTGTGTAGAATCGTGCCCTAGGTGGCTCTTGTGCGAGAGTTGCACTTGATAGCGAGAAATAGCTAGATGTAGAAAATGTAGATAGATGTGTGCATGGAAAAATGAACTTCCCCTCCTATGAAGTGTATGTAGAAGAATGTAGTCCCTTTTCCCTTGTGTGATGCTAGATGGATGCTTTGATGCTCTTGTAATGCCTTTGGATGCAACCTTAGGTGATGATAGTAGATGCTTAGTGCTTGGTCCTTTATTATGATCACATAGCTTTGTATTTATATGATTCCCTTGTTTGAATTTTGTAATTAACCACTAAAAGGCTGACCACCAAGAAAATAAGATGCCCAACAGCTAGAAAGGACCCAAAAGATGTGAGCAAGATACAAAGAGGTCAGGGGCACCCAGAGGGGACGGGGGCGCCTGGGTTGGCGTCCTGGCTGGGTGCTGGTGTCCAGACTCAGAAAATTGAAGTATCAAAATTTAGACTTGGGAAGAAGGTGTGTAAGACCAAGAAGGAAAACAGAAAGAAAGAAAAGAGGCCAAAGACAATGGTTAATTAGTACTTTTCTTACTTAGGAATCATATGAATAGTGGTATGTGATCAGGACTAGAAATATACCCAAAGTGCGTGATTTAGTGTCTACATTTTCCCCCACTTTATGTTGTTGAGAGAATTCTCGATAACATAAAGTAGATAAGATATGTGTACCTGATAACCATGTAGATCGATGGTGAAAAGCATGCCGAGGAGACAAGAAAAAACGTGGAGTGATAAAAAATGAAGCATGGAAGCTAGAGAAGAGGAAGTGAAAAATGATGATGACCCTAGGGGTGAAAGTGTATGTGTAGATGTCGTGTTATACCTATTGTTGTTGATGTCACTGATGTTGATGATGTGACTACCGCTTCCCATAAGGAAGGACATATAAAAGAGAAGAGAAAAACAAGTAGTCAAATATGTGTATATGAAAAATTTGATCAAAACGCATAAAAAGTGTGTAAAAGTATGTAAAAATGTGAAAAGGAACATGTGCACCTGATCCATGATGAGTGAAAGAGATAGAAAGGATCCTAAAGATGTTGTAGAAGAATGAGTTTTTTGGGTGATCTCACATGCCAGTTGTGCAAGTGTGTTTTTTGGTGATCTCACGCACCAAGTGCGGAAAGAAGTGTAGGGAGAAAGGTCTAGTGTTATTATCCAACCTTTGACTACTTCCCGAAGTATAAACACCATTGTAGATGGTGTGTGTAAATCTGATCCATCTCGATCCATTCCAATGAAAAATAGAAAAAGGTGAATGCATGCATGTTGAGTGCTGAAGGACTGTGTCTATCCTGTAAAATTCATGTTGTGTAAACTGTTGTGATATGTGAAAAACTGAGAAAAATGTGTAACTGCCCCTTGGTCATAGGCACCCAAGGAAGGGTCAGGGGTGCCCAGGCACTACTGTCTATGTGTTGGGCACTAGTGTCTGTGTTGTTGAAGACCCAAGTCAGATTCTGGGTCATTGTTATGAGACTAAGACTGTGTTGTACTGGTACTGAACTGTGTTGAACTATGACTATAAACTGTTGTATGGGGTGACTGATTCACCCAATGATGCCCCCCTCATTTGGGGTGCATGCGATGTCGCAAGGAGTATGTGGCCCAAAGGAGGACCAAAACTGTGCTGAAACTAATGCCCTACAGGGGGAGGGAATGTGCTTGGTAGAAACCAAGGCACATGCAAACAAAGTGGCTAGGAACAAGTGTTAGTGCAAACAAGATAAACACACATGTAGAAGACAATATGTAAGCTAGCAAGCAAGAAGACAATACAGACAAGAAGACAATAAAGAATAGACTAGACTGAAAAGTGGGTTACAAACATGGGACATCACTCATGATGTCACAAGACAATCGAGGCTGAAGTGGCCAAAATCATACAATGTGCACAAGACAAGGGGAAAAGCCCACAAACAATGGCATACAATGGACAAGTAATAATGACAAACAAACAAGTAAATGTATCAAACAACCATGGTAGCAAAGAGTTCCTGCAAACAAATGTTGCACATGAAGCACCCATTAGCATGTTAGAAAGATAAAAAGTATGTCAAAACATGTATGATCTGATATAATGTAGTGTGCTAGTATGAATAGGAAGTTGTATAAATAAAACAATAACACTTGTGATATATACGAAAGTGGATGCCCCCATGGAGCCTGTTGTGGGACTGGTAAGAGTTACAGTGCCAAACATCTATGCTGCGTGTAATCGATCTGTGTAAAGTATGTGATCACAACTAGAAGGAAAGTGAATGCATGTGTATATAGAAAAGATAATGACATACAATGTATCCAACTAACATAGTAAGCAAGTGTAACATGTGAGTATAAGTAAGCAAGAACAATGTGCAACCAAGATATGCAGTATGTTGTGGATGAGTGAGATGGAATGGAATGCAAAGTGAGTGTGATAGGAGCCATGTGCCCCCTGAGTGAATGTGAATGAGTATGCATGAGATGAGGTTCATTTATAAATGCCCCCTCAGCAGTCGAGAATGAACCATAGAACAAGAGTGTGTCATCAGGAAATGGTTTCAATAGTGTGCTAGAAAGATATGATCGATCAAAGCGTAGAGCGTAGAGAGTGAGTGAGTGTGGTGAGGTTCATTTCAGATTTAGACCCTCAGTAGTCAAGTATGAACCATGGAACTAGAGTGCATCATAGGGTAGTGTGTTGTGATGAATGTGCACTAGAAATATGTGTTGTGAATGTGCCGAGTGTGAAATGTGTAGTGTGATGTGATGTGAGGTTCATGAATGTAGTGAGCCCTCAACAGTCAAGTGTGAACCATAGCACAAGAGTGTGTCATCAGGTAATGATGATACAAATGTATCAAGATGTGTAAGATGTGTGTGAAAGACTAGATGTGAAGTTAGAAGTGAAATAGTATAATTGTAAGACAACTGATAATGCTAGAAGGGGGGGAGAATAAGTATGATGCCCCCAAGTGTATGATGATAAGTGTGATCAAGTAACATCATCTAAGAGATCATCATTTTCATGGTCAAAACCAAATGGAGATGCATCTGAGACTTGGTAGGCAATAGTATGTGGTTGATCCCGTAGAGATCCATTGCAACATAGATTATACATGCCCATTGCATATTCCTCATCAGTGAAAGGTGGTAATGGACATCCATGTGCATACCAACGAGTAAGGTTTTGTGAATAGCCGAGAAATGAGTCATTGCAAATGAAAATGTGGCCAAAGGGCATGGGGAATGAAATGTCAATATGATTAGGATCTAATGTGCCACCAATGTAGTCAAGCCAAGATTGTCCAAGAGTAAGTGGTGAAATGCGTGGATTGCATGCAACAAAGACTGATAGATGAAATACTCAGAGGCCATAAGCAACAGTAATGCAAACATATCCATGATATAGATGTGGTGAATGCAGTGGAGGTAAGATATCATCAAGTGTAAAGCCAAGCCGAGTCAAGCCATCATGTGTGTACATAGTGTCAGAGCAAGTGGGATCGAATGGAATGTGCGACCAGTAAGCATTATTCACAAAGAGAGTGCATGCGAAGGGAGGAAGTGCATATGCAGGTTTCTCATGAGAAGATAATGAAGGTGGTATGATGTCTGATGTATGGACAGACCCCCGATAAAGTACCATAACATTAGCAGAAGCAGTGGGATTTTGAAGTGGATGGAACAACGTCTAATGTACAAATGGTTCCCTCAAGTGGAGGTAAGTTGTTTGGATAGTGCATGGGTCATGGATCAACAACAGGATGTATAGTAGTAGAAGTTAGAATAGGTAATGCAGTGGTTGGATCTAGGTTGCAATATTGGAATGGTGTACTATCAACGGGAACTTCATATTCAAATCCTTCATGTAAGAATCTAACACATCGGTGAACTGTAGAAGACACTGCTTGCATTCTTGTGAAGCCATGGCCTACCAAGTAAGCAATTATATGAAACTGGGATATCAATGACAAAAAATAGAACTAGAATAGTCTTTGGCCCAACTGTGAGTGGAAAAGGTGATAGTTCCTATGCATGGACACATAGTGGAATCATATGCTCAAACAGAAATAGATGTTGGGTTAAAAATAGATACTAGAAGGCCTATAGCTTTAATGAATGATAAAGGAAAAAGATTGAGCTCAGATCCAATATCAACTAAAGTGTAATTGACGCCTAAGTTATTGATGCAAACTCGTATATATAGAGGAGGATCATTTTCATACACAGAAATATTGTTAGCTATAGTAGATGGAAAAGTAATCTGTTGAGAAAATGCATCTACGAATGTCTGATAAACAACGTCTAGATGAGTAGTGGAAGGAATACGAGTAGTAGCCAAAAGAGTAATGATTTTAGCATGACACTCAGGATTGGCTAGCAAGAAATCATGAATAGAAATATCCATGATGAGAGGAGCCTAAGAAAAATGCAAGAAGTGATGAAATGAGGATCCAAGAGTGTTCAAATGAGTCGGGTTCACCAAATGATTTAACAAATATTGAAATAAATAAATGTTAAATTCTAATTAAGTAACAACAACAAATATAAATGCAATAAAGTACAGATTTGACCCAAGAAAAGTAAGCTAGAAAAATATGAAACCCTAAGTTGCAAGAGAAAGGGTAAGATACTTAGTTAATTTCACAATAAATCCTGAAGTTGTGCGAGCTGGAAAACTGATGAAACAGGAAAGAAAGTGTCGCAACCGAGCCCAGAAAATTGTGTAGAATGCTTGGAAATGTCGGGACTAGGGTGCCTATGTAGGGTCAGGGGCGCCTGGGGCGCTACAGACCTCCTCTGGTGCCTGTGACTGCTTCAGAACCTCAGAAAATCAATTTTACACAGGGTCACAAGATGTTTTTTGGATGTCACCTTTAATCGTCCTGTATGTCACTTGATCATCGAATTCACCTGAAACCTATAAAGAGAAAGAGCACCTGCAAAACCCCAAAACACATCAAATCCTAAAAAGAAAAATATGCAAATGGGGAGTCAGATTGACCCTCGTGGTCACCCAACTGAGTGAACTTACGATCCGGGCACTGCACTACATTTCAGACTCCATGTAGTTTTGTGTGTGTGTGTAGAATCGTGCCCTAGGTGGCTCTTGTGCAAGTCACACTTGATAGTGAGAAAGTAGCTAGATGTAGAAAATGTAGATAGATGTGTGCATGGAAAAATGAACTTCCCCTCCTATGAAGTGTATGCAGAAGAATGTAGTCCCTTGTTTCTTATATGTGAGTCCTAGATGGATGCTTGAATGCTCTTGTAATGCCTTTGGATGCAACCTTAGGTGGTGATAGTAGATGCTTAGTGCTTGGTCCTTTATTATGATCACATAGCTTTGTATTTATATGATTCCCTTGTTTGAATTTTGTAATTAACCACTAAAAGGACAACCAGTAAGAAAATAAGATGCCCAACAACTAGAAAGGACCCAAAATATGTGAGAAAAGATACAAAGAGGTCAGGGGCACCCAGAGGGGATGGGGGAACCTAGGCACTAGCATATTGGTTGGGCGCTGGTGTCCAGACTCAAAAAAAATGAAGTGTCAAAAGTCAGACTGGGCAAGGGGTGTGTAATACCAAGAAGGAAACCAGAAAGAAAGAAAAGAGGCCAAAAACATTGCTCAATTAGTATTTTTCTCACTTAGGAATCATATGAATAGTGGTATGTGATCTAACCCATAGCCGCATTACCTAGAAATCTATGCATCATGATTTTAACTACATTAAAGAAATATATCTAGTAACTAGTCTCTCCAATGAAAAGTGATGTCTCTTACATTGCGTGTAAAAATTGATTCTTACAAATGTCACTTATAGTGAAACATTCTCAAAGGAAAAATAAAGTCCTGTAACATTGATACTTTAAGTATACGTAAAGGATTTTTACATGACAGGACTAGATGATCATCAAATATATCTTTTCACCAATGTGCACACTTAGATCAAAGTGACACTACGTCTTACCATAATTGAAGCAATTAATGATGTAAGTTTTCCTTTAAGACCAATTACAATATGAGAGGAAACACTAGAGGACCATTAGTAAAATAAGATCTTCATCACCTAGCTCAGGGGTCCATGGGATGGATTTGGTGTCTTAGATGTTGGGATCTTCGTCAATGATGATATGCTATGTCTTTCTTGGCAGAAAATTGGATTATCAAAAGCAGTCGTGTAATAATTCAAAATCAAACAACATGGGATAAACAATATGGTCTTAAACTTACAAAATCTTATTGCCTTTCAGAGTGAAAATACATAGTCAATTGGAAGGTTTAGGTTTATCGTGACCTCAATTTGAATAGAAATTTGAGTTTTATATAATAGTTTTGATTTTAACCCTTTCATTGTTATTTATAGAATTGAGAGAACTCAAGCTCTAGGATTTCCAAATATGAGGTGTAATTCAACATGTCATGGCATGTGTACGAGGTTGTGATGGAGGATGACAAGATGGAGCACATAAGTGGAGTGTGACCATGGGTAATTCGTCGCATTTAATTTTCTTCAGTATATTAGGTGCTATTTAGCTATTTTGATTTTTTGGAGTTGTTAGCTCATCATTCTTATCTAGACTTACAACATTGGGTAGGTTAGGAAAAAATGAAAGTGGGTTTTGGACGGTTTTAATTTTAATATTTTTTGATTGATAGATTTTTATGAGTCAAATTGTAAAATTTGTGGATAATTTTTGGTTAGAGGATTCCATCAGCCCCTTTGAAACATGAGGTCTATGATGGCATATAGGATGGGGGAAATTTCAATCCAAGGGATTGATGTAGGGTTAAATTTTCTAGGGGCCATGGCATCTAGCCAGGGGGCCGACAATGTAGGAAATTTTTCAAGTATAGGTTGAAATGCTTTGATTTTTCACTCTCAAATTGATTTTTGAGAGTTATGATATGCTTGCATGTTTTCATTTTGTGGATGCAGGTAGAGCACATGATATGCCTATTATGGAGTATAGATGTATCATTGATTAGTACAATGATTGTCAAATTGACACAAAATCAAGGTGACCCTAGTTACAAGGTTGGGGTTTGGGAGCATCCTGCAGATGCCCAAAATACCATTAGATATGGATTTAATACAGATGTTCTTGACCACATGGGAGACCAGGTCCAACATATTTTGGTTTTGGAAATTCAATGGATCTCCTTTTAAGATGATCAAAATTCTCCAATATTACCTTAACATTGGATACCAATGTGTTGGAAGCACAACCACTAAGAGGGGGGGTGAATCAGTGGGCAATAAAACTTTTTTATTCACTTATATATTTATATCCATCAACCATTCAATTCAACTTAACCATTAAGCATGCATTCTTAAGAAACATAACCATTAAATGAGAAAATGAGAACACAAAAACACATGAACACCAGATATAAGTGGGAAACCCTCAAGGGGAATAAAACCCACTGAAAGAAAGATTTATTACAGAAATGAATCAAATTTAGTTGAGCACCAACTAAACAAGGAGCACCAACCCCTAGGTTTAGTAGAGCACCAACCCCACAAGGAGCACCAACCCCTAGATTTAGTAGAGCACCAACCCTACATGGAGGCACCAACCCCCTAGATGACTCAACACCAACTCAGCCACCTAAATTTTTTTTCACCTCTAGAATGTTGCACCAACAACTAATGATGACACTTATTTAGCTCTCC
Organism: Taxus chinensis; assembly: GCA_019776745.2. NCBI lineage: Eukaryota > Viridiplantae > Streptophyta > Pinopsida > Cupressales > Taxaceae > Taxus > Taxus chinensis. The sequence goes on along the minus strand of JAHRHJ020003254.1, from coordinate 740,925 downwards.
TTCCTTCAATCTTCTCCAAATTTGCCTTCTAGCTTCTCGCTCAAGAACTTCTTCACTCCAAGATGATTAGGTCATCTGACCTATCTCTCGAACAATATTACACCCTCTTAGAACATCATATCAATATCTCTTCCCTCTTTTATGGTCATAAATACCTTCTTCACCTCTTCACAAGATTCCCTCTTACTCACTTTCTCATACTCTCTCAACACAAAATAAGTCACTAAAACATGCTTATATACATGACTTAAGCATCAATAACACATCTAGGTCAACCATCATAGGGAAAATATACTTAAAAAACATTAAATCATGATAATAATATCATTCATAATACCACTTAGGTCATTAATAACATATAAAACCAAATCCTTCATTAGGACCATAATTAGGCCTAATACACTCAAACTACCCTCTCACCAAAGCCAAGAATTATTGAGCTAACATGACCTTCACCAAACATAAAACAACTTATACATGTTGTATAATTATTCTACCAATTCTCCAATAAATTTACACCTTTGATCATCATCTCATGAATGAAGCCACCATTAGACAATTCTCCTTACTAGGTGTGTGACCTACAAAACCAATCCTCAAAGATGAAGCTCAAACCATCAAATCACCTCAACCATGAAAGTATGACACATGAATGAAAATATCATGACCTCAAGGTCATCACCAAATTCATTAGACACCATCAAAATTAGGGCTTAAGGGCCCAAGAACACCTTTGCAACCAGGACCATCAAAACTGTCAAAAATTGCCCCAAAACCAGTCTTGCAAGATAAACTTCCACAGACCTCCTAAGGGATCAAACCATTTTTTTTGAAACCACTCCAAACATGTAGTATAGCTTCCCATAATTCCTCAAACATCAATTTATTCAATAGGTCCAATGCAAAACTTGAGAGAAATATCAACTTCTTCAGAAACATGCAATTTGTTGTGGGGTCCACATACTTTCATGAAACCTAAATACCACTTGGAGAAACCTGGAGGAGTCCTCTACAACCTCCAATCACTAACCAAGGTCAAAATCCATTATTTAGGGTCATGTTTGAACAATTTCTTCTCCATCATTTCTTAACTAGGGTTTAAGGAGGGTTTTAGACCACCTTACCTTCTTAACGATTGTTCATAAAGCTCTGCCCTTTAATCTCTGAACTATTGCCTAGAATGTCATATTAGGACCCTTCCCCAACTACCATGAAGATATTGGACCTCCCATGCAGATTTCACACATGCCAAACGAGCATCAAACAGTCCTTCTCGAGCTGGGTTTCTCACTTCTAAGAACTCGGTAGAGGTAAAAACACACATATCTTGCTTAATATTGCAAACCAACACCTAAAACTTCACTCACACCTCTAGGACAACCTGCTTCACCTTTTCCCAATGCTTACATTTTCATATCCAAGCTGAAATAGATCAATCTCACCTCATTTGGCCACTAGGGCTTAAGAATAAGTCTAGTGTAGACCTAGAAAACATGACCAAAACCTGTAACCACACTTTGAGACACTTGTGAGTGTCTCTAAACTTCATCCTCATGCTCTCCATGCTCTCACCATGCATAACCAGATTTTACATACATGTGAACCACCATGACATACCTCATCCTGCTGACTAGGCCTCCTAACTAGACATCTTAAACATGCTTCCACCATCAATGTTGACCACCTCATGACTTTTCACTCTTTCCCACCTACAAGATCCTTCAACAAGCTTCATGACATCACTACAACATCCATAGTATCACTACTCTAAATACCTCTACAAGTCATATACCTATCAAGACACCTCAAGACACCATGCCACCTCATCAATGAACCTCAACACAACATAACACATAACATGACAATGAAACACTACCAATAACCTTCATGTTCCTTACTCCTTTTGACATCAATGAACACTATTGACATCAACGAAAACACAACTTACCATTAATCTCCCCCTTTGTCATTGATGGAAAACACATTGATGGAAAAACATATTTCATTCTCTTAAGCCATCAACTCATTCTCCCCCTTTTGACATTAATGAAAAATATCATACCTGTAAACATCTTAGTCCTCTTCTTCTATGACATCACATTAGGCTCAATTTTTGGTTGGAAACATCAACCAAATTAGGCAAGGTCCATTTGACCTCTTCATATCTCTGATTTGATTCTTAGCAACATTAGAGCAACATAGCTCTCCCTTAACAGATGCATGCCTTCCAAATCTAACTCAAACTTTGATCAAAACCATAATTCTCAACAGACATAACTAATACCAATAGCTAAAAAATGAACAACTTTGGGCCTCATACCTTAACTTATAAATAAATTGAATCATGCATCTTATGACTTATGTGCTTCACTCTTGTACCACTCATGAATTCAAACATATCCCCCTAGGTAGATACCACTATAATGACATTACCAAGAACTATGCTTCAACTTGCTCATAAAAGTGATTAAATTCTACCTAAAACAAGAAACTACATGAACCCCTCTACTTACCTTAACAACATTTCATCTCATAGCTGTCTTAACTAACATAAACTGTGATCATAAGCTCAAAAATCATCTATACAACTCCCATTACTTCTTAACAATTTTAAATACAACAAGATACTACAACTTGAGACTTATAAATTTTTTCAAACCTTCACTCTTGCTTGAGACATATATTTGATTCAACTAAAGTCCTTCACTTCATTATGATGAGTGCTTGATATCAACAATTAAAATGATTTCAACTTGATCAAAATGAGAAACAACATGCTTACATGTTTTCATGACACCATAACTTCTTAGCAATCACTTGACTCACATAGATCTCAAAAATTCCATTTTCTAAGCTCCCCCTGAGTCATAGACCCTTCCAAATTATAAAGCACTCCAAATTTTATTTTATATCCCTTACTAACATATTGCTTGAAACTCACAAACTTTGCCCTATGTCAAATTAGAACTAAGATATGACATCAAATTGACTTCATAGACCATTCTTAATAATTGATACCTATATAGAAATTATGACTATCATCATACTTACATTTACATCTCCTACATATCTTGATTATTTAATCCCTTTCATAGAATCTAACTAATCTCATGTCATAAGACCAATCTTAATCATCTCTTGAGATCTCAAATAATACACACCTAATATGCTTACCACACTTAACAATCTTCTTGATGCCTCCAACACAACATGATCTATAATTCTTTAAAACAATTATCATTCACACATTAATACTCATGATTCAAATGATAAGAATTAAAAGATTCCTAATATTTTCCCTAGATTTGATTCACACATTAGGCTTCTCAATACTTCAATAACATATGCCAATATAGGTTTCATATCAAAACTTACCTTTAAACATCTATTACCAACAACAAGATGTTCTTCAACTCATTATCATGATAACTTCCTTAGACAGCTAAATCATAGCCCACATGGAGCACAGTTCAATGCTCCTCAACTATGACATCTCACTCTTCAAATAACTAAGACCTCTCCTTAATTGATTATAAGCCTTATCATATTGACTAATACTAACATACACTTGCCTTATAATGCAAGTGACTTTCAAAGATCTTCACTACAAAATGCCTTGAGGTACCATTTCTTCATTCACCAGTAACACTTTCTTCTCCCTTTCTTCTCAAAACTTCAGAAATCATATGGTAACAAACTGTCTAAAAAAGATCCACCAAACCCATTGGTTGGCCTTCATAACTATAGCAAATGACTATACAACTAAATCATACATAAACAACACATAGATACTAATCCACTAGAATGAACTTTTAATTACCTTAAGCATTTCACCACCTAGATTCTGATCATACTTTTCATTTTTCAAATACCTCATAAACCCTTCTTGTAATACATCTTCTTGTAACATGACTTTTCTATGAAAAAAAAACATCATACTTTAACATTCTCCTTCTCATAGTTATCTTGAACCTTCAACAATTTAAAAACTTCTTCTCATATTAAACTTGCTTCATGAACCTTAATCAAGTTTCCTCATCCTTGTCAAAAACACCATTTATTTGGCACTTATACCTTTTCATGAGGAACTTGATATTGTTCCCCCTATCTCATGAATCACTTGACACCTATGACAGATATAACCAAACACCCAACACTTTACAATCCTTCTAATGACTTATTGTGATCCATTGATCTCGCATACCTTAAACATATTGACAAAAATCTCATCATCCTTTCCACTATAAAACTCATTATCAAACTTCAATGAAATACCTGTCTCCTTTGAAACTTGATCATTGCAAAATGATATAATATAACTCATGATACATAAGATGAATGCTTCTTCATAGTTGGTATATTTCATGATCAGCATCCAATTCACCTTCACTTCTCAGTTTTGCAAATCTGGTACAAGAATTATCATGGATCTTCAAAAAAAAAAAAACTATTAATTCAAACCAAATCTTGAATGTTTTTTCTATGAAGCCTAACAGAGAACACATATGCTTCTTAGGATCCTTATGATCTGACCATGAATTTCTTGTAAATCTCTACTAACTTATTTAAATCTTTACATTTCTTGTCTTGATTGGCACCTCTTATAGGATTGATTTTGTTTCCATATCACTCTCCTTTCTTCCTCTTCAATTGTATAGATTCTTATAACAACTCAAACATACATGATGAATCTTCATCCTTGAACTATTCTACATTTGTGGAAAAAATCCATTCCTTAAGACTTTAATTAGATCAAAAATTTCTTGAATCATTAGTTTCAACCTTCTTTTCCTTTGTCAAACATCATTAGAATTTGGCTTCTTGAAATTTCATAACTTCATTTTTCACCTTGTCAATTTAGGTTCCTTGACTTCATGATGTACATGTATCTTCTTCTTAATTAGTCACTTTTACTTAAACATGATTATTCTGCTTAGGTGCTTCAAACTTCTTGCTTTTCCTAACTTGTACTCATAATGAATCATATTTGATTTATATGACCAATATTTTGAAAGTTATAACACATAAACATTAACTTTACCTTTTTGACTGATTCATGAGTTGAGTTTCCTTCTAAATATAGACCTTATTCCATATTCATTACATGAATAACATCATAGCTCCTCTTGAAAGAACTGACTAATCCCATGAATACTCATTCCTTGAGGACCTTCTTCACATTCCTTTCTCTATGACCAAATTCATTGCAACATAACAAAAACCATTGAAATATTTTTCATACCTCATGCATTAGGTTCCAATAGGTTACCTTGTTTCATATTGATTTTCTTGAATTGTTCCTTTTTCATATATTCCTATCATCCTCTTGACCTCATTGGGTCTTCATAGGAAACCATGTATTGACATCATCATTCTCATACTCTTCTTTTGGTCTCCAATGAAACCAAGACTTGTCTTCTCATAAGAAGACTTTTATGCCTATCAAAATATCATCTAGATCCTAAATCTCTTCTTCAAACTTCTCATAGGGTTAAACTACTGGATACATACTTGAATCTACCTTTAAAGACCTTTCTTTTATTGATGCACTCTCCTCCTTGATTTAGGGATTATATTCTTTTTTAAGCTTGATACATTCATATTATTTTACTTTCCTTGAGTTTTTGTTGTACAACATCAACTTGAGATTCCATCTCATTTAATGATTCTTCATGTCATTAGCTATAAAATTGAATTTTCCTTCATACTTTGATTGACTGAATTTACATTTTATTATTGATTCTTCTTATTTCATTTCTTATGTAATTCTTTTATCATGATTTTATCCATCATCATCATGAAAAATTTACTACCTTAGACTCTCATGATCTTTCTTTCTCAAATTTACTCATTAGACCATGTGCTTCAAGGATCACCTCAAGCTTGTTAAGATTGCTTAAAAGGCCCTTCTCTGATACCAATTGTTGGAAGCACAACCACTGAGGGGGGGTGAATCAGTGGGCAAAAAAAATTTCATTCACTTAAGCATTAAATCCATCAACCATTCATTTAATTAACATTAAATTATGAATTCACCAAGAAACATAACCATTACATGAGCATGCAATGAGAACACAAGAACACATGAACACCATATTTAAGTGGAAAACCCTTATAGGGAACAAAACCCACTGAAATAAATATTTATTACAGTAATGAATCAAATTTAGTTGAGCACCAACCCAACAAGGAGCACCAACCCCTAAGTTTAGTAATGCACCAACCCCACAAGGAGCAAGAACCCCTAGATTTAGGAGAGAACCAACCCTACAAGGAGGAACCAACCCCATAGATAAATCAACACCAAATCAGACACATAATTTTTTTTTCACCTTTGAAATGTTTCACCAACAACTGATTATGACACTATTTATCTCTCCTTCCTTCTATCTTCTTCAAAACTATCTTCTGGGCTAACTCGCTCAAGAACTTCTTCACCAAAGATGATTAGGTCATCTACCTACCTCTACAACACCATAGAACACACTCTTATAACCATTCATAAAATCTTATCTTCCATCTCTTGATGGTCACAAATACATTCTATACCTATTGATTCTTCCCTCTTACTCGCACTTTCTCATACTCACCCAACAACAACAAATAAGTCTTCTTCATGCTTATATACATGACTTAAGATCATAATACATCTAGGTCAGCCATCATAGGGAAAATAACTTTTAAAACATTATAAAAAATCATAAAAATCATACAAAATACCACTTAGGTCAGAAATAGCATATACAAACCATCAAATCCTTCATTAGGACTCAAGTAGGCCTAATATACTCAAACTACCCTCTCACCAAAACCAAGTCTTATTGAGAAACATGACCTTCACCAAACATATGAAACCAATTATAAATGTTTTCTAAGTCTTACTAGAACCTCCAACAATATTGAACACCTCTGCACCATCATCTCATGCAATGACACCACCATTAGAATAACTCTCCTCACTAGGTCTGTGACCTACAAAACTAAGTCCTTCAAAGATGAAGCTCAAACACTCCATAAAATCACCTCAAACATGAAAGTATGACACATGGATATAAATATCATGACCTCAGGTCATCACCAAATTCATTTAGACACCATCCAACTTGGGATTAGAGGCCCAAGAACACCTCTACAACCAGGACCACCAAAACTTGTCAAAAACTGCCCCAAAACCAGTCTTAAAGATATGACTTCAACAAACCTCATAAGGGATCAAAATTGATCTAAACCACTCATAGGAATGTAATTATAGACTTCCATAATTCCTCAAACATCAATTTATTCATCTGGTCTAATGCAAAACTTGAGATAAAACTCAACTTCTTCATAAACATGCAATTTATTGTGGGGTCCACTCACTATCAAGACACCTAAATGCTACCTGGAGAAATATGGAAGGAGTTATTATACAACTCCAATCATAACCAAGGTCAAACAATCCATTTTGGTTCATGTTTGAACAATTTCTTCTCCATCACTTTAACTAGGGTTTAAGGAGGGTTTAAGACCACCTTACCTTCTTAACGATTGTTCATAAATCTTTTATGGGCTTAATCTTAAACTAATGCCTAGAATTTCATATTAGGTCCATTCCCAAACTACCATGAAGATATTGGACCACCATGTAGATTTTACACATGCCAACGAGCATCAAACAAATTCCTTCTCGAGCTCAGGTTTCTCACTTCTAAGAACTCAGTAGAGAAAAAACACATATCTTGCTTACAATATTACAAACCAACACCTGAAACTTCACCACACCTCTAATAAAACCTTGCTACACATTCCAAATGCTCACCTTTGCATATCCATTCCTATAAATATACTCAACTCATCTCATTAGGCCACCTAGGGCTTGAGAATAGGTCTAGTGTAGACCTAGAAAACATGTCTAAACCCTAAACCTACACATTTAAGACACTTGTGAGTGTCTCTAAACTTCATCCGCATGTTACCCATGCTCTCACCATGCATAACCAACTGTTACATACCTAATACCACCATGACATACTTCATCCTACTGACTAGGCCTCCTAACTAGCATCTTGAACATGCTTACATCATCAATGTTGAAACCTCATGACTTTTCTCACTCTTTCCCACCTACAAGAGACCTTCAAAACACTTCATGACATCACTATAAACATCTATCATACCATACAAGTCTACATATACATACTCAAGACACCATCAAAACACCATGTCACCTCATCAATGAAACTCAACCAAACATCTTCATGCACAACACATGACATCAATGACACTACCAATCAACCTTCATTATGGATATATGAGTGGTTCCATATGTATAGACCTACAGGGACACCACATGAAGTAGCGACAGATGCCAATCTTCAGTGGGCATAAGTGAGAACTTGAGAGCATTTGAGTATATCAACCACTATCACAGGTGGGTCTAGGTGGTGTGGTATGGCAACCCTACATAAGGAATGTAGATTAGTGGCCTAACTGGCCCAGAGTAGATTTTTTAGATACCATGACATGAGGTGATAAGACATTATGTTTATCAAGTGGAGACCCACGCAGGGAGCAGGGTCTTGAGATAGTTTGGGTGACCAACACCAGTGGTGATACCACCATTGCCACCCTACCAACATCGTCATACTAGAGAGATGTAGGAGTAAAGGTGAGGGTACCAACACTTTGAACCCATAGGATATAGGAAACAAGAAAACCTGGTTAGAAGCAATGCAACATGGTGGGGATAATCAGGGCCCACCATAGGTCATAATAGGTGAGTGGTTCAAAAGAGGGATCCAATAGAGGATTTATAGATACAAGATACAGGGTTACAGGACAGAGTAGGTAGGAGTGGGATAACCAATTCCATGGCTCATAGAGCATAATATGTGATGTCCTAAAGGAGGACATTTGATGCCATTTAGAGTACATATGGTAGTGCATTTGAGACAGAGGTCCAAACCACAATGGAGAGGAGATATGATATTAGTGCCCAGAGACAAGTGGGAATAGTATGTTAGAGCCAGACCTCATCATGATGATGATGAGGCAGAGGAGGTATTAGGTGGCCAAGGATATGGTGAGACCATCGTGGAGAAACCTAGGAAACCAGGTTTGAGTGATAGTATGTTATTTAGATGATTTTTGATAAATATATGTGATATTGTTAGTGATATGTGTCAGTTTTTTGTTTTGTGGAGTAGACGATGGAGGAATGTCACTCCTTGATTGAGAACACCCACCACGAGATCCTAGACCCCATGTTAGATGTCCAAGATACTACAATGATGGTGGATCCAGCAACACCATCAGCTAGGGATTCAGTGAGGTCATTTTGTCTAGTGGGCGAGGCATGCAGGATATTGAGGAGATATCAGGATGTACATGCATTGGCTAGTGAACATAGTACATTATATTGTAGAGTCTATTACAGGTGCACAGAAACCCTAGGTTAGGATTAGGATGTAACTCACCTAATAGATTCCCAGAGAGTTATGATGGATTACATCATTAGAGACATACTAGTGAGAGCATAGGGAGAGGCCTCTAGAGCCTGATCTAGGGTGACATCCCTAGCCCACACAATGAGAGTGGATAACACGGCCCCATCGGCCCAAAGCATCCAGAGACCCCCAATGGGGCGTGAGGGTGCTTTATCTAGCCATATTTGTAGATGGGCCATAGATCCATTTTGTATGATTTTTTTATGTATAAAACCTGATTCGATATATATATATATATATATATATATATGATGATTTTTGATATTTGGACTTGATGTTTTTTGTATGTATGATGATTTGCTTATCATTTTCCTACTTTCCACGTGTATGTATGTGATAATACCATGGTACTTAGGAATAATGATAATGTGATTAGATAGGTAAATCTGGTGAGAAGGGGATCAGTGAGATAGCCCAACCCACAATATGTGAATAATCCAAGAGGTAGAACAAGGCCAAGACATCCAATGGTAGGATGTCAAGGCGTGATCGGGTATATAAATCCAAGCAAGGCCATAGGCCTAAATAAGGATGCAAACACAAATACCATGATGATCTAATAGGAAAGACATGGGTGAATCAGATAGCCAAAATAGGTGAAGTCGGGACCAAGGCACTCCAATGGTAGGAGAAACCAAGGTGTACATGGTGATAAATCCAAGTGGAGAAAACAACCAAAGAAAGGATGTAACAAGATATTTGAGATAGTATGATAAACCCAAGGGGGATCGAGAGCCCAAGAAAAGGTAAGAGGTGTTGTGTAAAACCCAAGGGGGGCCAAGAGCCCAAGCGAATGCAAGGGATCAGGCCAAAGAAGGAAAACGAGATGTAATCAAGGTATTATAGATAACTAGCCATGAGGGAAAAAATATCACAATGTATCAGTGATAATATTGTCAACTTGATTCAAGAATGTGGCTTCTAGCATGATTCATGAGGTCCTCAATGGCATGTTGTGTAATATAATGACTTGTCTGATGAACTTTAGACCACGTGGAAAATAAGGTGTCATCTATCCAATCCTCTAGCTCAGGTGAGAATATCACAGCCAAATAACATCCATAGTGGGATGAGGATCAAGGCAGGGTGGTGGTCCATAGAAGGTTGTGGTCTAGTTGGTCTAGGGGAAGGTGGTTGGTTCTGAGAGGAATCAACTCCATGCTTCTGATTGCGAGACGAAGTTTTTGGAATGGGATGTTTGCTACAAAGAACCTGACAGTTGGCATCGGTGTGTGCGTAATACCCATGATGAGAGAAAAAGAAAGGAGATGAAGTGGAAGGTTGTAGCCTTTTTGGTTTGGTTTCATGTTTGACCTCAGCTTCAAGCTTCTTCATATGGTGTCAATAGGCTCTACAGTTAGAAACATCATGCCTCCAGAGCCTCATGCCATGTGTAATATGGATCAGTCATAAAGACTGAGGAGCCATAAGTGTCAGAGGTAGGGGAGAGGTCTCATAGGCTGCAGAGGGCTAGTGAGAGTATATAATAAGGAATAATGTAATGGGTGAGGATGGTGTTGATGGAGCAATGTGTCACCCAGTCATCAAGGCACAATAAATAGGATCATCACCCATGAGATCATCAGCTTCATAGTCAAAATTTCACAACCCAATCATCCACTTCTATTAGGGAAAATGGGTCAGCTAAGTCAATGGTAATATGTGGAGGTGTAGAAAGTGGTGGAGAATCTGAGGCTCAGGCACTAGTGGGGAAGAATGTCAACTATGTTCAAAGGTTCCTCTTATACTAGGATGACATTTACGTCATGAGTAATTTTGGTGTGTAGGGTTTCTTGGTAGTGCAAGACTTCCCTATCATGAATATGGGCATAGCTAGCCAGGTGAGGGTCATCTAAAGTGTAACCATCATCATAATATGATATGGAAGCATCCATTACACAAGAATCAACTATGGTCTCTAGTTAGACCACATGCTCCCATGGGGGCTGTGGTGTTTGTGAGATAATTATGGGATTGAAGGATCCTTCTTGCAAGGCCAAAGGAAGGAGGAAACTGAGATATGATGAGTTTAGGAAGATCAAAAGTATTGATTCTAAGTGTGAATTCATTGGGCTCATCATCATCTGATTCCAAGATATTGGGAGGTGTGTGCCTGACCAACTTAGGATGACCAAAATTTCCAAAGAGTATCTATAGGGTAGTTAAAATGTTGATATTCCTGAAAGGGGATAGGTGATAGTTCATCAAGTGTGGGGAGCTTGTATGTCCCCTTTTTCTTGAAGTGTATCATAGTTCCAAGGGTTAGTGTCCCCTTGAATCTTATAAATAGTTCCTTGGTGAGTGAAACTTCACACACTTGACATGCATAAGAAAAAATGGTGTGCATACGATGAGTCCAAGGCCACCTAGGAGAATATTATAAGATAGGGAAAATTGAATACCATGAATTTGATGTAGACAGTCCTAGGGGGAATGGTGATGGGTAACCAAATACACCCCATATGAGGCATCTGTCAGTGATCGTATCCTTGACAAGTGGTTCATGTGGATTTTAAGTTATCGATAGAATAACCAAGAGCCTTGATGAAATCTAATGAGGCCACACACATTCTTGCTCCTTCATCAATGAGAAAATGCTTGACCATAGTGTGACCAATCTAAACTAAAATGAAGAGTTGAGGATCGTCTACATGAAGCAAGAGCTCATCTGAGACCATATAAGAGATATGAAAATGAATGCAAGAATAAGCATCCATAGTGATATCAGTATGAATGGAGAGTTCCTCACATTGATGGTGGATGCTTTCCTCCTAACCATGTAATGTAAGACACTTCCCCAAAGAGGGAGGGAAAGGAATGTTCATGTCAAATAATGCAGTCATGAGATGCTCATGATGGTGAGGTGAAATACGCATGAGCTCTAAGAAGGGAATTTGACCAAGAATTAGGGAAAGTGCTTCAAGAGGATCCCACTCATCGTGAATAGATTGTGTAGTAGGTTGAGAGTGTTGGGAGTCCTCAGAAATAAAGCTAAAAGGAGTAGGGGTGGTTAAAGAGACTTTTGAAACTAATTTTTTCTCAGTTCCTATGCCATCAGCCCTGAAAGTTTGATTTTCATAGGGGTTGGTGGTGTTTGTAGATAGAGATACACATCTAGACATAATCAACCTTGTACAAGAATTTCCATAGGGGCCAATGGCATCTGGAGGAGGCAGGTTTTTGTTTTGAGGAGCTTGATTTTGAGGTACAGAAGGATATATGACTCTGTGAGTCTGAAGGTTGGAATGCTACAAGATATTTTGGTTCTACATAAGCTATGACACATTTTACATCATTAATTGCAACCATATTTTCAGGAGGGTAATCCATGTCAACTACATTGGTCATAGATTTTCTTACTTCTTAGAACTTTCAGTGACATCATGATTAGGCATAGGATTAGAGAAGATATTTAATTCTCATTAGCCTCGTTGATAGCTTTATGATGATCCTTTATTGAGCCACATCACGAGATTTGACTACTTCAGTCAAACACTCATGAGTGATGGCATCATAGTCAAATTTGGGTCCTAAGAAGAAGCTGATGGAATCCATTTGGAGTGCACAAAAATTCTCATGTGAGTGACCCCAATTAGCATGCCACCAACAAAACTTACTCTCATCATGATAATGAGGAATAGGTCAAGAAGGATCCAAGATTTTGGTAAATGGCTTAGGAAAGAGATGCTTCAACTCTTCCTTACTCAGTGGTTGATGATAGTTAGGTTGATTTTTGTTGTTATTAGGTTGTTGGTCAATGTTGAAAATAGTCCTATTTGAAGAAGTGACAAGAGGAAGAGTATCTGAGACTCCGTCATCCATCATGTTCTTGTTTTTAGAACATTGAAGGATTTGGACTTGTTTTTTAGTTTGTGTCTTGGGAGGATATTTCTCAAATTCCCTCATGAGATAGTCTTTCCTTTTGGCTTGTTCAAAGGCCTCTTCTAGGGAAGTAGGAGAAAAGGACCTCACCTTGTATTAAAGGCAAGGTTCAAGAGCTCATAAGAAAATTTGGAAGAGGATATCATTAGGCATGTTATGTTCTACCTGTGTGGATAGGGTCTTCCAACATGCTTGATGAAAGCTTATGCTGATTCATTTTCAGATTGTTGAAATTGATGAAAGTGTTGATGTTATTTTTAGGTAGATCATGATATTGGAATTCATTTACTAGGGATGTCACTAGGGACTCTAGCTCAACTATAGAATTAGGAGGAAAAGTATGGTACCAATCCAAAACATTTACAGTGAGTGTTTTTTCTAGGATATTGGTGGTAATGTATGAATTGGTTATGATCCAATCCTTTTAAATATTAATTATTGCCTTGATATGAAGGGCAGGATCAGTAGACCCATCGTAAGAGATAGAAGGAACAATGCCACCAATATCCATACTAGCAATATAAGGTGTTAAAGGATCTTGTTGGATTGCTTGCAAGACCTTTTTTTGGATGGGGGGTTATGTGATGGGCACCCCATTAGGCCCATTTGGAAAAGGAGGGGGTGTGGTATCCCAAGATCCCATTGAAGGGTGGTTGACTAATTGAGCCATGTTGGCTTGCATTTGGAGAAATTGAGCCATAGTAACATATTGTTGTTGGCTCATTTTTTCAATGAGTTGGAGAATGAGGTTGGTAGGGTCAAATTGGAGGCAATTTTAGATGTATTTTAGTAGCTTTCCATTTTTTCTTCCCTATGGTCAAGTTGTTTGGAAATGAAATCAAGAAGATGATTTCTAAGCATTTCTTTTGATTCATTTTTATATTGAGGAAACTGAAATAAAAAATTTTGAATCTCAAGAGGATGATCAAAAGTATCATCATTTTGATTTTCTTCTTCTTCATCCTCAGGTGGGCCATTGCGGCAGGTAGAAGGCTTCTTTCTAGGTGCTCCTACGACACAACAATCCATACAAAAGGGAAACTCAACTTCAAGATGATTTGATTCAAGAAATGTCTACACAACAGAGTCACAAGAAGAGTCGGAGGACCCCAAGCCCAGATACTCCATGATGGAGTGATGATCTTGCTAAGAAAAGGTCTAAAAATGAAGGCTACAGACACAATCGGCCATACAAAAAATGTACACAGGGGTTGAAGGTGTCTGGAGAAAGATTTGGTCAAAGATAGACAAGGATCAACCATGCAAAATAGGTCTACACAGGGGCCAAAGGCATTTAGATATGAGAAAAAAAATAGACAGGATCACCCAGGGGATGGTGTCTATGCAGGATAGGTTTTTGAGGTTTTTTAGGGTTTTTGGGTATTTAGATGAAGTCAAATTTGGATAACTGGGTTGTGCTTTTAAAGAGTTGTGGATTCACATCACATTCACCAAGATGTATGTAGGATTCATGTCGTCGGTTCACCAGAGAATGTATGTGGGCCAAAATGTGTCTCACTCACTCCTAAATCATCTATTCTATAAGGGTATTAGGAAACGAGTAGGAAACACACATGTACCATCATACAAGGGGTAGACTTAAAGGGGCTAAGTGAGAGCTAGGGTCGTATATCTGGAGGGAAATAATCCTTACACTGTGTCAACCTAGGGTTTCTAAGACATGTGGTCAAGATAGAGGAAGGACCCCTACTAAGATGTTTGTAGTTGAGTGTGGATATGTATAGATCAACAATAAATGAAATGCATGATAAACTGAAATGAAAGTAACTAAGGAGATGATAATGGATAAGATTACTATGCTAACTAGCATCCCAACATGTGTACTTTTAAAGTAACATAGCACAATGAAGAAAGTAAATGAAATTATCTATGAAAAATGACAAGAAATGGTTAGAGCACTCACCTTGTACTTATAGGGTGGTCATTGATGCATCTATCTCTCCAGAGAAGCAACACACCAAGAGAGAATCACTATTAGGTGGAGAAGGGGAACATTGTTCCTTTCCTAGAATCACTATAGGTGACCTAATAGTGTAAGAAATCCATCCAAGAAGAAGAGTATCCAATCCAATCCAAGAAAATGTAAGATGAACCAAGAGCTAGGTGAGAAGATGCAAAGATGGCACAAAAGAGTAGAGAAAATGGTAGTTTGAATGATTTAGATTCCTTTTTTTCTGAATGTAAAATGATGGTGGAGTATATATAGGACATGTTATCACTCCAGGTGATGGCATCAACCATGGGAAAATATAACATGAAACCATCGCCCATCAGGTGATGGCATCGACCAAGGATAGTGAAAATGAAGTAATGTGTCATGAAAAGTAAAAATAAATGTGTCTGTAGATCATGAAATATGGATA
Organism: Taxus chinensis; assembly: GCA_019776745.2. NCBI lineage: Eukaryota > Viridiplantae > Streptophyta > Pinopsida > Cupressales > Taxaceae > Taxus > Taxus chinensis. The sequence goes on along the minus strand of JAHRHJ020003254.1, from coordinate 725,174 downwards.
AACAAGGTGCAAAGTGGTGAGATGCAAGAAAGAAGTTGTGATGTGATGTGCATGAGACCTAGGAGGACAAGGATAACTAGTGCAAGGAATACTAAGGCCAAGACCAAATAGAAACAATCTCTCTATGTACTATCTCTAACCCATAATGGTTACATGAATAACCATTCCCCATCCCTTAAGTCTACAATCAAACAATGTTATACAAGAAGGTATGATGCCAGAAACTCGAGACACCCACGATGTCACAAGACAAACAAGGCCCTTAGGAAAAAATGAAAGTAGAAAAAAAGTAACTACACACAACTAACAAACATGTATATAAAACAAGAGTATCCTAATGTGATGAAATGACACAAGTGGTATATAGAATCATGTGAAATAATAGCTATCAAATGGTGCACAAGACATATGCGTTAGTCATGTTAGCTGAAAAGATAGAAAATACACTATGTATGTAATTAAACATGACAAGAAAGTGAAAAGCGTAATATAATGAAATAATAACACCTGGATTGTGTGGAGGCATGCCCTCCAAAAAATTAAGGAACCATAATATCTCCCATAATCATGTATTGATCTGTATGTCCCTCATCATGCTCAATATACCTCGTGAACATGTGTGTGTAAAGAATAAAAATGCTATATAACAAACCAGAAGGATAAAAAACAATGTATAATGTAAAGTGTTAATAATGTATTCTATAGAATCATGTCCCAATTTTTTACATTTTTGAAAAAATTTGATTGTTTTTACTTTTGTGATTATATATGTGTTTTTGTATTTTCCAGTACATAGCTATGATAAGAAAGGGGATACCTTGAAAGCTATCCAATGAGAACCTCTTGAGGAGGTCAATCAACCGCCATAGATTATGGAGGCCCAGGCCTCATATTTTCCAAAGAATGTGACTCAACTACTAATGGAACGGTGGTAGTAATATGTGCTAAAGAGGGCCTATGAGAAGAGTAACTATAATAATGAAATGACCATCATGTGATGTATGAGATCTATTTATTAGACTATAAGAATGAGTATCCCTCAAATATTGATGTGGATATGTAGGGTGACGTTGTGTATGAAAGGATCAACAGGCCATACTATTAGAATTTAATCCATTACAGGAAATATGTGTGGAGGAAGGGATAGCTAGATATCGAGAAACACTAGACCTATTAGAATCAATAAGTGCAACCAAAGGCCTAACAGGAGGAAAATAGTAGACGTATGGGTAAAAAATTGAACATATTAATTTAAACTATAAAATAAATTACATTTAAATGAATACAAGTAAAACACGATAAAAAACAAGTATTTACGTGGGAAAAACTCATAAGAGGATACAAACCCACAAATCATAGATTTTTCCATTTAATGAGAAACCACTAAAATTACATAGTCTAGAATATCTTCCTCACCTCACTTCTCTCCTTTTTCCATTTTCATATATTTTATTGGGCCCCATGTTCCCTTTTAAAGTGGGGGTGGTCAGGTGTGACTTCCTGAGACACACCCTTCCACTTTAATTGCTATAAAAAAAATTAACCATAACTTTAAGTTTATATTTAATAAAAAAAAATATATTCATATTTGTATTTTTTAACTATAAACTAACGTTTATAATTATATTTATTATATAATTAAATATAACTTTATTAGAACAATTTAAGGGGTTAAACCCACTTATTGTTATTGTTCTAACACTCCCCCATAATATTAAGCACGAGGTTTATATGCCAACATTACTTGTTTATACAATAGGATTTACAATCCTTAAAGTATGATGAGGTTTTTCAGATAACATATCAATTTTGAAGGATATATACACCTTCACCATGCTAAACTTACCTTTTTGTTATCCAAAAACCTTAACTCAAGAAATAAGCAATGCTAAACTTAAGATAATTAATTCAATGTTTCACATGCTTCTCAAAGGTTAGTGTTTTGGGGAATCCAAAAACCTGTGGGACATTTAAAAACCTTCCAGTAAACAAAATGTTGTAGAAATTTTAAAGTGTTCAAAACATTTAAAAATCCTGTAAAGAAGGAAGAAATGTAGGGGAAATCCATAGAAAGAGTGATGGATATTTTTTCCCATAACTCTCATAACGGTTAACTTGATTGAGAAAAATTTGTCTCGTTGGAAAGGTATCAACAAGGACTACATTCTAGGATCAACAATTTTAAAATTTTATGCAGTCTTGGAGACCAAAATGATAAACATGGGTTTAAGGTAGAAAGGATAATCCTGAACACGTAATTTTGTCAAGTCATTCCCCCAGCCACCAGAGTTAATGAGAATTAGAACTCTTTCTCCATCTACAAGTTGGATATTATGCGAAAATGGTCTTGTAGAAGTTCCCATGATAGTTTTCAGATATTCAATGCATGTTGTTGGTGGTTGAATGCTGAATTAGAGTTTCCCTCTCTTTCCCTTTTTCTCTCTCTCCTCCCGTTCTTCTATATATTGTAAAGTGATTCCCATCTATAAAGGTTAGAACCTCTTAGAATGTAAGGGCATCACACAAGATTTTCACAAGTGTTTTTTGAGTTGCAGGCCTCAAATTGGAATTTTGCAATGTGTTTATGCTTTCTTCCTCCATTGTAATGATGTGTACATCTTCTTAAGGCAATAAAATTCATGTTTTTGGATTTTTTTATACCCTATCTAATGTTTTATTGCATTTTCTTACATCTTCATTTACTTGCAGGTATGTTGTGTATGTTTCTCCACTTTGTAGGATTTGATTCTATTATGCATTATGAGAAAATGGGAGTTTGAATGCTGCTCTAGATTGTGGCTCTCATGTCTTCCCTCTCCTCCTTCATTTTCCCCCCATTTCCACTCATTTGAGAGTGTATTTCCCCCTTTTCTTGGTGCTACCACCTTTGTTAGCTTAGGATTTCTCCTTTTCATGCATCTCTCTCACCCTGGTCCCTTAGAGTGGTAGATTAGGATTAATTAGTTGCATTTCCAGAAGTAGGAGTAGTTTAGCATTAGGAATAGGCAGAGGAACCAACCTTCTCTAGAGGTATGTCTCAAGTATCAAGTCCTACAACTTGAGAGACAATCCCATGTTACCCAAATATATTGATTGCTCATCCATATATTCATGAAAAATCATATGGTGGTGGTTTTTGGCGATAAGAGTTCTAGCATGCCTGATGGGACATCCTGATATTTTCATTCATTTCACCGAGTTTTAGTGTGTATCTTGGTGAAATTCATCCTTTCAGAGGTTTTATTACAACACATCTGACAAATCTAAATATTACATCTACTAGTTTCAACAATTAAGTTTCTCATTTTCACGAGAAGGATTCAAACAAGGCTAAGAATAAGATAAGTGCCCTTTGACTACTTGCAACTGTCACTAAGGAGAAGAAGAAGAGGTCGATTATTTCTGAGATCACCATCACCACCAAAAAATTCCTCTCTATTCCTCCTATTGGTAGGCCCTTCTTGCTGTCTTCTAGAATTTTAAGACCCATCCCGCTCATGAATCTTTAGAGAAATATTACTTTTATCAATTTTAATGGTGGTAGTCATCTATCTCTCAATCCACAACATGATATACCATTTTATGAACCCAAAATCATTCCCTTATTCACTGGTGAGAATCATACTACCCTTATTGATCATATCCAAAACATTTCTAACATTTTTTAGTCCATCTGGTCACGGAGGATGATGTAACAGTCATACTCTTTGCTTCATCATTTAAAGGGTAATCTCTTCAATGGTATATGAGTTTGAGACTGGATTCAATTCACATCTAGGATGAACTTGAAATATACCATTGTAACTATTTTGAAGATAATTTAGGTCATCTATCACTGGTGGAACAACTAAAAACAACCAAAAGAGCTCCAAATGAGCAAATGACTAATTTTAACATTAGATTTCAAAGGATTTGGGACCGAATTCCTCAAGTGGTATGACATACACCCCAATATGAATTTATCTATTATATGAAGGCTCTGAATAGTGATATTTTAGTCATGATTCAATCTATGGGGGGTATAACATTACTAGATGCTTATGACATTGTTATTAGTGATAAGAATAGCCATATTCATGCTGAGAAAATTTATCCTAGACCTCTGATTCCCATTTTCCTTGAGATAGAAGCATTTAATCCCCATCCCATCATGTTCTTGAATCAGCTCTTATTCCATATTTAAGAAGAAAAAGCTCTAGTCAAGCATCTAATTCCTCAAGCTCTTCCACTGAATTGTAAGAAGTGATGAAACAATTAAATAATTTTGGGAATGAGTTGGTATACATAAAGAGGCGGAAAGCTTAGATTTTTAAACCATATCAGCCTTCATACCAACCCAATAAGCCCTAAGTTCAACCAAGGAATTCTCCTTTCCAAGATGCTCTTCCAAATAAGAATCAATTTCCCTCTGCAAGGCCATTTCAACCATATAATCACAATGTGGCTAGTTCATCCAAAGCTTTGGTTCCTATTCAAAATAACCTTGCACAATATTATGAGTGGTGTTTTCCTTGTCATCTTCCACACACCAAGCAATATTCCCCAATGGAATTCTAAACCAAGCTTTGATTGTGCCAAGTGCATTTGTTCCTTAAGATACACCTACAAAGGAAAATAGATAAACAAATAGTCACTTAGGAGACACCACCAAGTGATACCTCACATGTGAATTGATAAGTGGAATAATTTTGTGTAATAATTCAAACTCCTATGCAAGGCATGACTGCCAATACTAGATATAAGAGAAGAGTTATGGAAGAGGGGAAATAAGAAGATGTAGGTCCCTCTAAATGTGCATTAACACTTAAGGGCTTGGTAATTCAAAATCATATGCTAATGTACAAAGGGATTTAACAAAAAATGATTCATGAAAAACCCTTAAGATATTTTAGAGTCACATATAATAAATATTCACTAAAGCACAAATATGATACGAGAAATAAGCAAATAGAAATTGAAACCCTAAGTGCAAGAGAGGGAATATGAGGCTTAATTGATTTCACACTTGATCCCGAAGTATGTTGGGCTGAAAAATTGATGAAACAGGGAGGTAGACTATCATAACCATGCTTAGGAAATTCTTCAACTACCAGAATAAGCTAGACTAGGGTGCCTAAGAAGGGGATAGGGCACCTAGGCATTAGAGTACTCCTAGAAAGGGAAATGTAACTATTCTAACACTAACCTAGAATTCCAAGGGACCAGGGAAGAGAGAGAGAGGGTTAGAAAGGTGTAAAAAAGGGGAAATCCTAAGCTAATGGTGGTGATAGACACCAAGAAAAAGGGGTAATATACTCTGTTGAGGGATAAAGAGAGGGAAAAAGGGAGTTGGGAGAGGTCAGAAAAATATGACATAAAGAACCAAGTTCTGTTCACCATCAAATCTCCATGAAACACAACATCCTGCTACCTGCAAGTGAGAAATACATGCACAAAAAGACAAAATGAAATAAAGAGGCAAGGAGATACAATAAAACAATGAGAAGGGTTAAAAAATGCCACAAACAAAATTTTATTGCTCTTAAAGTATGCACAGTCCATTACATGATGAAATAGAGGCATTATAACACTTCCAGGCCCAAGAGAAGGCTCACAACTCAATGGAGTTGAGGAAAAAAATTGCAAGAGTTTCCCCAGCTCCCATAATGTCTCCCCTACAAATGAGGTGGAATTACATATATATAGAGAAAGGGAGCTACCAACTAACAACCTTCATTAATTTCCTGTACAGAGGTATGGGAAACCATACCAATTCACTTTCCAATGGTAATTTTCTTGCATGACGAACATGGGTACCATACCTCATTAAATCTGTTGTTGAGCTACCTTGTACAATGCCATTAATGCCAGTGCATATTTGACATTCCTTTGACGTCCAACACCTAATAAGAATGGAAAAGAAGGGAAGTTTCATGCTGACAAGGGAAGGAGTTGTCACACAACAAGAAGAAATGTTGTCATATGACAAAGGTGAGGTAAAAGTTGATGCAAGTCATAGCGATAAGAGGAATGGTTGACGTGTGTCAATGACAATTGGTTGAATGGAGATGCATGTGAATAAGGAGTGGTTGACACATGACAGTGAAGAGGTGGTGACACGTGTCATGAGAGATGGTTGATCATGTGACAAGGAGGTGACGTTGACATGAAAATGGTTGAATGCGTGACAACAAGGGGTTGACATGCACATGAAAGTAAGTTGATACATGAAACACGTCAATGAGAGCATTTGACATGTGATATGGCGGTTTTACTGCCTGACAATGAATGACGATGCATAGTCAACCATGACAAGGAGATGGCTCCAAACCTTTTCAGCTCATGGTGTAACCTTTCTAAATAACTTGTATTATCTCAATTTTGACTTGCAAGCCATCCTGAGTTGTCTTTCTCTTCTAACACCCTGGACTGAATTTGATGACTTCCCACACGTCCCAAAATTTGAATGGCTAAGTCCATTTATAATGAGTTATCCAAATTAACCCTGGGGGTGAATTTGGGATAAAAATTTGGCAACCTCTCGGGGACATCTACCTACTAGATGTGTGACCAGTTTCCTTGAAGCATCCATTGGGCATGGAGTCAAGCCTAACCTTGAAGAAACTGATCTTTATTTTTGAAAACCTATGTCCCTAGACTTGTGCGAACTTAGCATCTAGACTGAAACCTCCTTGACATAATCTTAAAGCTGATTTTGGGATTCTGGATAAACCTATAAAATGTGAAAACTGAAAATATGACCAAGGAAAAGGAACAGGAGAACTTGAGCCTACAACTGATCTATTAGGACTGGATATATGCACTGTGAAACTACCCCAAAATCTGAATTTCTTTACCAAGTGTGAAGCACAACCAACTGATGATTTTCAACAAGAATAACACTACAGAATTTTTGGGAGCTTAAGCTGATTGGGAGAGGTTTGAACTGTTGCTAGGACCTAATCTTCCCTCATGAACATGCCTTGGCCAAAATTTTGAAGATAGAAATGCCCCTGTGACTGATTTCCTGATGCAAGAAGAGGTATAAGAGTTCAACTTGTGACTGATCTAGAGAGACATGAGAGATGAAAACATTGAAAATTGTCCCTCAATCTGATTTAGTTGCTCTACATTTGGATTTACTTTAAGATAACAACTATTTCTTGCAACATTGAACCCCTTATTATAAACATTTCCCTCTCGGCAACATGATGAACTGTGCAAGAGAAACCACCCTGCAAACACTATGTACAAAGGATAAAATCATACATGCTCCAAGTGGAGGCATGTAGAGTGTGCACAAGCACTTCTTCTACTGAAAATAAACCTACCTACCCTATGCTAACTGTAGAAAATGAAGACTTCAAACAAACCATGATAATGGTAGGGTGAGGTAACTCCCCTTCCTCAAAATTTTAGACCATACAACTAATTTTGCAATAGGCATGTCCATGTGTATGAGTGAAAAACTGAAAAGAGGCCAATCTTCCACCCAACTAACCAAAGTATCAACATCAAATAAAAGGAATACCTCCTCAAGATACTCATTGTTTGGATCTTGGAGGTTTGGTGTTGACCTTTGGTGCTTTGAATATCATCCTCATGTTCAGAAGTGAACATGACTTGTGGAAACTGGTTCTTCCTTTGGCTCCAATGAAGCCAAGTACTTGATGGGGCAAGGTTTGGTCTTGCAATTTACCCACTACTCTGAGTTCTAAATTCAAGAATGAAGTCCTTTTGTAGGCTTTCCTAGAAAAGGTGACTATTTGCATGCTCATTTTGACCTTGTGGGGCATCTGCAAATAGTTGGTTCTCTGCCTTGATGAATGATCTGAAATGATGTCATCCTTATTTCTTTCTTCTCTTGTCCAATGTGAAAAATTGGAAGATTTGAATCCTCCAATCTTGGTCCCAGAGGAATTCTTTGAAGAAGCAATTGTTTTTCTTGCATGTTCTCTTCCATGAAAATAGGCTCTTGATGTTAGGGAATGAATAATGGAGCAACAAAGGTTGTGATCTCCATAGGCTCTTCTCCATCAAACACTCCTCCAAGTCTGACAGATAATCTACCTCCTCATTGTCTTATTTTGTCAAGGTCTCTCCTTCCTTCATGATGACCTCTGAATCTTCAACTTGTTCATCATGGTCATCCTCGAACATGAAGTTTGAGAGCTCAAACTTATCCCCAAATGAATTTGGAGAGGATGAAGTAGGAGGAGGGAAGGATGTTTCTTGTGTGGCATGTTCTACATTCGAGACTTATAGAACTATTTATTTCTCCTCCATATCTTGAACATGCTCCTATTCTTTTAGATTTGGAGCTGTTCTTCTTCCCTTGATTGATTTTATAGTTGGTAATGAGTCAATAACTTCTGCAATAATAGTGACATTTTGGACACTACACTCAGAGCACACATATTGTTGATCATCATTCTTTCTTGTTCTATGTTTCTTCTGCTACAGAATCAGCCTTCACCACTGATTCTTCAACCTTGACCTCTTGAAGGCTTGACCATCAAGGGGATCTTCTCTATTTGAACCTTGAGCAGCCCAATCTTTAAAAAAAATCATTTCTTCTTGTTCGGTTCCTCCACTTTTTGTTCCTCTTGACTAGTTTTTTGGGTCTTCTCCCAACATGGACTTGGTAATTTTAGAGGAGGGTGGGTTTGGATTCACAACTTGTGTTTTCATTGTTTGAGGCGGTGGGAGGGAAGGTATTTCATTATGCTCTTGTGGAGGGGACTTGGGTTTGGAAGGGAAAAGGGAAGAAAAGTTAAGATGGGATGGAAGACTAGAAGATGGAGAAAGGGGATCCACAATGGAAGCAAATATGAAAGAAGCTTGGAAATTGAAGCTCAGGATGAAGATGGTGCTTTTGGGAATGGAGAGAAAATTGTATGATGATGGTGTAGGGTTTTACCCATTGACAAGGTTTCCCTAACACCAAGTTTGTAGGCCTCTATCTCCTCATCCACTGTGCAAGCTGTGGGTAGCATCTCAATCATGAAATCAAGATTCTGTTACAGGCTGTAGTGTCTTGGCATATGGCCAACCCATGAACAAGGTTCCCTATAGCCAATCTTGAATGCCTTCATTTGAGTTGTATCCCTCGACTACACCATACTTGCCTCCATCCTTTGAATCTTCTCCTTACAAATCAAAATTCTCCATGTAATTGATTTCACTAAATCTGCATACCCCTCTCTTGAAAAGTTCCATAGTTGAAATAGATCCAAACTGGTATTTCTGCTCATAGGGGTATGCATAGTGATTTTGGATTTTCTCATAACAGTATGATCTGGAGGTGGTTGATAGTTGACCTGAAATTACAAGTTGGAGGTGGATTGAACTGCTTGTTGTTGCTGCAAGTGTGAATTCCATGATGGGAATGAAGTCATGATTGCACAACTTCATGGAATGGAAGAAAATGAAAGGGATGGAAAGAAAATGGATGGAAGTGGATGGAGAGGAATGTATGTAACTTAGAGAGTGGGTTTTTTGACCAAGATGGAGTTCATCAGATGTGCTTGAAAGTGCCTCCAAAGGCTGAAATCTTCACCAAGAGCACATTGAACCTGATGAAGTGAAGTGGTGAGGTGCTTCATACCCATCCCACTGAGTGTGCCAAAATTGTTATGTAAAATTACAACACCCTAGGATTGCTTGTCATTATGTGTGAGGAAATCCTGTAATTTTGACTAACATGGGATTATTGTTCAAGTGTGGGACTTACAACTTGAGATGGAGTTCTAGAGAAGGTTGGTTCCTCTACCTAATCCTAATGCTAAAACTACTCCTAGAAAGGGAAAATAGAGCTAACTAATCCTAATCTAACCTATTCCAAGGGACTAGGGAAGAGAGAGAGAGGGTTAGAAAGGTGCAAAAGGGGAGATACTAAGCTAAGGGTGGTGATAACACCAAGAAAAGGGATGAGATACTCTGATTAGGGAGAAAGAGAAGGAAAGGGGAGTTGAGAGAGGCCAGACCAATGTGACATAGACCCAAATCTCATTCACCATCTGAATCTCCATGAAACAAAACAACCCTGCACCTGTAAGTGAGAAATACATGCACAAAATACAAAATGAAATAGAGAGGCAAGGAGATACAATAAAATAATTGAAGGGTTGAAATATGCCACAAAAACAAGTTATATTTCTCTTAAAGTATGCACAGTCCATTACATGATGAAATAGAGGCATTACACTTCTAGGCCCAAGAGAAGGCTCACAACTCAATGGAGTTGAGGAAAAAAATTGCAAGAGTTTCCCCAGCTCCCAGAATGTCTCCCCTACAAATGAGGTGCAATTACATATATATAGAGAAAGGTAGATACCAACTGAAAACCTTCATTAATTACCTGTACGGAGGTATGGGAAACTATACCAATTTTTTTTCCAATGGTACTTTTCTTGCATGGAAAACATGGGTACCATACCTCATTAAATAGGTTGTTGAGCTACCTTGTATGATTCCGTTAATGTCTGGCCCATAGTTGACATTCCATGCTGATACCTGACAAGAATGGGAGTAGTTGTATGCTGAAAAGGGAAGGGGTTTTCACATGATAAGAAGAAATTCTATCGCGCGACAACGAGGGAAAGTTATCGCACACCAGCCAAGAACGCTGTCACATGACAAGAAGGTGGGGACATGAGTCAGCAAGGAGTGGTAGACATGTGTTAATGAGAGAAGTTGACACATGACAATGAGGAAACATTGATGTGTGGTTCACATGCAACAAGGAGGGGTTATTGAAGCACAACAATGAGGACAGTGATGTGTGTCAATGAGAGTGGTTGACGCACAACAGGGAGGTGGTATTGACATGTGACGGTGAGGATGGTGATGCGTGGTTAACATGTGATAAGGAGATGGCTCTAAACCTTTTCCATGACATGCCAGATAACTCGTATTATCTTAATTATGACTTATGAGACATCATGAGCTGTCTTTCTCTTCTAACACCTTGGGATGAATTTGATGAAATCCCACATGTTCTAGAATTTGAATGGCTAATTCCATTTATGAGTTATCCAAATTAACCCGGGGGGGTGAATTTGGGATAACAAATCCTATAGAAAATTGTTAATTAACTCCATGATAGTTATCAAATTAAAATAATTGCAATGAAAAAAGTGAACACACACACATTGCAAGAGAGTTGATAGCAGAGTTTGGAAAAACAAATGCCTACGTCTCTAGGTTCAAAAATTAAACCAATTCATTAAAATTTATGATTTTCAAATCAAATAAAAAATTATAAATGAAGTTATGAATGCACAACAATGAACCAACATGATACCAATTGATTCAAACAAATCGGAATAGGTCTTCAAAAAAACAAAACCTAGTTGATTCCTAATGAATCCAAATAGGTCTTCTAAAGTAAAAAAATCTCCTCCATGAACACTACGTAACAATAAACCGACTTAAAAATTTCAGTGCAGAAGAAAAAATGCCCTAGTTGATTGACAATGAATTCAAACTAGAAAAGAAGGTGATCATGTACCAGTTGATTCACAATGAATCCAAAATGGAAAACAAGATGATCAAATACTAGTTGATTCACAATGAGTCCAAACTAGAAAACAAGATAATAAAATACCAGTTGATTCACAATGAATCCAAAATACAAAATAGAAGAACACTAGTCTCCTCTATGTCTACCAAGTAATAATAACCTAGCTTATAATGCCCGGTACATAAGATCATATTTCTAGAGGTTTCCCTCTAATGAGATGTACACTCGAAAATGGATCCAAACTGAATTGATGTAGGAGAATCACTCCATGTATATGAATACGTCATAAAGGCATCAATATTTTCTTGTAGGTGTGGTCATAGGTCCTAGGGGTCCATTGAGGTCATTTAGAGGTATTAGTTATTGACTAGGTTATGTAAAATTCAAATAAAGTAATTTCCCTCCAAAATGTAAAATTTGAATGTGGAGGCCAATTTTTGGCTTGTCACTGTAGTTTTCATGAATTCATGGGCTTGTGAACTTTCAAAAGGATGGAAATAGGTCAAAATGAGTGTCTTAGTTTTTCTTAGGAGTTTAGAAGTCATACTACGAGTCATTAATTAAGGACTTGAGTTTTTAAGCTAAGAAACCTAGTGTTAAGTCTAGAAATCACTCATGTGACCAAGAAAACTAAGAGCTTATTTGGTTAGAATCACATGAGATGACTATATATTGCAAAATGTAACTAAATATCCTGATTCCTATCCATAGATGAATCAATTATAAGGTTTCAACAAAAGAAAAAAAGAGTAAAACTCAGTTTTTGTTAGTTTCTTGCATGATTTTGTGCTAACTCAGATGGTGACAATATTATATGAATCAAATGTATTAGTGTTATGCATGTGGAGGTCTTTTGACTTCAGAATGATGGTAAGAGATCTTAAATATTGACTGTAAGTATTGGGTTTAGATAATTAGTGGTTGATTAAAAGTGTGTTATTGCTCTCTGTAATGTTTTGAAGCATACCAAACTTGATGATTGAATATGGCTAAGTGCACATGCCTTGAAAAGGAGATCCCAGGATTGGAAAGGGGTTTATGATGAGTATTATTAATTAATCTGTGAGAGTATATTCTCTTTGAGGTAGTATATGTTTAAAATAACTATGAAGCATTGTGACCTTAATGCATGTTTTCTCATAATGAACCCAAACCTGTATGTATAACCATTCTAGCAATTCTCACAGAGATGTGAAGTTTTGTTTTAGGTATCTTTATGAAGTCTCCTTGTTCACATGTTACTTTCAAAGATGATTAGCCTAAATAAGCTGACAGGGTGTGTTGATAAGCCATTGATATATGTCTTAAAGTATGAAGGAAAATATGTTTGAAGAAGATCTCAAGATCCTTGGAGATCATTAGAGTGTATGCATGTAACAAGGAAGAAAGAATTCACAAGGTGGAAAATTCCTTTTATCCTTCACCATTACCATTGAGGGTTTGTACCCTGTTCCGTGGGATAAATAAAGAACTGTACAGGATAGAGGGCACTAAACATAAAAATCATTTATTACTGGTAAGATGACACCCTTCATAATGTTATTACAATTGTTATTGCAAAATTATGGGTATTGAATCAAATTATAGGTGAAATTATAATGAAAAGAGCCCTCTCAGGCTTGACTGAGAACCACAGTGGAAACCTAGCTAGGGAATAAACTTATGAGTATCAAACCAAGTTATTCCCTCCTAAAAATGTGTACTAATAACAATGAGGAGGCATAATAAGTGTTTCAAGAATAATGATTGAATTCCATTGGGTAATTTCTTAGATCTTTCTTACAATTGGCTTGAAGGCTAATTAGAAGAGATCCTTTACAAAGGAAGTACCAGATAAATTTAGAATTGGATCTCAAAATTTTATAAAAAATATCAACCCCTCTAATGGGTACTTGAAATGATATTCCTTTCATATTGAATCCCCCTAGGAGATATACTGTGCATGACTATAGCAAAGACCTAGTTGAGGGTTTGCAAATAGAAGAAAATAAAGTGGATAAGTGAAGAAGGAAAAAGAGTTGGGTCCTCAAATTTGGTGTAAATTTTGAAGTTGACAAAAGAATATTATCAATATTGACAATTTGTCTTGGGAACTGTTAGAACCTTCCATCCTTGGATGTTACAAAATTGACTTGTCTTAAGGAGAGTTAGTAGTCAACCTTGGCCAAAAAAGGATAGTTAATGATTATAGGTAATTTGAATGACATTGATGATTGAAATGAGCATGCTTAAGGTGTTGGTGTAGGGAAGGAAAACTAAGAAGTCTTCAAGGATATCTAGAAGCTTAATTATAGTGTTAACAAGATCCATGATCTCAAGAGACTAGAAGTGACTATTTTGCTTAAGAGGTTATTGTGAGCACATTGAGGGTTTGGAATGAATTTATATGATTGATCTAACCTTATTGTGGGTGTTTTAGTAAAGGATAAGTCTTAAGAACCTCTAAAGGTGAGTCAAACCCAAAGTAGGCATGCTTGAGAAAGGGGGATTAATAGAGAAACCTGAAGAAGAAAAAGGTATAAGATAAGTGTAGAGTATCTTGAAGGAAGAGTGAGTATTGTAGGGTTAAAATGACACCATAGGCCATGGTATGAGGATAATTACAATGAATGTTTTAGATAACTAGGGATAATTTGATTCCATAAACAAGAATGAACCATTTTTAAGCTAGAAAGGATCCTCAAGGTACAAAGTATAGTAAAGGAGAATTGTTACAATCCTTGATTGGTTATGTATATGTGTAAATATTAGTGTTACTATTCATCATGAATCCAGATGCTATTTAAATAAGATACTTTCCTATTGACCTCCACTCCACTACACGATCTTCTCCTCTACACGGTGCTAAGTCAGAAAGAAGTGTCTAATGTTGACTTTCACCCTGTTACACAGCCTCTACCTCCACACAGTGCCAAGCCTCTAGTTGATGAAAATCAGATAACACTTTGTTACATGGCCTCAATTAGCCTCTACGTAGAGTAAATATTTGAACTGATGTTATATGTTAATGATAATCAACTACTACTCTCTTACATAGCCACAATCAGCCTCTATGTAGAGTGAAAATATGATCTGATGTTAGGTGATGATGATGATACACTACCACTCTATTACATGGCCATAAACAAAATATATATCGAGTTGATATCAACAAGCTCAATAATGATGACTTTCACCCCACTACATGGTCTCTACCTCTACATGGTGTGAAGTCTCTAGTCGATGACAAAAATCAGGTACTAATCTAATGCATGACCACAATTAGTCTCTATATAGAGAAAATATTTGACCTGATGTCAGATGTCAACGACGATCAACTACCACTCTATTGCATGACCACAATTGACCTTTATGTAGAGTAAAGATCCAAGCTGACATCAACAAGCTCCTGTAAGGGTGTCTGTATAATAAAAAAAATTTGATGCTTTATAACATTATGAGTTAATTCATAATTTTTCTGTTTCTGACGGGGTTTTACATTTGCAAGTATCACAAGTATAGACAATGCCCAAAAATGGGTCTTAAAATTCACCTAACATATATATGCTAAAATAGATGCATTCCTACACAACAATCATTCTGTAAACAAGTATGAAACCGAACAATGTCAAATTCCATCAACCTGTATCAAATGCTGTCATATATCTAAAGCTTATATATATGAGTTTGTACCCAAACTGTAACAGAAACTCAAAAGCTAAATAAGAGATATCAATGGAGTATTTTCCTAATTTCAATGTAAGAAAGTACATTGAGTATGATAAACCTATCCCTCAGTCTTTCCCACAAATTTGGACTCCAAAAATAATGTTTCCCCTAGTGCACCTGTACCTATCTAATCAAAAATAAACCATATACACACTCTGAAGTAACTGAACGTTTAAAGCAGCCTGCTTTGATACCAACCTGCTAGGAGATTAGTAGGTTTTTAGGCAAGATCACCAACTATGATACCAACCCGATCAAAAAATATGGCCAATTTTTTAAACTAGCCTCAGAATCCTTTAGGAACTTGTTAATTAACTCCACACTAGTTATCAAATTAAAAGAATTGCAATGCAAAAAGTGAACACACACATACACACACAACAAGAGATTTTATAACGAAGTTTGGAAAAAAAAATGCCTAAGTCTCCAAGTTCAAAATTTGAACCAATTCATTAAAACTTCAAATTTGTAAATCTAATACAAAATTACAAATGAAGCTATGAATGTGCAAAAATGAACCAAAATTATACTAGTTGATTCGAATGAATCCTAACTGGTATCTAGAAGAACAAAACCCAGTTGATTCCCAATGAATCTGAACAGGTCTTCCGAAATATAAAAATCTCCTCGATGAACACCAAATAGTAGTAACCTAGATTACAAAGTCTAGTGTAGAAGAATAAATGCCCTAGTTGATTCACAATGAATCTGAATTGGAAAAAAAGGTGATCACATATTAGTTGATTCACAATGAATCCAAAATGGGAAATAAGATGATCAAATAATATTTGATTCACAATGAATCCAAACTAGAAAACAAGATGATCAAATACTAGTTGATTCACAAATAATCTGAACTAGAAAACAAAATAACAATAATCTCCTCAACATCCATCAAGTAGCAATAACCTGACTTATAATGACTAGTGCTGAAGATCATATCTCCAGAATTTTCCCTCCAATGAGATGTACACTTAAAAATAGATCCAAAGAATCTAAGTGTTCAACTGACTTATACAAAAAATTTCATCACAAAATCTCTAAAACAAGAAAATAATAGGTCCAATAGAAATGTCTTGGACTTTTGGACAACTTTCAAGTTTACCCCAAGGCCTAGAAATGCTCCTAAATGCTTCAAAATTAGCCTTTTACAAAATTGCCTCAATAGGCATAAGGCCCAAGTACAAACATGTGTCACATACCTCTCACATATCTATCACAAAATCCCCAAAATGGGAACACAATAGGTTCACTAGGAGTATCTTTGAATTCTGGACAACTTTCCAGTTTACTCTAAGGCCAAGAAATGCTCCTAGATGCCTCTAAAATGCATATTTACAAAAACCACCTTAAAATGCCTAAGCACAATAACAAACTTGTGTCACACACCTCTCACAAAACTATCACTACATTCCCATAATGGGCACACAATAGGTACAATATGAGTGTATCAAAGTTCTAGACAACCGTCCAATTTACCCCGAGTCACAAAAATGCTCCTAAGTGCTTCAAAAATGGCCTTTTACAAAATAGCCTCAATAGGCCTAAGGAACATGCAAAGACTTGCGCTCTAGAAATACCAAAATTCCCTATTTATATACTAGCTAGCCCATGTGGCATGGAAGTAAGGATTGATTTTGGTATATGGGTGGTGGGTGCGACTCTCCCCAACCATTCCACCACTTTACATTTGGTGTGGGCGGATTAACATCCCACATGCAACATATAATGGAGGTGGTGGGGTTTAAATAATAAGTGGCTTCCCAATTTAAATGTGGCATGGGCCATGCATTACACCTTTTTTCTACCACATATGTGGCCGAGCTATGATTTTCCATTGGTTATAAAGTGGGCGGTGCATTTGGGAGCCCACGTGAACATTGGCAGTGGAGAGTAATGTGTAACTCACCTGATGTAGATAGTGAGCTTGCTGAGTTATATCATGAGATTTCTGAGCTAACCAATCACCCAACTGAGTTAGCTTAGTTTCCATGTAATGTGGCATAATGGTGGTAGGTCATGTAGTGGCTTAAGGACCCAACACGTTGCGAACTCGAACACGGCGGAAAAGACACCCCTCTTGTAAAAGAGTGTGTCGATCCTAGTTGAGGGCCCCTAGTCAGAAAAAAACGAGGCCTACCCATCCAAATACGAGTTTCAAATAAATGCGTCACAAAACTAAAATTTTACACTTCACACAAACCCCACTTTTGTCACGTGTCACCACCGTATTGACTAGTTGACCCTGCCGAGTCCGAACATTGACCAAAATTTGACTAGCGATAACTCAAGTATACGAACTCCGTTTCCATGTTCCAGGTACTGTCGAAAATCTCTCTAAATTCTCTACCACATTTTCATGGTTTAGGGATATTTAAGGAACTCCCAAAGTCCCAAAATTTCCTCTAGATCATTTATCCTATGTTGAAAGCTGGTCACTAACCTTCATAGTCAGTCACCTGTATGTCGCACTATGTCCATAGAATTCACATGTAACCTACAAAACAAATGATCTCCTACAAAATCATAAAACACATCAAATCCTAAAATTAAAAATATGCAAATGGGGAGTCTGAGTGACCTTGGTGGTTTCCCAATAGAGTGAAATTATGACCGAGCACTGCATTACATCTCAGACTCTCTATAGTTTTGTTTGTGTGTGTAGAATTGTGCCCTAGGAAGATCTTGTGCAAGATGCACTTGATAGTGAGAGATAACTAGATGTATCAATTAAGATAGATGTGTGTATGAAAAAATGAACTTCCCCTCTTATGTGTGTACACAAAAAAATGTAGTCCCTTGCCCCTTAAGTGAGTGCTAGATGGATGCCTTGATGTTATTAGAATGCCTTTGGATACAACCTTAGGTGATAATAATATATGCTTAGAGCTTGGTCCTTTATTATGGTCATATAGCTTTGTATTTATATGATTCCCTTGTTTGAATTTCATAACTGAAAGCTAAAAGGTCAAACCATAAGAAAAATAGATGCCAAAAAGATAAAAGAGGTCAAAAGAGGTGAGGAACTGACGTCAGGGGAGCCTAGAGGGGATGAGGTCACCTGCTGGAGTATTGGAAGAGAGTTCAAGAAAGATGAAGCAATGAAGATCAAACTGGGATGTGGGGTGTGCAAGATCAAAGAGGAAACAATAAAAAAAAGAGGCCAAAGATAGATGTCAATTACTAGTTTTCTCACTTAGGAATCATATGAATAGTAATATGTGATTAGGACCTAGAAATGTACCCAAGTGCATGATTTTGTGTCTACATTTGCCCCTACTTTATGTTTTTGAGTGAATAAATCAATAACATAAAGTAGACAAGATATGTGTATCTTGATAACCATATATATCAATGACAAAAGCAAAGATGCGGGGACAAGAAAAAGCATGGAGTGATAAAATGAAGTATGGAAGCTAAGGAAGAGGAAGTGACCCTAGGGGTGAAGTGTATGTGTATGTCATGTTTGTACTGTTGTTTCTATGCATTTTTGCTTGATGTGCTCATGATGTGACTACTATTTCTCATAAGGAAAAAATTGCAAAAGAATAGAAAAAGAGTAGTTAAATTCATGTTTTATGAAAACTATGTAAAAAGTGTAAAAACTATGTAAATGTGTGTAAAAATGTAAAAAGTGTGAATGCACAGTAAAAGGAACATGTGCACCTAATCCATGATGAATGAGAATGATAAAAAGTGTTATGAACCATGATAGAAGAGTACGTTTTTAGGCGATCTTATGCCAAGAACAAGTTTTTTGGGACTCATGCCAAGTGCAAGTTTTTAGGGCGATCTCACGCCATGAGAAGAAGTGTTGGGGAGAAAGGTCTAGTGTTATTCTCCATCCTTGACTGCTTCCCAAAATTTATACACCACTCATATGGTGTGATCCGTATTGTTCCAGTTTTATCCAATGACAATCCTAGTAAAAAGAATGAAGAAAAAGGAGATAGAATACATTCCAATTGCTAGAGGAATTGTGCATATACTGTGAAAAATGCTATTGTGAAATTCAGATAAAAAAACATTGATTTAAGAAGATAATGTAATTTCCCCTAGTCATAGGCACCCAGGAAATGTTAGATCAATAAAATCAGAAAATGTGTGTATTTGGGCACTGTCTTCTATTGTTTGTAATGAGGACCTAAGTCATAATCTAGGTTCCACAGGATTTGTAATTGTAGACTACTTGTTCCTATACTATGTTCATGCATTTTGTAGAATTGTGTACTATTGTATGGGGTGACTGATTCACCCAATGTATACCCCCTTGTTTTGGGTGCATGTGACATCCTAGAAGGATGTTGGCCCAAAGGAGAGGACCAGGTAGTGTTGATCTAAAAATGATACCCTATAATAATGAATGTAGCATGGTAGAAAACAAGGCACATTTGTCAAACAAAGTGGCTAGAAACATATGTTAGTAGAAACAAGTTAAATATGCATATAGATTGACAATGGAAACTACAATAGTGCAAGAAAAATAGACCGTGAACAAGTGGGTTTCAAACATGGGACACCACTCACAATGTTACAAGATAATTAGGGCAAGTGGCCAAAATTACACCTCAATGAATCAAAAAAGACATAGGGCATAGCCCACAAACAATGGATATGACAAAAATAGGAGAATAAAAATTTAGTGTCAACAGATAACCTTGGTGGTCTATATGTTTCTTGGCAAAATGAAAAAATGCACATGAAGCACCCATTAGAATGTTAGAAAGATAAAAAGTATGTCAAATATGTATAAATCGATAGAGTAGTGTGCCAGTAAGAATAAGAAGTAGTATAAAATGAAATCAATAGCACCTGTAGTTTACTTAATTTAGAAAGTTAGGATTCCCCTAGGAACCTCAGTGGTATTGGTAAGAGGTAATGCTAAGCATCCATACTTATGCTGTAACCATGATCTGATGTAAAATGGTGCATTCATAACTACAAGAAAAGTTGAACGTGCATGTGTATATAGAAAAGATAATGACATACAAAAATAAATTTACTAACATAGTAATAAGAATTTTAAAAATGAGTAAAAAGAAAGAGTAAATGCAACCAAGATATGTAATCTATGTAATGAGTTCAAAAGTTCCAATCTATATGCAATGTGAATGTGATAGGATGTAGCATGAACCCCTAAATGGATGTGTATGATTGTATGAATGAGGTTCATTTATAAAAAATCCCTCATCAATCCTTTGAATGAACCATAGAACAAGAGTGCATCATCAGGAAATGGTTTTTTGAATTGTATGTGCTAGAAAGATTGTCAATGAAGCTTAAAACATAAAGTGTGAAGCTATCATTTTTACCATATTTTATGTTGTATTACAAGTAATCAATCACTTTTTATGGTTATGAATGGACATAATGACATAAAATGAAGATAAGAAATGATCTAGTGTTTTACCCTTCATTCTCTTTATGAAATGCACTTCCATGATAAATATTTAAAGTAGGTCATAAATTGTTGGTTATTATGAACATGTTTTGATGAGATGTAGTATGCCATAGACTAGATTCAAGTGTCCTTGGATTGCATAGTGTGAGAATTATTTGTTCCATATCTAGGAGTAATGTATGATGAATGTGATAGATAAGGTGATTCTTTGGATTTGTGACAATTGCTGTCAACAAAGTGAGAGAAAGATCCTCATAGTCCACAAAATTATAGTGCATTAAATGTTAGCTTATTATTCAATTGAATATGGTGGATGATTAACTTAGAGTCTACCATTTATAGGGAGTAGCACCTTGATCTTTGATAACATTATCCAGTTGATCCAATTCAATACATCCCAAGTGTGAATGGGATATAATGCATTCTTGTACTGCAATACAATGTTAAATGTTTACTATGTGGGATTGAGATGCTAAAAAATGTCCCATATGAGGTAGATTGTAATATGACTAATGAACCTCAGTGAATCATTGATAATTTTAAGCACTACCTAGGCCTCAAACTCTATGATTTCCAATGGTATTGACAATAATGTCTTGAGGTATGAGGATTCATAACATGGACCTTGATTGTGTGACTATAACTTTGTTATGATGTAAAGAAATGACCAAAGATGTGGATTTGCATTACAAAAGGTGAATGAATATTCATTGAGATGTGTATCCAAAGCCCTCATAATGGATTGCATTTGAATTCATTAGGAAGGATGGGCCCAAAGGAGAATTAGGATTTGCTCATAATATGTGAAATTATAAAATGGAGAGACAATCAAAGATGAATTGTAATTGAACATGTTGTTTATCATTGCCGAAGGGATCATACATGTGAACTAGGTGTTTTTGAAGAGTTATGATGTAATACCAATGATATGAAGTAATGGATGAAAAACCATTGTACAATCATGAAGTGATTATGATATGTTGAAGAGAAAAGATTAATAAATAAGGAATCTGAATTGACTCCCATGATGTGAAAAGTGGTTCTAAATGATTTAACAAATAAATAGAAATTTATGCTAAACCCTTAGGATATTTCAGAGTCACATGTAATAAATATTCAAAAGCTACAAATATAAGAACAAGAAATAAGAAAATAGGAAATTAAAACCCTAAGTGCAAGAGAGGGAATAGAGACTTAGCTAATTTCACACTTGATCCTAAAGTATGTATGGTTATATGTATTGATGAAATAGGAGGGAAAAATTATAATTGAACTAGGAAATTTTGTAACTATTGGAATAAGATAGACCAAGGCACTTGGGAAGGGCTAGGGCATAGGCTTAGACCTACCTTTCAGGCACATGGTGACTATGGTAGATGTTCATGAAATGATTTTTTGGTGTCGCTACAAGGTGGTTCTTAACCTTCAATGTTGGTCACCTATATGTCACACTATGTCCATGAAAATTCACCTGTAACTTGTAAAACAAATGATCTCCTACAAAACCCAAAAACATCAAATCCTAAAAAAAAAAGATGCAAATGGGGAGTCAGACTGACCCAACGGTCACCCATAGAGTGAACTTATGACTGAATGATTTACTACATCTCATACTCCATGTAGTTTTATGTGCAATGTGTGTAGAATCGTGCCCTAGAAGCTCTTGTGCAAAGATGCACTTGATAGTGAAAATAGGTAGATGTAACAATGTAGATAGATGTGTGGATGGAAAAATGAACTTCCCCTCCTATGCGTGTATGCAGAAAATAAATCCCCTTATCCCTTGAGTGAGTGCTAGATGGATTCTTTGAAGCTCTTAGAAATTCCTTTGGATGCAACCTTAGGTGATGATAAATAGATGCTTAGAGCTTGGTCCCTTATTATGGTCACATAGATTTGTATTTATATGATTCCCTTGGTTAATTTCATAATTGAAAACTAAAAGGCCGACCCATAAGAAAACAAGATGATAAAAGATAAAATGAGGCCCAAAAGGGGTGAGTAAGATACAAAGAGGTAAAGAGGGACATTTGAAGGGCACCCAGAGGGGATGAGGGCACCTGGGTAACTAGTGTCCTGGCTAGGCACTGTGTTAGTGTCAAGAATAAAGATAAAAATGAAATATCAGAACTAGGCTGTGGGGTGTGAGGACCAAGAGGAAACAAAAAGACATAAAAATGCCAAAGATTGTCA
Source organism: Taxus chinensis (assembly GCA_019776745.2). Classification (NCBI taxonomy): domain Eukaryota; kingdom Viridiplantae; phylum Streptophyta; class Pinopsida; order Cupressales; family Taxaceae; genus Taxus; species Taxus chinensis. The sequence goes on along the minus strand of JAHRHJ020003254.1, from coordinate 702,369 downwards.
ATTACTAGTTTTCTCGCTTAGGAATCATATGAATAAAGTATGTGATTAGGACCTAGAAATGTACCCAAGTGCGTGATTTAGTGTCTACATTTACCCCTACTTTATGTTTGAGTGAATACTTGATAACATAAAATAGATTAAGAAATTTATACTTATAATATGGGATCTATAGAATAAAAGGTCACGAGACAAGTAAAAAGTGTGGAGTGATAAAATGAAGGAACATATCAGAAGCATAAAGATCCAAGTGACCTAATTTGAAACATATGTCAATCACTCCACCAACCCAAATTTAATTTCGAGCGGCGTTGTTCTGTTGAACTATAAATATGATGCCTGTGTGATTGGATATGTTCATAATTACATACCTACCTATGAAGATCTAACAGGGTGGTCACTTGGTGGTGGTGGGTGGTTAAATCTAAAGCATTAAAAGTATGTAATTGGTGTTCACTTTTCTGTGATGCTTTCTAAAATGTAACTCAAAAAATCATTCTAAAGGATTCTCTACCTTCAATATTTAAAGTCACCATGTCAAAACTAAGTGTGACCATAGATTGTGGCAAGAGTTAACAACCTCAGAGATCTAATTGTAAGTGCTCCAGTGCCCACTCCATTTGTAATGGAGTCTGCATCCTTTAAGGAACAAACAAAGGTTATTTGTTGTAACTCAATTTTACCATATTCTTGGTTTATTGTAAGAAGGACTTGAAACCTCTCCTTCATTCTATGGTATGTTGTGTGTTGAATCATTCACATGGTTCAAACTTTCTGTGGTTGGCATGGAAAGAAGGGTTGATGCAAGGTTTGATTGTAGACCATTTAGGCCTCAAGTATGAATCCACCTTTCTAAGGGTGTGGTACAAATATAATGGAACTCATGGAGAGTGATTATCAAATGTCCTAATCTGGTGTCATGGTATCCATTTTTTTATTCCCAAATTATAATTGATCTACCTTTTCTCTTTTCTTATGCCTATTTAGAGACTTCACTGCCAAGTATTATAGGATATCTATCAGCTGATTAGTCTCATATGTTCTTTGGAACTAGGTATGGAACTAAGGCTACCATCAAGTCTGAACCAATTTTACATATCCCATATAAGGTGTTGAACCTTATGTTCTTATCCCCATCAATTTCAATTGTACCATAGTTTTATCAAGAGGATTATCCAAACCCAAGATGCAATACTCAAGATTGAGGGTATTTTTGATTTGCTACTTGATGAAGGGGAAATGAATGCACATGGTTTTGACCCATATCAATAGATTGAAGAAGGTTTCCATGGTATTGGACCATTGTCTACATGAGGAGAATTCACCTATTCTTAGTATTGTCAAATCAAATGATGAAGAGGAGGATGTCATTTGGAAAATGTTTTTTGATGGATCAAGAATAAGAAAAGGTTTAGGAGGAGGTGTAGTCCTTGTATCTCTTCTGGTATGAAATATTACTCCTCTTTCATATTTCAATTTAGCTACTCCAATAACACAACAAAATAGTAATCCCTAATCCATGGCTTGCAATGGGCGAGAAAGAAGAACATAAAAAAATTATAGACCTTTGGAGATAGTGAGCTGATTGTGAACCAAGTCAGAGGATAAAATGCAGCCAAGAATGAATTACTAAAAGCTTACAAGCATAGAGTATGGGATCTTTTGGAGGATTTTGAAGCCTTCAACATCCTCGCCATTCCAAGTAAAAGTAATGAAGTTGTTGATAAATAGATGTAGAATTAGAGAAGGTTTGATGTTTTTGAGAATGTTAAGAGAGAAAAAATGCAACCACATATCAAGGTAGTGGTGAGGCCTGGCTATACCAGACAATGACACCAATTGGAAAGTGTTTGAGAATGATCAACATAATTGTCAATTTTATTCAGAGAAGAGGTTGAGTTTTCTTCAAGGAATCAGGAAAAGTTGGAGTAGCAATATGGGATAAGTTTTCCAACTTAGATCAAATAAATTTCCCAAGGGCCTAGTGACCTTGGAATCCATTTTCAACCCTAATGATCAGTTTAGAAAATAAAAGGAAAACATAACAGTCAAGGGTGAAGATTCAGAACCCATCTCAGTTGGTGAAGGAAAATTACTTCAGATTGGTAAGGTAAGAGCTCCACAAGAAAAATATGCTTTTGTAGAACTTTGTCCAAGATTTTTTTGATATTTTTGCATGGAGCTATGAAGACCTTAGAGGTTTTGATCCTAATTTATCTCAACACACCATTGAGATAGATTCAAATCCCAAGCCTATAAAGTAGAAATAAATACGTGTTAATCCACACAATGAACCTTTGATTAAGAAGGAACTAAACAAGATGATTGAGGCAAAATATCATTTTTTCCCATCAAGCATTCATCTTGGGTTGCTAATCTTAGTTCTAGTGCATGGAAAAGGAATGGAGAAATCAGGTTGTGTGTTGATTTCAGGGATTTAAATAAGGCATTCTTTGAAGGACATTACCCACTACCTTCAATGGAATAAATCTTACAAATGGTGGTTGGGTTCAAAAAGGTTTTCCCTTCTTGATGGTTACTCTGGCTACAATCAAATCATGGTAAAAGATTAAGACCAATTCAAGACTTCCTTTACCACAAAATGGGGAACCTATGCCTTATAGGAAAATGCATTTTGGTTTGTTCAATGCAGGAGCAACATTTCAGAGAGCCATGGATATGGAATTCAAAGGGACTGATCAATAAATTTGTTCTTGTGTATTGGATGATATCACAATGTTCTCCAAGATGCAGTTGATCATCTTCTCCATCTAAGGAAGGTATTTGAGAGGTGTAGGAGCTGAGTTTGGAGTTTCTCTCAACCCAAAGAAATGCATCTTCCTAGCTTATGAAGGTAAACTCCTTGGCCATATTGTCTTTAAGGAAGGATTAAACCCTATTGATCTAGAATGATTTAGTGCCATCCTTGCATTTCCATTTCTTAGTCACAAAAAACCACTTCAAAGCTTCTTAAGAAGAATAAACTCTGTCAAGCAGTTTGTCCCAAAATTCTCCAACCTTGTCAAGCCATTGACGCTGATGTTAAAGAAGAGTATGGTCCTTCAAATGGACTACTGAAGGAAAAAATAACTTTGAAGCCATAAATAAAGCAATTGCACATAGGCCCCAACTCTCATTAACCCTGATTTTACAAAATATTTCACCTTGTATGCTTTTTGTGACATAGAGACAATATTTGTCATACATGTGCAACTTAATGAAGAAGGTTTTGAACATCCAATTGCATTTTTAAGCCAAGGTCTGGAGGATTACGAGGTGAGATATTCATTTATTGAGAAACACACTCTGTCTGTTATAAGAAGTTTGAATAAATTCAGACATTTGGTATCCAACAACAAGATCCACCTAATGGTTTCACATGTTGGTGTGAAAGATTTCCTTTTGAACAAGGATTTGAATGAGAAAAGAGCTGGTTGGATAACCAAGGTAATGGAGTATGATATTGAGATCAAGGTGACTAAGATGGTTAGAGGTAAGGGACTATGTAAGCAACTAGTTTCAGACCAACATATTGATGAAGAAGTTGTCCTCATGCTCCAACATGATCAAGAACAACCAGCTAATGTCTTGCTTACTCCTTGTTGGACTCATGATGTAGTAAACTTTCTCCAAATAGGCCAATGCCCTCAAGGTTTGAGTAAATCCAAAAGGAGGTATTTCAGACTCCCATCCATTCCCTATGTGCTTATTGATGGAATTTATTTAGAAAATATGTGAATGGTGTTCTCTTGAGATGCATTAAAATAGATCAGATAGAGAAGGTGTTGCATGAGTTTCATGATGGAGAAGCAGGAGGGCATTTTGCTCCAAGGACAACAGCTCTCAGGATCATGAAAGGTGGTTATTATTGGCCTAACTTTTTCAATGATTGTTATGCATGGATTAAGAGATGTAAAAAATGTGCATTCTTTATAGGAAAAGAAAGGTTAGCAGCCCTTCCACTCCACCCCATCTCTATAAATCAACCATTCATGCAATGGGGATTGGATTTTATTGGAGTAATCAATCCACATTCAAGATTGGGTCATAAGTGGATCCTCACAGCCACAGATTACTTCACCAAATGGATAGAGGAAGTTGCACTAAAGGAAGTAAATGAGGCTAGCATTCTGACTTCTATGAAGGTATTGTGACCAGGTTTGGTGCTCCTTCCATGATCATTTCTGATAATGCTCTAGCTTTCCTTGGCACAAAAATATCTGATTGGGCTGTAAAAAATGGAATATACTTGAGCACCTCTTCAAAATATTACCCCCAAGGTAATGGGTAGGTTGAGTCCACAAACAAGAATCTTTTGAGGATCATAAGGAGGACCTTGGATGAGAATCAAAGGACTTGGCATACAAATTCAAAATCAGCCTTGTGGGTTGATAAAATCACTCACAAAAGATTAACTGGTAGCTCCCCCTTACAAAACTGGTTTATGGTAAAGAAGCAAGGTTGCCAATATCTCTTGAATTATCTAACATTAGAGCTCATCAAACAACTGGAAATGTCTGAGTTTGAATCCATAGAAGTCAGGTATGCAGAGCTCATGGAGCTAGAAGAATTGAGAAATCAAGTAGTGCAAACAATGGAAAGAGATCAAGCTCAAATTAAGAAGTGTTTTGACAAGAAAGAAAAAGACCAGGAGTTTCCAAGAAGGAGATCTAGTCCTAAAGTGGGATGACCAAGATAGAGCCAAACCAGGCAGGCATTCAAATTTGATGTAATATGGAGTGGCCCCTAATGATTTCAAGATGCAAGTCAAATAATGCTTTCCAATTATCAAAATTGGATGGAGAAGAGCTACAAATCATGGTAAATGGGATCTATCTGAAGCATCATTTTTGAAGGAAATACTCTCCTTTGTACATAATAGATTAGTTTTCAATTCCTCTAAGTGTTTTTTAACACATTGTCTTGTTGTAATGTAGTTTAATTTTTGCCCTAAGTGCTTTGCAAAGTGTTTTGTTTCTTCTGGATGGAATTTTTTCATTGCATAGTGGTTCATGGAGGGCTCCAAGAGGATATGTGTCAAGAAATTGTGGTGGAATTTCAAATTCAAAATTTTTCCACTCTCATTAAAACTTATCTAGAATTTTTTATAATGAGAATGATCAATTCAATCATGATAGATCAACTCCAGGTCTATGTAATACTTCAGGTAGATTTACAAGGGGTGAGAATTTTTGAGTTTCAGATCGGTTCCATGATTCAAAGATGACTACATGCTCAATGGATGCTTCAAGGCCATTGATCTCCTCATCTAGTAAGGAAGATGATTCCTTGAAAGTCACCAAAGTGTTATCCAAAATTACACCCCTCAAAATTTTGAATATTATCATCAAAATGGAGTTAACTATTTTTAAAGCTTTGTTAAAGATGCTAGTTTTCACTCAGCTCACCATGGAATTTGAGAACATAATGTTCCATAGGATAAACAAACCTTAAAAATAAAGAAAGTGAGTGAGCTATGAATTATGTGAAAATAATCAACTGGTGAAGAATTCGAATACCACTTGGGCTAACTTTTGAAAAGAATTGAAGAAAGTGGCTAAGTCTAAATGTATGGGACACTAATTCAATATTTTACTGGCTTATCAAAGGTTAGAATTTCAAAGACTCCACAAACTACATGGCCACATTGAAGAACCTGCTAGCAATTTTTTTTTTGTGGAATGTTTAAAGCATTCAATTTATTTTTAAAATACCATGAAGAAGGGGAGAAATGCAAGGAGAAAGACACAAAATGAGTGATGGAGATTTTTCCCAGAACTCTCATTGTGGTTAACTAAATCAAGAAAAATTGGTCTTGTTGGAAAGTCTCATCAACAGCTACATTCTAGGATCAACAATTTCAGAATTTGATATAGTCTTAGAGACTAAAATGCTAAACACATGGGTTTAAGGTATAAATGATAGTCTCGAACATGCAAAGCTATCAAGTAATTCCCCAACCACCATAGATTTAATGAGGAATGGTGCTCCATTCTCCATCCTATAGGTAAGAGTAACATGTGAAATGGTCTTGGTAGAGGTGCCCATGATAGTTTTCAGATATTCAATGCATGTTGTTCTATGGTTGAATTTTGAATTCGAGTTTCCCTCTTTTTCCCTCTTCTCTCTCTCCCCCCATTTCTTCTATATATTGTAAAATGATGCTCATTTGTAAAGGTTTGACCCTTTTGGAATGCAAGGGAATCATTTCAAGTGTTGCACAAGTGTTTTTTGAGTTTGTAAGCCTCAGATTGGAATTTTGCAGGGTGACTTTATACCTTCTTATCCTCCATTGTAATGATACTGTGCATCTATTAAGCAATAAAATTCATGTTTTATGGTTATTCTCTACCCTAGCTAGTGTTTTATTGCATTATCTTGACTCTTTATTTACATTTTTGGTATGTTGTGTATGTTTATCCACTTTTGCAGGGTTTATTTCTATTGTGCTCCCTGGAAAAGAGAGTTTAATGTTATCTTGCGACTATGGATACTCATGTTTACCCTCTCCTCCTCCATTTTCTCCCATTTTCTCTCATTTGAGAGTGTCTTTCCCCCTTTTCTTGGTGTTATCACCTCCCCTTAGATTAGGATTTCCCCTTTCATGCATCTCTTTCTTACCTTGGTCCCTTGGAATGTTAGAGTAGGATTAAGTAGCTGCATTTCTACCTAGTAAGAGTAGTTTAGCATTAGGATTAAGTAGAGGAATCAACCTTTTCTGGAGGTATGTCTCAAGTACCAAGTCCCATATCTTGAGAAACAGTCCCATGTTACCAAAAAATATTGATTTCTCATCCATTCATTCATGAAAAATCAGAGGGTGCTATCTTTCAGTGATAACAAGCAGCGTTAGGAGCCTTTTATAAAGTAAGGACATCCTTTACAAAATGATACTTTGTTACTGGACTACATAATAAAATTAGAGTGATATGTTTACTTAGATCATAAATATATCTTTACAATGCTTTTATAGAGAATAAGTATAGAGGTGAAGAAGAAAACACATGGCTGACTGTTAGGAGGTGGCATTTTTATGAACACCCCCCTTAATGGAAACTCTAAAAGGCCAAGCATTACACAAAAATTATTAAATTTCATAGCACACAATGGCTTCCTGAAAATATCTACAACTTGATCTTTAGTAGGACAAAACTAGAGATCTATATCTCCACTGAGACCCTTGTCTAAGATAAAATGCATATGAATCTCTATATGATTTTCCTTCTAATGCTGAACTAAATTATTAGCGAGAGAAATAAAAATATAAAAATCACACAAAAAATGAGTACTTTCTTTAACTTCCATGTGAATTTCTTCCAACAACCGATTTATCCATATGACTTCTTTTGCTGCTTCCATTACACTTATATATTTTACCTTAGTAGAACAGATGGAGACTGTTGGTTGCTTCTTATTACTCTAAGCAATGACACTTGTAACAAACTTGAAAACATATCTAGAAGTAGTTTTTCTATCTATTACATCACCAAAATGGTCAGAATCACAATATCCATATAAATAAACATTATCATAAGAAGTGTAATGTAAACCAAAATGAATTATTCTTTTACTATATCTTACTATTATTTTTTACCACTTCCAATGATCATGATATGATTCCTACATGAATCTAGATGTAATACCTAGTGTATATGCAATAATAGGTCTATTGAATGTAAGTTAGATCAATCTACCTACAAGTTTCCTATAAAGAGTAGAGTTAGCTTTTTCACATGTAGATTTAGGATCAAGTTTACACCTAAGTTCAATAGGAATAGAAAATGGTTTACAATCAACCATACTAAAAATTTTAAGAAAATAAACAACATATTGTGATTTTGATACAATAATAGAATGTTTATCTTGAAAAATAGCGATGCTTAAAAAATGATGTAATAATCCTAAATAAGTCATTTCAAAGTACTATTTAAATTTAGCTTTAATTTTAAAAATTAAATTATTCAAATTTCTAGTAATAAGAAAACCATCAACATATAATACAATAAGAATAATTTGATAATTTTTGAATTTAACTAAGATATAATTATCAAATGATCAATTAATAAAACCAATATCTTTGAAAAAACTGTTTATTTTTGCAAACCAAGCTCTAGGAGCTTGTTTTAAGCCATATGGAGATTTTTTAGTTTATAAACAAAGATTTCTTTTCTAGGTTCCTTAAAACCTTTAGGATGTTGTTATCTAGCAGAAGTGTACCCTTGTGGGGATTAGTAGATTTGTTCTCTCTCTCTCTCTCTCTCCTCACTTTTGTAGATAAATAATGGAAACACCTCACGAGTTGTGGGTATCCCGAAGAGTGAGGTGAATCTCGACATTTGAATGGGTTGGTTTCCATTTCAGTGTATCTCTAACTAAAATTAAATGGGGGTATGGGTTATAATGAAATACTAGAAAATTGGGTGATACACCATGGATTTTTTGAGACTGTTCATATGGAGATGTACGCAGAAACTGATAAAGAAAATATTTAACTTGCACAAACTAGAGGGTTTTGGGTGATATTTCATGGCAAAAATAATGGAAATGTGTGAAGGGAATGAACTCACAATACACAGACTTCCAGTATACATGCACACTAAAATAAACACACAACACCTAATTTCTTGTAATAAAGGCAGATAACATAAGTAGATAATTTAATAAATTCAGGGAACAAATCACAATAATTAACTACCTTGAATGCACAAGATTGGAAAGAAATTCTGAAAATGCAAAACACTTCTTATTATCAATGGGCACTTGCTGGAAAAAAAATTGTAGCAACACCTTGTTACATCAACTGAATCCTCCTCAAATGCTTACAAAAGCACTTAAATATATAACCAAGGTTGCATCACCCTTAACCTCTCCAAGAATAGCCTCATCCAACTCAACCTAAGACTCAATTAACTTTGAGATAAATCCAAAGTTAACTTCTACATGTGTAACTCTTGAAAAATACAAATATAATAAATGAAAGGCCAAAAATAGCATGCATGAGGTTCGAAGATCTCCTCGGTCAAAATGTAGTTGACCCTCTAATTCTTCCTTTGCATGGAGAAAATCATGTGTACGAGAACCTCTTTACAAAAATTAAGGTAATTTGGCATGTTTAAAGAAAATCTATTTTGGCTCATCTCCAAAAGGTTATTTTGTCTTTTCTTAGCTCTCCTTTGGCATGTGCATACTATCTAATCATTGGTCTCCCTTTTTTAAATCAATAAAAGTCTCACCTTTCTTTTCACTATGCAATATGTTAAATCAATAAAGGTCCCACCTTTCTTTGCACTATGCATGCATGGACAAACTAGGATTCATTGGTTTTGGTAAAAAATTACCTTTCGCCCCATTACAATAATTAATATTTATTAAAGTATACAAAAGGGAACCCACTGTGACATTAGTCATATGCTTGATTATGAAAAATTAACCAAGGTATGGTTAATCAGGGTCATGTTGTATTGTGGTTTGCTTGGTATTAGGGATCAAACCCTAAAACCTCCTCTCATTTGCAAAAAAATTAACTTTTAGAAGTTTCTAGAAATGGGGAAAAAACCTATTGAACCTTCATTTGGCCATCATTGTTGGGTTTGAGATTTATTTTCTATTAATTTGGTTGCCATTTCGAAGGCCTCAAGCTCTAGATTTTGCATTGGTCATGAATTTCATCGGAGATTTTGCATTTGTGCCTTTGAGTTGTGTTTGTGGTTTACTCAGTTGTGCCTTGTTTTGGGGCTTCTAGTGCTCAGTCATGTGTTGCTTAGAGTTCTAGTTTCTGGGTTCATCATGGTTGCTTGGGCATTATATTCACTCAGCCGTTAAAGTTTTCTTTGGATTTGGGTGTTATGTCATGGCCTGTAAATTTTACTTGGCCATAATGTAACCCGAGGATGTAGTGTTTACCCCCATGAATTGGGGTTACTTATATTTGTTTTCTGTAGAGTCTAGATGACTCGAACTATCTTAGATCTGACTCGACATATACTAGCTAGGTGAGGTTCTTAACCTACCGTGTTATGCTTCAGACCTAGGAGATCTTCCTCGTAATAGATTGGTCTATCCATATTAGCTTGGTTTTGATTCAAATGGCTTTGTGGTTGTGTTCTTTATGAATCTATCAGTCATCTTGGGGGGTTTATATAGCTCACAGTGATCCCTGGTAAGTAATGTTTTATATTTCTAGTTTTGATATCTGGATTTTGGAAAAAATAAAAGCTTAGACTTATATTATTTGCTGTAACTTCTATGTAATACTTGTTCACTTGAAAGTCAACAGTTCCTATGTGGTGGGTACCTTGAGAGATTGTGAATACAAAAACCATTTACTTTGAAGATAATGTTTTAAAAAATCTAGAATTTACGTTTGAAACCTGTAGCTTGTCTTTTGTTTTAATCCATCAAGTTGTGCTTTGGGTTTAATTTTGTTTTTATTCTGTACTTGCTTGAGCTTACCATTTCTGGGCTCGCTATAGATCCTAGCTGGGTCGATTAGAGATCTGCATTGTTATTTTAACTCGTCGTTCACTGTTCATGGTTCTATTTAGTTCTCCTAGGTAAGTTGGCATTTCATTTTATACTTCAAGGTGATTTGAGCCTATTTAGTGATTACTTTGAGATTTTACTTTTAGATCTAACACAACTTGTTAATTAACATTATGGGGTCGGCCGTAAATTATGTCTATGTTGTCTCAACCTTAGTTTGTTGAACTGTTGTATCACTTCCTCCATTGCAAAACTTGAAGCTCTGCTCATGCAAAATAGGTAACTCCTTTATTAGTTCGGTGCCTTGTATTGAATCATTTTCAACTAGTGATGACTATGTTATAGCTTGATGGGATTTTCTTTATAGATCTTGTTTGGTTTTGCATCTTGCATAAGGACTTGACTGTGTATCATATTACATAGCTTGATTTTTTTCCTTAGAGATCTACCATGCATACTACCCACTCTCATCCCTCTGTAATTCCTTGGCTTTTCGAGCTATCTTTATTGTGTGTTTCACTATATGAGACTTGGCATGATTTCTTTTGTGGGCTCAAGGATTTGATGATAGATTTGTATTATGACATCCTTTACTTGTATTGTGAAATTTGAATTCTAAAACTACATTCCATCTTGTATTTATTCATGGATTGCTTATAACTGCTGGTAAATATTTTGTTTGGCTGATTTTATAGAAATTTGGTCTATGAAAAACGTATCATGTATCCTTTCTCTACATAATGTTGACAAGCTCATACCTACATGAGTTGATAATTATTAGTTTGTTTGATCATATTTTTAAAACATGTGTAATCTAAGAAGTGACACAAGTTTATCTTGCAACTTGATAAGGATCTATGTGAAATTCAGTGGTTGTGATTTGAAATCCATCATAGATCTTAAATATTTTGTGCATTTGCAACCTATACCAAACAAGATTTTCTTCTTATGGCTGCAATGATAAGGATCTATGTGAAATTCAGTGGTTTTGATTTCAAATCCATCGTAGATCTTAAATATTTTTTGCATTTGCAACCTATACCAAACAATATTTTCTTCTTATGGTTGCAAGATTTTATTCATTTCCACATAAAATTATTGTTGAAAAATGAAGTACTCATTTCTAGGAAACCTTGCAATAAAGGAGAATCCTTCTTAATGTTTCCACTTTTTTTTTCTTGCAAATATATGACTGCGATATCATCATTTCATCTATTTTGTGCTTTGTCTTGTTCCATATATTTTTCACACATTATAACTTTAATCCATTGTGCAAAACCAAAAATTATTATTATGCTATAGAAATCTTCTCTGGACTCTTTTACATCTTTCAATAAAAATATGTCTAGTTGCAAACTTTTGAAACTCTATATTTATATGTTTGAAATTTTTTTCCAATGCAAATGTAAGGTAATAAAAGGATGTACTTCACTATTCCATTTTTAAAAATCTTCATTATTGCATGCACTTGGTTGTGATTTCGATTCCAATGTAGCATCATACTTCATGTTTGAAACAAAATTGTGAGTTTTAAACTATCTTGATAGCTTGATCGAAACTTACAATTATGTACCTAGAAATATGTATTCGCCTTTGTTGTTGATATATCACGAGGCTCTAAAATCAGTTGTTTTGTATGAAAAATTGATTAGGGACCTTTAAAAAATCTACGTTATGGTTGTAATGACTGGTTATATCATAAGCATACTAATGAGAGGGGATCCAGTCATTTTTTTAATTGAAATGATGGTCCCTTCTCCTTTTAATTTTAGTTTTTTGTTTATATCCATATTTTCTATTCAATTATTTCTCATGGCTGTGTGAGACATTGACAATTTGATGAATAAATGAAAATTTCTTTTATAATGAGTTGATGTATGTTCTTTTTGCATTTATTTTTCAGTAACATGATGTGGTATAAACTAAACAACTCAACACACTAATGTTCAATTTAACTTAATCATAAATTAATAAAATTAATTAATTGTACATTTTCTTGATCTGAAACTGATAAATGAACAATGTTACCACCTATACAACTATACTTTCCTTTGATAATTCTGAATGTGCAAACTGAAATATTTGGGATCTAGTACCATGATGTCTATTTATGATATTTGATGCTCTTCCTTATCTCTGTCATGACCCTGCATTAGTGAAAAGGCTGATGCATGATCTTGACAAGGCTGAATGTGGAATAACATCTACTGTGAGGAATAACACACTTGGAAAAACATGTCTGAGTTGTAATCAAACTTCCTTTTGTCCTTTCCAAATTGCAAAACCTGAAAATGAACCTAAAACTTTTTATATACCAACTTTTTCCATTGAAAAACCAAACATGGTCATTAAATTAACCCTTCCACTCTGAGAAATGATGAAGTTTTGTAGTTGAAAGCCTCACACATCTATGGCTTGATTGTGCGAGAAATGTCAACAATTTTGGTGATTTTGTGGGGTCAATTGTTTGCTACTAAAATGACCATGTAGCAGTTTGAAAGCATCCATTGGGATATGGAGTCAAAATCCCAGAACAAACTTTTCCTTAAAACAACAATTTTCTTCCTTTCCTAACAAAAAAAAAATTGGTGTGTTTTCCAATCTGGGAAGAATCCAGATCATGTGCATGAAATGCACTTATTGAAAACAAAAACTTTTTTAAGTGTGCATAATCACTTATTGAATTGAAATCCTACCTACCCTACTCTAACCAGCTGAAAAGTGAAGCTAAACAAATCTTGATACAGGATCAGAAAAGTAGCTTCCTTTTCTGATAAAATTAGGCCATGAGACCAATGTGACAATTAGATCACATGGAAAAGCTGGAAACAAGATTTGTACCTTTAAATTGCTCAAAAGATCAGTCCAAAAGATGAAAAATACCTCTATCAATCTGTAATCTATTTTGGGAGGTATTGGGGCTGACTTTTGAGAATGTGAGGCTCATCTTTGTGCTCTAAATCTAGCGCAATTGATGGTACTATTGAAACTAGTACCAAATCAACCAAGTATCTGATGGGACATGGTCTTCTCACAGCTGGAAAAAGATTTTTATATTTTACCATGTTTTTTTTCTTCCTCTTCATCTTGAGCACATTTGAAAGCTGATAAGAACATTTGATAATTCTTGAAACTACTCTATCCAATCTTTTCATGAAAATTGGTTTACAATGATATCAATCTCTTTTCCTCATTTTGATCCAAACATGCAATCTAGAAAGGTCAAATTCACTTTTGAAATCAACTGTTCCTTCTTGATATGTTGCAGTGTCTTATGATGTTCCTTTGGAATCATTGTAACCCTCAAGAAGTGCAACAATTTCTAAACACATGCATTTCAATAAGGATCATTTTCATTCTCCTTGTATCATCTTGATCATTTAGAAATCCATTCTTCCATAAGTTTACATCATTTCCTCATCTTATCCAGCTGTTCTGTTTTCCGGACTGAAAACATGTTGTTCATGTCAAAGGGTGATTTGAAATTTCTTCTTAAATTTTGAAAATTTTCTTCTTCAGATATGATTCATTATGATTCAACACTTATGGGAAACTTTGCATTTCATGGTTAGACAAACAACATTCAAATGCAATCTTCCAAATCTATCAAAATCAACCTCTTCATTTAAATCAACATTGCATGAAGTAGAAATTTTTGGGTCTCTATTGATTGTAAATTTAGAACATTTACTTATACCAGAATTGGTAAAACTCAAGATTGTTGAATATTTTCCTAACCTTCACTTGATGATCATGATCCTACTTCTACTCTGAAATTTCCCCTTCTTGCATGTAATATTTTTCCAACTATAGAACATTATTAAACTGAAATTTTGAAATCCATCCCTACAAATTCTACATTAATTCCATCCTGCTATTTTCTTGAATTGGCTTGCCCCTCCTGACTGATTTTTTGATTGTCACCTTCCTGAATTGGGTTTGGGGATGAAGGAGGAGGGGTGGGCTAGGTCTCAACCTGATTTGGTAATGTTTTTACAAAGGGATGGGGTTAAAATTTTACATGTGAAGAAGGGGGAGTGGGAACAATAACAAGGAAGCTTGAAATACTTGGAAATCTGAAAAATTGGGAAAACTTAAAGGGATGGTTGATTGACATTGGAGGAAGGTATGTGGGAACATCCCATTGAACAGGTTCCTCTACTTGATGCTTGTTGTCCTCTAATGGTTGCAATTGTTCAATTCATTCCTTGAGAGCTAGATACGTTTGCTATATTCTCTAAATTTTTCTTTCAAATCTTCCTCATTAGACATATAACTTGCATAATCTGCATAACCTACATATTCCTGTGCATAACCTTGTTCCTAAATAACATAATGATTGTAATGATGACCATACTGATAATCAAGGTTTGGGTCATGGGGATATTCATTTTGATAAGGGTTATAATACTGATTTGGTAGAGGATATTGGTAGAAAGGAGGTGGATTGGGATGATTTAACTCTTGGAGAAAGGAATTCCACTGAGGAGCTTCCTTCATGATTGCATGACCTCATAAAATATAGAAAAATAGAAAAATAGGTCTGCTGAATGGAAAAAGGTTGTTTGGATGAGATCCAAAAAATAACCAAATCTGTTTTGAAAATTGTTGTCCTTAGGCATGGAAAGTACAGTACTGGTCTAAAATCAACTTGTAAGAGTCGCAAGATGTGTTCTTCTTTAAATCTTCATTTTTTGAACAATCATTAAAATATTCCTCGGTCCCACCGAGTGTGCCAAAAATTGTTATCTAGCAGAAGTGCACCCTTGTGAGGATTGGAAAATTTCTCTCTCTCTCTCTCTTCACTTATGTGGATAGAAAATGGAAACACCTCAGGGGCTGTGGGTATCCCGTGAGTGACCTCTAAGATTTTAAGGGTTGGTTCCCTTTTAGTGTATCCCTAACAAAATTTGATGGGGGCAAGGGTTAAAATGATGGCATTAAAATGGGGGTGATACACCATGGATTTTGGAGATTACTGATATGGAAATGTGCACAAACTGATAATGAAAAAATACTAAATTTGCACAAACTAGAAGGGTTTTGGGTGAAATTTCAATCACAAGAATAAACTACATTGAAAGAACAACCCTATAAATATTTCTAGGAAAGGAAAAACACTTCTTATTAATGGGCACTTGCTGGAGAAAATACCAGGAGAGGATGATAGAAGAATGGCGGAACATTGAGGTAAATGGAAACAACATGTTTGAGGTATCCAAAAAAATAAAAAATGTTAAATCAAATATCAAGATTTGGAACAAAGAAATCTTTGGCAACATTTTCCTACAAAAAAGCAAAATATCTGAAGAAATCTAGGAATTGGAAGAAATAATGGAGCAGGGGGGGTGGATAAATGAAGAGAAAATTAAGGAACAAGCTCTTCTAGTGGAATATCATAACATCCTAAGAAAAGAAGAGATTTACTGGAAGAAAAATTATAGAATAAATTGGCGTAAAGAGGGTGACCACAACACAAAATGTTTCCACATCTTTGCCACTATTAAAGCTAATAAATGAAGGATCCAAGAAATTAAAAAATAAAATGGTGATATGGCTACAAATGATAATGATATCTCTAATACCATTGTTTCTTTCTTTAAAAAACTTGTTTACAAAAGGCTAGCTCCCTTAAGATATTTCTATTGATGAAACTCTAAATCTCTTTGAGCCTGCCATCAACCATGAGGAAAATAGAGAACTCATTGCTATACCCTCAGAGGAAGAAATAAAAGCTATATTAGAAAATATGGAGGGGATAAAAATCCAGGGTCGGATGGCTTCCCTACTTTGTTTTTCAATTCTTTTTGAGATATAGTTAAAAAATAGGTTGTTACAACTATTCAGGATTTCTTTCATTCAGGCATCCTACTAAAGTAAATCAACCACACCTTTATTTCTCTCATATCCAAAAATCTAGGTGCTAAGGAATTGGGGGATTTTAGACCCATAAGTATTTGTAACACAATGTAAAAAAATTATTTCTAAAATTATAGATTTCAAAATGAGGGAAGTCCTTAGTAATTTTATCTCTCCTAATCAGGGGGCCTTTGTGTCAGGTAGAAATTTCCTTGACAGTACCATAACCATCCATGAGAAGATACATTCAGTGGAACAATCCAAAAGAGAGGATATGATTGTTAAGCTCTACATGCAAAAATACTATGACCATATATCCAAGAATTTCATGTTTCCCCTTTTACATAAACTAGGGTTTCACCCTCATTTCATCAAAATGATCCAAGCTTGTACCTATGCCACCAATTTTTTAGTCATTATAAATGGGAAACTGAATGGATTCTTCAACTCATAAAGGGGTCTTAGACATGGGGACCCTCTTTCCCCTTTTATCTACATTATTGTTGCTAAATATTTGAGTAGGTTATGCTCTAAGGCTCAAAATGAAGGAAGACTTGTGGGTATCGATGTTGCTAATTGTGTTGTTAACCAAAGCCTACAATTTTTTTTGGATGATACGGTACTCATTGGGAAATATTTTTTCCAAGAGGCTCATACCTTAGAAAAGGAGATACAAGAGCTCAAAGGGACTATAAAAAATATGGAAAGAGCTAAGGGAAAAGGGATTCTTCAAAGTGATGAGGAAGAGGGGGTTATTGCTGAAGTATTCAAGAAGTTACAGTCCTTAGATGGCAGATTGGGGAATGCTAAAAGCCGCAATGACTGCATATTGTCTGCCCTCAAAAGAATTTATAATTTCATTGAACAACATGTTCATAGTGTCTGCAGTTTAAGTGGGGTTAATGAGGACATTTGGGGCCCTAAAGAGAAAAAAGGGATATTGCAATTGCTCAGGCGGATATGCAAGACTCCTCTTAGGCCACTGCCATTGCCTTCTTCATGTTGATGCAGGCTATCAAGACCAAGATTGACAGGGCTATCAAGTAACGAGTTGTTGTGATGCTATTTTTTTGGCTGCAAAGTTGCTGTTATCTGGTGGTTCTGGCGTTGTTTTTTTGGCGGAGCTCTATATGTTGTTTCTCTTTTGGTTTCTTTTTGATCTTTTCTGCTTCTTTTTGGATCATTGTACGTTTGGATCCTTTTTTCACTTATATTGTCATATTTGGCTGTTGAGCCCTCTTTGGTTGGCAGTTTTGCCCTTCTCTGGGTTGTTTCTCTCACCTTTACTATCTGGCTTTTGAGCCCTTTTTTATACAGGGTATAGTCCCTTCAAAACTATTTTCCCTTAATAAAAAAAAAAAATATCACCAAACTGTATGAAGAAGTAACAGGGAAACAAGTTAACTTCCGTAAGAGTCTTTTTCTTCATCAATGTTAAGGAGGAGTAGCAGATCAAGCTTACTAGTATTTTGTAATACAATATAAAAACCCTTCTGGATACCTACCTTGGTATGTCACTCTATGGGAAAAAAATTAGAATAAGGGGGATGGAACAAATTGATATAGAGGTTCTATAAAAAAACTTTTATCTTGGAAAGGTTCTTTTCTTTCACAAGCTAGAAAAGCTCAACTTATTCAAATTTGTTTGTAGGGAGTTGTTTATGTTATGTCCATTTTCATCATCATCCTTATGAGAATCAGAAAAATATACTGAGAGTATCGAAAAGAAGCTCTTATGGATAGGATTATAATATAAGATAAGACAAGAATCCCTTTAATATCTAGGGAAAAGGTCACTTAACGCAAAGATAGGGGGTCAGGGTTTGAAGAACCTTAAATTTATGAATCAAGCACTAATAGCTAAGGTGGGATAGAGATTGCATAGAGAAGAGGCAACTTGGAAAAAGATTCTAGGAGTGAAATATTTGTGGTGCTTTGGCATAACTTTGGTTTTCTTTCTCAGAACAGAAGCTACCTAGAGGATCAATTTTTGGAACAATCTCTGTCAGACTAAGAAATTATTGGTTAAAGGGAGAAAATGGATTCTTGGGGATGGAATAAATATTATATTTTGAGATGACCCATGGATCAAGGATAAATCCTTAAAAACTGAAGAGCCATGGAGTCATCTAAGAATTATTTAATCCCAGAATTTGGGGAATTGGTTTGTAACTATTGGAATGAGGAGAGAAGACAATTTTAGATTCTTCCATTGCTTAACTATTTGGGACCTCAAAAACCCTTTATTGTTAACCAAAGTCTCAAGGATTACCACTTACCCCATTATAGGGCCCATGATGAATTGATATAGAGGAACATGGAATATGGAGAGTTCCCACATTGCTAGGTCAGATGTGTTCCTTGGAGTGACTGGTTGATAAGAAAATAATTCTTGAGCGTGTTCCCATCCTTGTCTGTGAGATGTGTTCTCGAGAGTGTATGGTCGATAAGAAGTTAGTGTGTTCCTTATTCTACCTTCAGTTTGAGTGTGTGCCAAGATCAATGAGCATACAGAGGTGGTAGGCTACTGAGGAAGTGCAAAAGTTCTTCTACTACCATGTAAAAATAAAGGGGGGAATGTTAGGAATATTAATGTTCACATGTTAGTTATGATTGGTAAAGATATGGTAATTGTAAATGAGTTGTTATTAACAACTCGTATGTATTTGAGTTATATTGGTTTACGTGAGTAATAATCACAACTAAGTTCGTAGGGATTCTTGTGAGTGATTATATGGTTAGATTGCATATCCCTAATATATAGGATATATTGTTATACCTATATATATTGACGAATAGTTAGTATTCAGACAGATATGAATTGAATGATTATTAATTGTATCTGTGAATTACTGAGAGTTATTTCCTATGAAATCTTTTATTTATTATTTTCTATGTGAAAATTGATTGTGATTAACTCGGGTCTGCTGCATGGAAATCTAAGATTTGTTATTAGAGGGGCAGAAATTCTTTGTTATGCCCCTGAAGAATCAAACGTCTTTAAATTTGCTAGAACAGCGAGGTAGTCACAATATTTCTGTCTGCCCAAGTTCAATATTCAGATTTGGTAAATTCGTTACAAGCTAAAAAAAATGTCTAGTTAGAGTTTTATAGCATTCTATAGCATTTTTAATACTGCACTTGTATGAAGTCAAAATGCCGACAGATCCATATTTCAAAAAGGTGTGATTTTTATCTGTATAGATACAATGTTCATCGTAAAAGTAAGTCATTTAATTATTGATTTCTAATCGTTTCGATATGGAATTTATTAGAAACTTATGAAAGATTTGTCATTATCACATTGGAATATTTCGAATTTAAAGTCATTTTTCCACTCATGTAAATAAACGTTCATTATTTTAATGATCTACAAAGCCGACACCCTATTTGCTTACCATCATTTATGATAGAGTGGATAGCTCTGCCAATGTTACGTCACATCTGAAAAATTTGAAGGTAAACTATATGTCAAGCACTGCAATATATCTGCAGTTTTTGCCTTAATTGCATGGCAAGTTGACCCCTGATTGGACGATATTGTTGATGGAAAAGTTCAAGAAATTTTCAATATGCAATCAAGCATTGTACAAACTGGTCTAATGCAATACATTCGTTCAATGCAACATGCATTATTGGATTGGGATCAAATTCTTATTTGCATGCATTTCGATCTAAGAATGTCAACTCACATCGAATGAAGACATTAGGTCAAATTGTTTTTTAAGCAAGTTGTACTATCAACAATATGTTTCACAAATAGATGATTAGTCCCTGATGTTTAAGATGAAGAAGTAAATTCAACATGGTGGATTCACATTTTTGGTAATAATTTACTTTTGTTCGTATTTACCAATATTCAACTAGATCATTAAGAGTCTAATTAATGTGTCGGCCCCTTTCTAAGTCTGGTATTTATGATGACTATCCTTATATGTGATTCAATATAGCTCAATAAAATGTTCCATGCTATTACTAGTCTATTAGTTGCCCTTTAGTGTATCATTGTTAAAATGTATATTGCCAAAGTGTTTAAATAGTTTATTTGAGTTAATTTGTACTCACGAGTGTAGAAAATTGTAAATCGTACAGTTTGTGGAACTTGTAGTCAAAATGTTTGTATTGTCAAGAGTCGATTAGTGATAAAAGAAGTAATCTCAAATCTTGTTTCAGATTTCTAGTTGATCATCTTGTAAAGATTCAAACAAGTTGTGGTGTCAAAATTGTTGATTTATCATGCAAAATTAGTCATGTTATCAAGAGTAAGAAAAAAAAAGTTTGCAAATAATAAAAAAGCACACTCATGGACTTGCATTTTTGGTGTTACTGAAGTCCATAAAATAAACCTATTTCACATTGCTAGGGATGGAAGTTAGTACAATAAACCCAATGTGAAAATACCGTTGAGCTTCATATTCCAAATCAGAGTGATGAGTATAGCATCATTAGATACTTTCATTGGAGGATGGAGGCATCGAAGGCTGAAGGATCAACCAACAACCTCTCGTCAGTCACCAACGATGGAGGCCGTACTTCTATGTATGGTGACTTGTGTGCATTCAGTTTTGTGGTGTGAATTTGGATTTCAATTTTTCAGTAAGTGGAACTACAATGTGGTGTGAAGCATGATAAGAGATCTAGAGGTTCATTCCATGTTATCATGTGTATGTGGATATTCCTACACAATTCCCCAATGTAATAACATAGTGAAGAACAGATAACATAGTGAAATATCAACATCATGATTCTTGAAGAGGTTAGAACTAGTCAGATGTGTTCCTGTTCATACCTAGGTTTGTGGTTAGCCTCTTAGAAAACCATTGAAGGTTGCGTCAGATGTGTTCCCGCTTGAGTTCCCACTCTTGTTAGGTCAAATGTGTTCCTTAGAATGATTGGTTGATAAGCAGATGATTCCTAGTAGCGTGTTCCCATCCTCGTTCGGTCAGATGTGTTCCTGACAAGTGCATGGTTGATAAGAAGTTGATGTGTTCTTTCTTCTACTATCAATTTGAGTTGTGTGCCAAGATCATGAGCAAGCAAAGGCAGGCAAGCTATAGAGGAATTGTGAAAGTTCTTTTTCTACCATGTAAACACTAAGGGGGGAATGTTAGGAATATTAGTGTTCATATGTTAGTTATATTAGAATATATTATTGGATTTGTTTTAACAACTCGTATGATTTGAGTTGTGTATTGTTACATGAGTAACAATCACAACTAAATAGGATTTTGTGATATTTTTGGCAAAGTAGTTTCCTAAAAAATAGGGATGTAAATACCTATTTATATGGAGTGGCATATGTTGTATAATCATCCAGAATGAATTGAATGATTATTATTCTTCCGTGAATTTTATTGTGTCTTGAATATATTATTATATTTTGCTTTCTCCGTGTTGATTGGATTCTCCTACTGCATAAACTTTGACCAAATTTAAGATGATATGATCTTGGAGGATGTGTAATGATGACACTTGAGTTTCTCATACTCGACATCGTAAGAAGATCCTTCATTTTTTGGGAATGGATATGTATTATGCCTTTTTGCATCCAATTTATTGGCTTGGGATTAGTGGATCCATTTTTGTTGTTCCAAAAGATAGATAGGGTTTTTGGCTAAGGATGGGAGGAGATAGGGTTATAATGGAGAAGACATCATTAATCCACATCAAAAATGACTCCACCCTTTGGATATTACTTCATAGAGGAGGGTTCTCAACATACATTCAACGTATAAAAGGTAACGACCCTCAGCTCTATGTGGAATTTGGTAATGCCTGGGTTAAGGGGGGTTGAAATAAGGGTTACTG
The DNA here is from genome assembly GCA_019776745.2 of Taxus chinensis. Taxonomy (NCBI): domain Eukaryota; kingdom Viridiplantae; phylum Streptophyta; class Pinopsida; order Cupressales; family Taxaceae; genus Taxus; species Taxus chinensis. The sequence continues at coordinate 680,223 of JAHRHJ020003254.1, read as the reverse complement.
AGGAGCCTATTGTTGAGGTTACCGAGTTAACTATGGAGGGTCTCAAAAATTTTAAAGACAAAACTCGGTGTAAACATGAATTAGCTACTTTATTTGGTCCTAGTGAACGTATTATGTTGTATGATGATGACATTGCTCAACATGTCTTCCTAAACATTGGGATAATGTTTGTTTCAGGGTGATGAATTATTTGACACTGGAGGGAAAATTTAGGAAGATATTATCATATCAACTTTCTATCCTGAATTACATGTGAAGGGATCAACACATGAGCTTAGTATTTTTCCTTTTCAGGTCCCTAACTTCCTCCATTTATGAATTTAAGAATAAGAAAATTTATGTACCCCTACATCAAGGTCCAATTATTTTACTTTTTCAAAATAGAAAACCTTTAACCCCTTACCAACTGGTAATCACCAATGATAATGAGTCTAATAATGAAACCCTAAAGAATGCCATGAAATGTCTAAAGAAAGAGAGTGGGAAGGATAATTCAGAGGGAATTGCAGATGTCCTTTGCAACCTAAAAAAGGGTTCCATGAAAGGGGAGAGGGTTCTGGTAGCAGAGAGAGAGGGATCTGGTAGATTACGAAGCCAAGTTAATGAGAGTGGATTTTACTACTAACACAATTCTCATTGTTAACAAGAATCTAGCTCAGGAGGTCAAAGACCGTCACCAAAAAATTGATGTCTAGAATAAGAGGCTCAGGGGCATGCACGTTGAGTTTGTTATGCAAGAGAAGATGATATCTATGCTGCCGAATCAAATCACTAAGGCCGAGGGTAGTAAGAAGAAGATGAGGCTCATACTGAGTAGCTCTGATAGTGAACACACCTTAGACACAGAGATCAAAGAAAAATGCTGATAAAAGGCCCAAAAAGGGTTGATCATATATGTTGTTGGATTGAAGGATAGTGGAATTAGTGCCTAGGAATCACAACAAGGGTCCTACTACTAAGGAAAAATAATGGCAGAATTTTGGCTGACCTTTTAGGTCCTTTTCTATGCTTTTCCTATTTCTTACCTCTACTAAGGATACTATTTTTGTATCTCTATTTATTATAAAAAAAAATTATTAGTTAAATATTGCAGGACTTTGTGGGTTCTAGATCTATTTGGGGGTTTCCCTCCCATCAAGTCTGTTTGACATGGCTCACTCGGCTCTCTTTCGATTGGCTTGTATGACCATTCTTCTCTTTTTATAAAGGGTTTTTTGGTCCCTTCAAAACCAAATTTTATTTACCTTATCTAATAATAATAATAATAATAAATGGATTTGTAAAATTAGCATTAGTATATATAAGATTAATTTTTTGCCAACCTCTCCATAATCATTAAGGGCATCAAATCCAACTCAGCCTAAGACTCAATTAACTTGGAGATAAATCCAAAGTTAGTCTATTGACATGTGTAATATGGTTGTAAAATAAAAATATAATAGTCGATATATATGCCATGGAGGAGCTAGGATGTAATAGGTTGATATATATGTTTATTGAGTTAATGTTATGTAATGTCTTATATATATATTTGTCAGGTGGAGCTCTAAGTATTGTAATGAAGGCCCCCCTCAACCCTTTCTTCACCTAATATATATATAAAATTGAATAAAAATATATTTGTAACAAAATTGAATAAAAATTAATAAAATTTAAAAATTTAGAATAAAACAACATTAGATAAGAAAAAAATGATGTAAACAAGAAAAATAAAAAATGTAATCTCAAATGAAGTCATTAAAAACTAACATTTAAATTAAAAACAAAATCCTAAAAAAATAAAACATTAATATTAAAATAAATTTAAAATTAAATAAAATTAAAAATTCACTAAAATTTGGAATTACATAAAAATTGATTAACAAAAAAATTATTATTAATTGAAAAAATTATTAAAATTGAAAATTTAACTTGTTTGAAAAGGCAATTTAAAATTCATGATTTTGATAAAATTGTTGCACAATTCATTAATCGCTAATTCTTAAAAATCCCAAATTCTTTTAAAATTAAACAAAAATTAATAACCTCATTAAAAATTAAAATTAATACAAACTTATTGTTTGCACACAGCCTAAATTTTGATGAAATAGCAAAGGCGAATGAGTGAGATAAGAGTTTTCTAGCCAATGGGATGAATTTTTAGTTTCGAAGATGGTTGAGCCATCATTCGATCGAAACCTTAGGGATTCTTGTTGGTTTGTGGATTGGAGCGAAACAGAGATCGAGGGATCTTGAAGATGCTTTACTAGATAGGTTCGGAATGACATCATAAACAGTAGGAAGGATGCCAATAATATTGGGGGATATCAATACTCTGATCCAAATGAATCAGGAAACCTTCTTGAAGGGTATGAAATCGAGAGCAGGGATGGATACCAATAACCATATGCCACCTTATTTATTTAGATTGTTGGAAGCCACTTCTTTGACTCAGAGGACAGTATGTTGCTTCAGGGGGCTGTGGATTTGACTGTCATAATTAAGGGTAACGGAGGTGAATTTACCTCCAATTTAGTTGCCACTAATTATCATCTGTTGTCAAAAGTGTAGCTAACTGAAACCTGTCTTAGATCCATGGGCTTGACATATCCTAGTTGGGTGATTCTTAGCCTGAAGAAACATCGTCGCTTCAGACCAGGAGCTATTCCTGCGGTAATGGAGTCCAGCCTAAAATCTATAAGCATCAAGCTCATTTATTCGTATGATTTAATGGATATCGTGATTGGTTTCCTCGCCTCATCCCAGTGGGTCGTCATAGCTCAATGTGATTCATAAATTAGCAACATTTCCTTCATTTATAGAATTTGATATTGTAGATTTTACGGAGGAGTATCAAAAATAAAATCTCAGAACTAATCTGTTTTTTGGGGCAATGCAGGACATGTTCTAATACTTGGTTTCACCGAAAAGATCAAAAGTCTCCTATGTTTGGGTACCTTGAGATATTGTGATTCATCTTCCAAATCTTCCATTTATTTTGAAAATAATGCCCTGGAAGATTTGGTAATGCACTGGGGAAATGTTTGAAAGATTGATCATCTTGTCTTTGCATTTCGACTCCATCAAGCCTTATGTTTTGAAATTGACATGAAATAGTTTTTAAGGGTTTGTCGGATCTAATCGTTTATAGCTTACCATTTCTGGGATCATGCATATTCCTAGCTTGGCTCATGATTATAATATGGCCTTTCGGTGTCATTTCTAACTCATCTGTTCATTGTTCATGGTTCTATTTAGTGGGTCCTAGGAAAGTTGGGGTTTCATTTTGCTAAGGGTATATCAATTTCTTCAGTGATTACTGGAATTTCCTTCTTTTAGATATAACAGCTCGCTGACTATGTGGCTAACCAATCAAGGAGGGGGCCATCATATTTAGTCTCATGAAGGAAAGAACATTAGTTTTTTGAACTAGTTGAAAATCACTTCCGACAATTGCCAAAATTAAGAGAGGTCCTACTCTGTGAAATAGGTACATCCTTTATTATCTAGAGTGCCTTGTATTCCAAATCATTTTTGAAGATCTTCCCATGGATTATAGCTGGTGATGGTGATTTGCTTTATATCTCTTGCTTAGTCATCTGGGTTGAGACTCTCAGTGCGATTGCATAACATGGAGCTTTTCCCAAGTGTGGGACCTTGCGAAATCGGAAAAGCTCTCCGGATGAAGGCCGGTTCCTATTCCTCTGTTCAGATGCACACGTAAAAATGCAGAGGGTTTACTCAAAAACCTAATCTAGCTTGCTGAGGGGACAAGGTAAGAAGATGCATAAAATAAAACCTAAACTAACAAAGGTGATGCACCGAGGAATGAAGAACACCTGTCTTGCCAATAAACACAAACCATTAAAATGCAATGCAAGATCATGCACAGATAACCAAATTTGCAGTGAAAGATCAGGAGGATGCAAATGAACACAGAGAGGGTTGAGAATCATCCACAGACATGCATTATTTTCTCCAAAGATTGATACAATACACTACAAAATGCCAAGAGGCAAAGTTGCATTACAGTTTTAAATGGGAGGTTTGAACTCCACAAATTCACCTGCCAAAGAGAAGAAGGGAGGGGCAAAACAAGAATGTCCAACCTTTAGAAAGAAGCCCCTCCTTACAATTTATAGGAGGAAAAAGAGAGGGAGAAGAGAGGAATTTGAAATCTGCCCCAACCACCTCCAGAATGCACTTAACTCATCTCATTATGGCGTAGGTGAGAACCCTAACAAACCCAAAAAATGGCGAACTGTATTTTACATTTTTGAATAACTTTTTCTCACCCAAATAAAGATATCCAGTCGTAGTTGGGTAGAGGACATTGAGAGATTTCTAAAAAGTCCAACCTTGCGTGAATCTGAGCTCCCTGTGAAAAGTTATGGCCATTTCAATATTCCCCAAGTCAGGGTCTTTCCAGTCGGGTTCGGGTTTCTCCTTTGCATCTGCATCGGGTTTGGAGGGTGCCTCAACATGTTTTTGCCCCATGCTTTCCCGACTCCAAAACCTGATTTTCCTAGGTAGTGTTTTCGGGTTTTCGGAACTCTCAAGCATCGGGACATGCCTTGCGATTTTCATGCTTCATGTCTCATGTTTCCCGAAACCCGAAACCCGAAATTTTTGTGTCGGGTTTTTGAACCTCTCGGCATATTGTTTCGGGTTTTTGAAACTCTCCGCATATTTTCCTTTGTGTCATTTTTTGCTTTTCTCTATATTTTCCTTTGTGTCGGGTTTTTGAACCTCCGACATATTTTCCTTATGAAACCCTTTGTCGGGTTTTTGAACTTCTCCACATATTTTCCTTATGTTTTTTTGAACTTCTCCGACATATTTTCCTTTGTGTCGGGTTTTTGAACCTCTCCGACATATTTTCCTTTGTGTCAGGTTTTTGAACTCTCCGACATATTTACCTTTGGGGGGTAGATATATACAACAATTTGGTGACTCAACGGGATTACCTGCCTGCTAGGTAGAAGATCAGTGGCCTTTTAGCGATCCATTGGGCATGGAGTCATAAGCAATAACCTGAAACCAACCTGATATCTGATCCCGAGCCTGATACCACAACTCCTTCTCCGAGAGCACGCTGAACTGTAGAAATCCAACCTAGGAGCAACAAAACCTGTGCCAAAGCACTTAGGGAAACTGAAACCTAACTACAACAAGACAATGTGCATACGCACTTAGAGGAATTGAAATCTAGGCTAATATTTATAAGGGTAAACCTTTTCTTTTCAGTAGCAATGTTTAAGGTAGATTCCGTTAACCGGAATCGGGAGTTCTTCTCCATCCAATGTAGACAATTGGAAGGCATTACTATTCTTACATCCCGTGACCATGTAGGGGCCACTCCAAATGGCATCAAACTTGGAATGCCTTCCTGGTTTTTCCCGATCTGCATCCCATTTCAGAACTAGGTCCCCTTCCTGGAAGGTCCTTGCTCTTGCTTTCTTATCAAACCATCTTTTTACTAAGGCCTGATCTTTCTCAATTGTTTGAACTGCATGTTCTCTAATTTCTTCCAATTCCATCAACTCTGCATACCTGGCCTCCATTGGTTCGAACTCAGCCAACTCCAACTGCTTCATGAACTCCAATGCAGGCAGTTCTAATGATATAGGCAATACTGCCTCTTTCCCATAGACCAACTTGTAAGGGGAATTACCTGTAGACCTCTTTGGTGTTATTCTGTCAGCCCATAATGCTGATTTTAGCTTGGTATGCCATGTTCTTTGATTTTCATCCAGAGTCCTCCTGATGATTCTTAGCAAATTTTTGTTCGTGGACTCTGCCTGTCCATTACCCTGTGGGTAATAATTGGAAGAGGTGCTCAAATAGATTCCATTCTTGACAGCCCATTCTGTAATCTTGGAACCTATGAATGCCAATGCATTGTCTGATATGATAGTGGCCGGCACACCGAACCTGGTCACTATTCCTTCATAAAATTCTAGTATATTAGACTCATTTGCCTCTTTGAGCGCTACTGCTTCAGTCCACTTGGTGAAATAGTCCGTTGCCATGAGAATCCACTTGTGGCCTTGGCTTGAGTTTGGATTGATGACCCCGATGAAATCCAATCCCCATTGCATAAATGGTTGGTCAACCAAAATTGGGTGCAATGGAAGTGCTGCTAGTCTTTCTTTTCCTGTGAAGAGTGCACATTTCTTACACTTTCTTATCCATGTATAGCAGTCATTGAACACCGTGGGCCAATAATACCCTGCCTTCATTATCTTGAGAGCTGTTACTCGTGGGGTGAAATGTCCTCCAGAATTTCCATCGTGAAAATCTCGTAACACCCTCTCAATTTGATTTGTCCCAATGCACCTCAATAGAACTCCATTGATGTCTTTCTTGAACAAAACACCATCAACAAGCACATATGGAATAGCTTGTAATCTAAAGTATCTCCTCTTTGCTTTGCTCATTTCTTGAGGGCATAGGCCTGTCTGTAGGAAGTGTATCATACTCTGAGTCCAACAAGGAGTAGGCACGTCATCATTTTCTTGTTCTTGACCATCCTGTAGTACCAAGGCAGTCTCTTTTTCATCACCTGCTTCAACTTGTTGACTCAAGGCTAGTTGTTCACATAGTCCCTTTCCACGTACTAGTTTAGTGACCTTGATTTCGATGTCATATTCCATGACACGAGTGATCCATCCTGCACGTTTCTCATTCAGATCCTTGTTTAGAAGGAAGTCCTTGACTCCCGCATGAGAGACCAATAATTGGATCTTATTGTTTGAGACTAGGTGCTTGAATTTCTTTAAGCTCCTGATTACTGCAAGGACATGCTTTTCAATGAAAGAGTACCTATTTTCGTATTCCTCCAAGCCTTGACTGAAGAAAGCAACTAGTTGTTCTAATCCTCCTTTGTTTTGTTGTACCAGGATTGCAGAAATTGTGTCCCCACCACCAAAGGCATATAGCATGAAGTCCTTGGAGAAGTCTGGATTGACGAGAGTTGGAGCTTGAGATATAGCCTCTTTTATTGCCTCAAAACTTTCCTTGCCTTCAGATGTCCACTTAAATGCCATGCTCTTCTTTAACATCAGCGTTATTGGCTTTACGAGAGCTGCAAAGTTTGGAACAAACCTGCGACAAAATTGATCCTTCCTAAGAAGCTTTGAAGAGCCTTCTTGTGACTTGGCAATGGCAATGCTCGAATTGCTTCAACTCTTTCTGGGTCAATCGTCAACCCTTCCTTTGAAACAATATGGCCTAGAAGTTTTCCCTCGTGAGCCAAGAATATGCATTTTTTGGGATTCAATGATACCCCAAATCTTCTACATCTCTGAAATACTTGCCTCAAATGACAGAGGTGATCCGCTGCATTTTTTGAGAATACAGTGATGTCGTCAAGATATATCAGAACTATTTTATTGATCAACCCCTTAAATGCCATATCCATTGCCCTTTGGAAAGTGGCTCCAGCATTTGATAGCCCAAATGGCATCTTCTTGTAGGCATAGGTCCCCCATTTGGTGGTGAAAGCCATCTTGAACTGGTCATCTTCTTTCACCATCACCTGATTATACCCTGAGTAGCCATCTAGGAGAGAGAATCTCTCTGAACCGGATACTACTTGCAATATTTGTTCCATTGAAGGAAGTGGGTAATGGTCTTTGAGAGATGCCCTATTGAGGTCTCGGAAGTCCACACACAACCTGATTTCTCCACTCTTCTTCCTGACCGGAACCAAGTTTGCAACCCAGCTTGAGTGCTTGATCGGGAATATAATGCTTGCCTCTATTAGCTTGTTTAACTCTTTCTTCATTAGAGGCTCAATGTGAGGGTTGACAGGTCTCTGCTTCTGCCTGATGGGCTTAGCATCTGGATCCAATTCTATGGTATGTTGTGCCAACTTCGGATTGAATCCTCTCAAGTCTTCATAGCTCCAAGCGAAGACATCTGGAAATTCTTGGCAAAGCTGTATGAAATCTGATTTCTCCTGCTCAGTGGCCACTTTACCAATTTGAAGTGTTTTGCCTTCCCCAACCAGAATTGGCCCTGAATCTTCTCTCTTGACCTGTATGTTAGCCTTTTCCTTACGGAACTGGTCGTTAGGGTTGAAGATAGACTCCAACGTTACTAAACCCTTGGGAAGCTTGTTTGTCCGCAGCTGCACTACTTGATCCCCATACTGCTGCTCTAGTCTGTCCTGATTTCTAGCTGAGAATTCAGCCTCTTCTTGTAAAAAATTGACGATCTGTTGATCGTTCTCAAACACCTGCCAGCTTGTGTTATTATCTGGAACTGCTGGCCTCACAATCACATGGATATGTGGTTGTGTTTTTTCCCTTTTGATGTTTTCAACCACATCAAACGTTGCTCCAACTGCTGCGAGCCTATCTGCGGCTTCATTTTTCTTCCTGGGTATGGACACAATGTTGAAAGCTTCGAAATCCTCAATGAGGTCCCATACCCTGTTCTTGTAGCTCTTCAGCAGGTCATTCTTTGTAGCATGTTGTCCCCTGACTTGGTTGACGATTAGCTCACTATCTCCAAACACCTGCAAGTTCTTTATGCCCTTTTTCCTGGCCCAATGAAGTCCATGAATCAATGCCTCGTATTCAGCCGTGTTGTTTGAACAGGAAAACTGGAAACGAAAAGCTGAAAAATATTTGATGTCTTGTGGTGAAATCAACATTGCACCACCTCCAGTACCTTGTCTGCTTCTCGAACCATCGAAAAATAATTTCCAAACTTTGTTTTCATCCTTTTGTTCAGGCTGAATGATGTCAGGAATGGGTGAATTTTCTTCATGTACACAATACACGCCCAATTCAGATTCTTCAATTTCCTTGTATGGGTCAAATTCATGACTCTTGTTTGCCCATTCATCCAAAGTTAAATCAGGAATTCCCTCGACCTTAGTACCTATTTCTAGATCATTTGAACACTCCTCCTGATCAAAAGCTGAGCAATTTGCATTGATAGGACTTGGTACATGAGGCTCAATATGGAAATTGGCAATTGGTTCTGACCTGATTGTTGCTTTGGCCCCATACCTTGTCCTGAAAATCATGTGTGACCAATCTGCAGATAAATATCCACCGATTTTTGCAGTGAAGTCTCTTGATAGACACAACGCAAAGAGTGGCGGAAGGTCAATCACAGACACATCTTGCAGAACTGTAACATTAGGACAGGAATGTAGTGTTAGGCTTAACCCCTTGATGACCCCAACTGTTCCTACTGTCGTTCCATCTAGCTGCACTACTCCTTTCAGCACTGGCTCATACTTCAAACCCAGTTGATCCGCTATTTGCTTCGGCATCACTGAACTACTTGCCCCTGAATCTATCATGCAGTTGTGTACCAAGTGGTTTCCAACAACCAATGACACATAGAATGGTGGAGGCTTCAAATTCTTGCTTGTCTGGCCCCCATCATGTTGCACTGCATTAGTGAGAACTTTCTCATGTCCCCGATTTGATACATTTGAGGCAGACCAATTAGCCATTGCAGCTTGCAATAAATCTCGTTGCCCTGGGATCGCAAGTGATTCCCACATGGAAATGTTCACATGTGTCTTCTTCATTTGATCGATGATGTTGAAAGGGGATGAATTGTCCTTTTGTTGTCCCTTACTTGGTGCAACCTTTTCTGGAGCTTGAACAGGTGCATGTGTTGCTACAACAGGTACCTTAGGCTGATTTTGCACATTTGGAGCTGTGTTTGGTCTACTGACCCCTTGTTGTGTAGGAGTGGGCTGAGAAACAACTGGATTAGATGGTTGTCCCTCTTCTATGCTTCTCTTCTTTGACCGTGTGTTGGCAGCCACGCCTTGAAAAGGCTGTTGGTTAACTCCACAGAAGTCTTCCGTTTGCCAATTGGCCAATGTGGTTTCTGTTGGAGGTCCTTCTTGTTGCATTTCTTGCTGTTGATTCTCTTCCTGGCTTGGTTCTTGAGGAACACCAATGGTTTGCACCATCAAGGCCTGATTTAGTGCACCATTGAAACATGCTGACTGATTGTGAGGTAGATTGCAAGGGTAACACCAGTCGTACTCCTGTGCCATGTTGTTTTGTGTTGGAACCAAGGCTCTTGAGGATGTCGTTGCATTTGGATCATACGGTCGAAATGGCCTGGCAGCTTGAGGTTGTCCTTGGTTTTGGTTTTGATTTGTAGCCTGAGGTGGTGGTCTATTTTGTTGGTATGAGGGCCTAGCTTGGTACTGTGCTTGAGGCTGATACGGTCTAGCACTTTGAGCTTGTTGTCTTTTGATAGTCACTAGCTCATTTCCAAGGTTCTGCAGCTGTTTCATAACCTCCTGCAATTCCTTTGAAGTATTTGAAGAAGTCGATGCCTCATTATTGCTTTGATTTCTAGGAGTTGGAATGGGATTCAACTCTGGTGCTTGACTGGTTGTAGGATTTCCCATATCTGGATAGAGAGGCATTGGTGGCCTTGGTGCAAGCTTGCCAGCTTGGATCAAACAGTTCTCTGCTCTGATAGCTGTGTCATAGGCCCCTGGCAGCGTTGTCCTCCCATTGATTGGATCATCATGGCTATGTCTGAATTTATAGCCTTTAAGAAATAAAGGAATGCTCCTTCGGTGGTTGGTCTAACAGCTATTGGAATCCTGTCCCATGTCCGTTGGAATCTGAAGTTGAAATCTGTCATTTGTTCGTTAGGAGCCCTTTTGATTGTTGTCAGTTGTTCCAATAAAGACAAATTATCTGCCCTCTCCCCGAATTGGTTGCAAAGAGCTGAACAAAGTTGGTTCCAATTCGTAATAGACCCTGCTGCTAGGCTCCTAAACCATTGTAAGGCCTTACCTTTGAAAGATGAAGCCAATAACTTGACTGCAACATCCATTTCATTTATTTCGTGGATTGCACATGCATTAGCAATATCCTGGATGTGATCAATAGGAGTAGTATGATTTTCTCCTGTGAAATAGGGGATATTCTTTAGCGCTGCAACTGGAATTTGATTCTGAGCATTTAGGGCAAGTGGACTACTACCCGTGAAATTGACAAAGGGATTCGGTGGTAGATGTGCCATTATGATTGGCCTAAGAACCCTGGTTGATGCGAGAAAAGGTCTACCAGGTGGAGGTGTAGACAAAGTCCTGTTAGGTGGAGATGGTGATCTTTGTGGTCTTCTTCCTCTCCTCCCTCTGCCTGGTGATAGTTGCAAGTGGAAAAATAGCCCCTCTTCTCGAGTATTAGACCTGGTTCGAATTCTTCTCATGTGCCTGGGCAACTTGTGCTGCTACACCGCTGAATTCTATCCCTTCGGAGTCGCCAGATGTGTTAGAGAACAAGCCTCAAAAGGCTGGATTTTGCCAAGTTACACACCAAACTTGACAATATTGAAAATATCATTTAAACTTCGAAGGACCCAGAGGAGACAATCTTCAATTCAGAATTCGGGTCTTGTTGTGCAGCTGCTAATCCCGAAAGGTACAGGCGGAACTCAGGTCATGCAATGCAACTTACAAAACCTGAATTGCCATGTGTCGGAACTTGGGACATGCTCGACACCCCAGAAAACCTGAAATGACTGTTGTCAGGAATAGGACCATGCAATGCATCCCCCAAAACCCGAAATGACTGTTGGGTCTTCTTTGATGTTCTCGGACCTCGAAAACCCGAAACACTAAAAACCATGAAATTTTGAAAGTCAAAATCTCAAAAAACTAAGGATACCCTTTTGAAGATTACCCTCAGATCTACCAACTGGTGAAATTTTGACTTGTTTTGAGCAAGTTAAGCCCTTGAAAATTGATTTCGGAGTTCAGCCTGGAAGGTGCAAAATCTGAAATTGTAAAACTTGCAATTTTTTAGTCCAAATTTCATGAAAATTCCTTCAAATTTGTGGAATGACCTCTTGGTCCCACCGGGCATGCCAAAACTATTGATGGTGAATCACATCACCCCTGAATGGCTGCAACTCAATGGGTTGAGACTCTCAGTGCGATTGCATAACATGGAGCTTTTCCCAAGTGTGGGACCTTGCGAAATCGGAAAAGCTCTCCGGATGAAGGCCGGTTCCTATTCCTCTGTTCAGATGCACACATAAAAATGCAGAGGGTTTACTCAAAAACCTAATCTAACTTGCCAAGGAGACAGGGTAAGAAGATGCATAAAAATAAAACCTAAACTAACAAAGGTGATGCACCGAGGAATGAAGAACACCTGTCTTGCCAATAAACACAAACCATTAAAATGCAATGCAAGATCATGCACAGATAACCAAATTTGCAGTGAAAGATCAGGAGGATGCAAATGAACACAGAGAGGGTTGAGAATCATCCACAGACATGCATTATTTTCTCCAAAGATTGATACAATACACTACAAAATGCCAAGAGGCAAAGTTGCATTACAGTTTTAAATGGGAGGTTTGAACTCCACAAATTCACCTGCCAAAGAGAAGAAGGGAGGGGCAAAACAAGAATGTCCAACCTTTTGAAAGAAGCCCCTCCTTACAATTTATAGGAGGAAAAAGAGAGGGAGAAGAGAGGAATTCGAAATCTGCCCCAACCACCTCCAGACTGCACTTAACTCATCTCATTATGGTGATAGGTGAGAACCCTAACAAACCCAAAAAATGGTGAACTGTAATTTGCATTTTTGAATAACTTTTTCTCACCCAAATAAAGATATCCAGTTCATAGTTGGGTAGAGGACCTTGAGAGCTTTCCAAAAAGTCCAACCTTGCGTGAATCCGAGCTCCCTGTGAAAAGTTATGGCCATTTGAATATTCCCCAAGTCAGGGTCTGTTTCCAGTCGGGTTCGGGTTTCTCCTTTGCATCTGCATCGGGTTTGGAGGGTGCCTCAACATGTTTTTGCCCCATGCTTTCCCGACTCCAAAACCTGATTTTCCTAGGTAGTGTTTCGGGTTTTCGGAACTCTCAAGCATCGGGACATGCCTTGCGATTTTCATGCTTCATGTCTCATGTTTCCCGAAACCCGAAACCCGAAATTCCTTTGTGTCGGGTTTTTGGTTTCTTGACCTCTGGACGACTTGCTCCGGCATATTTTCCTGTGTCGGGTTTTTGAACTTCTCTGGCATATTTTCCTTTGTGTCGGGTTTTTGGACATCTTCGACATATTTTCCTTTTTGTCGGGTTTTTTCTCCGACATATTTTCCTTTGTGTCGGGTTTTTGAACTTCTCCGGCATATTTTCCTTTGTGTCTCATTGCTTTACATTCAAACTTACTTTATCATAAGACAATTCTCAAACCTAAAATACACTTTCAGAGTTCAATCTTCATTGAAGTCTAGTAATGTAGTGTTGTAGCTTGCTTGATATTATATCCTAAAAGTTTTGTTCCTTTGATTAATTGCTTTTGGAAAGCCTAAATTAGCTCAGATGTACTTGACTTCTTGCATTTCCTTTACCTGTTGGTGTTGATGAGAGATTTTGTAACATTGTCTTTATAAATGCATGGCTTTGATGGCTTGATGTATTTGAGGAAACTTTGTATGAAATATGAATATTTAATGAGCAAATCTGCAATACTTAATCCTAAAAATTTGTTAAAAATTTCCTTCTGATTTGTATATTTGGCATGGAAAACTGACGCATCTTAGATATGAAAAGAGACTTATCAAAATATGTACTCATGGAAATGTTCATTTTACAAATATTTCCTTGATTTGCAAGTTAAATAGTTGTCCTGGAGCTTGTAAAATCTGAAATATGTAATCCTTCATAACCTTGTTGCATGAAAATTTGATGACTACTTTGTATCTTTTGTAAACTGAAAAATATTCCCCCTAGATCTTGAAATTTATACCTGAAAATGTGATAAGAACCTGTACTTGAAATTATACTCTTTTATTATGGAGATGTATTTCTTGAAGCTTTTTATATTCATGTTTATTATCTGGATAAGATGTATTCAATTTTGCAAGTTGCTTCTAGGATGCACATACATTAGAATTTGGAAAAAAATGGAAAGAATATGATCCCAAGCTCTAACATCACTCTCTTTCCTATTTTTTAGGTACACGGAGCAGCAGTGGATGAAGATGGTTCAGCAGCTGAATGCGAGGGGATCTAGTCATAAGGAAATGACAAGTTACTTCTTTCCTTTTCATTTCTATTTTTTCATTTAGATGCATCTTTTCCTTTAGTTATTTCTGATGACTTGAGTGAGAAAATTGTACTCTTTCCTTTATGAATAAATGAAAATTACCTTATATGATAAGATGTTTATGTCTCTTTTCACTTTTCTTCAGTAACATGATATGGAATGAACATAAACAACTCAAAACACTAATATAATTTCACTTAATCATAAATGAATACAATGAATTAATTGTTCCTTTGCTTGATCTGAAACTGATAAACGAACAAGTTATCACCTCTGCAATTTACTACTTTCATTTGATACTTGGAAAATACAAATTGATTATTTGTTGTCCCAGTGTGTTCCTTTCTAATATTCAATGCCCTTCCCATCTCTATCATGACCCTACAATAGTATAAAAAAGTTGATGCATGATCTTGGCAAAGGTGTAATCTAGAAAGGCATCTAATGTGGGGAGAAGTGCCCTGGATCAACATCCCTAGTTATTATTTGCTTGTGCACTTGCCCAATTTTCCACTGAACCTAAGAAACCTGAAAGTTTCGTATATACTATTTGGATGATTGGAAAAAAATGGTTAATATAAGGTCCATCAAATTAACCCTTTTAATCTGAGAAAAAAAGTTTCAAGTTGACCCCTCGCACATCATGAATGGTGTGCAAGAAATGTCAATATTTGTGTCATGTAGATTTCCTCTTTGAAATCACCATTTAGAAAGACATTTTTAACATCCATCTGGTGAATTTTCCAACCATATTGAGCAACTAAGAAAATGAGAATCTTAATAATGCTCATTTTTACAATAGGGGTAAATGTTTCTACATAATCAATATCGAGGTTTTGAGTAAACCCATGATCTACTAACATGGATTTGAACTTATCAAATTGACCATCCACAATACATTTGATTTTTTAAAGCCACCTAGATCCAACAATACTACATTTTCCATAGGAGGGACAAAATCCCAAGTATGATTTTTAGTTAAGGCATTGTATTCGTCTTTCATGGATTCTATCTATCTTTCATCATGGCATACTTCTTCGAAATATTGAGGTTCTGACTCATACATAGTCATTAAGGTATGGTGGGTATGGTGAATTCTATTCATTTTACAAAGATTATCAGGATTAGAGTTTTGAAGTAAATATTGAGCCCATTTAGGTTGTTTAGTTATAGAAGACACAAGAATAGAATCATTTTCAATCATAAAATTATCGTTACTAATTTATTTTCTCTTCATTATATTTATCAAGATCATTGTTTTCTAATTCAGGCCCCCTTCCATATTCTAAAGGCCTCTGCCGAAGCCCCAAAATTTGCTGCATATGTGAGAGCTGGAGAAGGAATGGGATAACTGAATCGATACCTAATGGCTAATTGGTCAATTAGACGCAGTATTCTCCATTATTCATTATAAACAAAATAAATAAAGGAATAATTACAAAAGGTTTTTCAAGATTTTTTACATTTCTATTCTCAATAACTCCATGTTTTGCACGATCATAAATCCTCAGACCTTTTGTTTTACCTCCATAGCCTAATAAAAAGCCAAGGATAGGAGGTTTGATCTATTTTTTTCCTTTTAGCTTTAAGAATGAAGATGGATGCAAGGTTTCTAAAAATTATCAGATGAGATACATCATGTTTCTTATTAGTCCATTATTCTAATGGTGTTGTTTGGAAAAGGGATTTAGTAGGGAATTTATTAAGAATGTGAACAATAATATTCATAACTTCAACCCGCATAAATTTAGGGACTTTGGATGAGTGTAACATGGTCTTGGCCATTTCAAGAATGGTGTAATTTTTTCTTTCCACTATACCATTCTATTGAGGAGAATAGGGAGTAGTGAGTTCCCTCTATATTCCACTTTCAACATAAAAATAATGAAATGCTTTACTAATGTATTCTCCTCTATTATCAATTCTAAGTTTTTTAATTTTATGACTAGAACTATTTTCAACTAAAGATTTAATTTTTTAAAATTTAGTTAAAACATATGATTTGTTTTTAATAAAGAATTCCCAAATCATACAAGAATTATCATTAATGAACGTAACTAAATACAAAGAACCATTTAGGGAAGGTAATTTTAAAGGTACTTTTACATCACTATGAATAAGTTCAAGATGTTTAGAGGATTTTTCTTCATGATGGTAATGGAAGGGGTTTATAGATTGTTTACCATGTAAACACCCTTCACAAGTTTCTCAGGAATGATAGGTAGGAGGTAGTCCAACAACTAGGTTAAGAAAAGACATATCATATATGCTCCTAAAGTTAACATGTTCTAATATTTCATGCCATAATTGTCAATCATTATTAATTTAAGTAGAAATACATGAAACAAATGTAAAAAATTTAAATACATATAAACCATTTTTTTGTATGACTTCAACAATAATAGTATATAATTCATTCTTAATACACCATATATCTTTTAGTAAAATGATGTTATATTTATTTTGAGTTAGCTGAGAACATGATAAAAAATTCATCTTCATTTTAGGAACACATAAAACATCATTTATATAACCATTAAATACTTTAACTTTTCTTTGACTAGTGCATCATACAAAGCAACAACATTAGGTTTTTATTGATTCTTGTGTTGATTTTTATTGGTTTTGTTTCCTTTCTGATTTTTGAAATTTGGTTTATTTTTGTTTATCCTACAATATTATTTTTAATGACCAAATTTTCTACAGTTATGAAATTTTCCATCAAAACTAACTTTTAGATGATTAATCACTAGTTTTTTATCTTTATTAGGGAGTTTAAAAAAATTTGAACTTATATTTCTTGTTAAATTTAGAGAAGTTATTTTTAGGTTTTTAACTGGAAGTTCCTGAGTGAAGTTCTCCTTCAAATAAAATTTCATCATTACATTATCTTCTTGAATAAGGAGAGTGCTAAGTGTAGATAAGTCAAGAATATCTTGTTCGTTTTGATATTTAGAGTTTAGGATGGAAATGAAGTACCTAAACCTTTCATGAATGTTCATTTGAATGATAAAATATAGTGATTTGTCTTGAATTAAATCACAGTTACATCCATCTTGTTGAGAATTTATATTTTAAATTTTAGCAAGAAAATTAATCAAATTTTCATCCTCGTTCATGGGAGTTATCATTAACTCAAGAATAAATTTTATGATTTTAGAAAGTCACATACCTTCGTACATCAATTCTAGCAGTTTCTAAGATTCACTTAGGTTTTCCCAATTTCCAATCTGAAACAATAATTCATCGTGCATGCTCTGCAAAATCATCAAAATTGCTTCATGCAATTTCTATTGAAATGTAGAAACATTTTCCGTTTTCTCTTGTCTAAATGTAGGCACTTCTGTGTCATTCACTATTTCCTATAGTTTCTGCACCATGAATTATGCTTTTAGCCAAATCTTCCAGATGTTGTAGTTAGTTCCATTTAGCATCTGTGAATTATTCATGTTAAAATGGTTAGAAATCATTTTGAAACATATTTTCAAATAAAATCGAAGTTAAAACCTAGTTTTTTAATGATTTTAAATGAATATTCAAATGTTATTTTTCATTTTTTTACATAAATAAGGCTATAATGAATAGACGACACCCTTTTTTGTTAAAGATTAATCTAAAACATAAATTTTAAATTACAATTAAAATAAATTTTCCCTTTTTAAAGTGCTAATCCAATGTTGTATGTGGAGGTCTGCTTCTTCCCGGTGCTTTTAATTTACAACCTATTAAGTTGTACTGCTTCAATTTTGTGGTTGTATCCACACTTTTAGCAAGTATTCATAATATTCAAAATTATAAAGTGAATATTCATACAAAAAATATGGTTAACAAGTTAATATGATTAACTAATTTAAACTCTTCTACATGTGTACCAAGTGACTACATTTGATACAAGTTATTTTAAACATATATGTAAACTAATATATCGAATGTATCTAATGAAAGTGATATGTCATTATTAAAAATTTATAATGTAATAATATTTCACATTTACTAGAGTAAACTTTTATGACCTACCTATATATTAAAAAAGATAACATTAAGTCCCAGTTTTTAAAAAATATTCCAATTAAAAATATGAAAACCAAAATTTTCCCTGAAATAAATAATCATAGACAAACATGGTAAAAGTTTTGGGGTTCATGTAGACAAAAAATCACACACTTGGGTACATTTCTAGGTCCTAATCACATACTACTATTCATATGATTCCTAAGTGAGAAAACTAGTAATTGACATATATCTTTGGACTCTTTTCTATCTTTCTTATTTCCTCTATTGATCCTTGCACACCCCACAACCTATTTGATATTCATTTATTTTATATTTCTTGACTCTAGACACTGGCACCTAGAAAAGATGCCAGAATGCCCAAGTTCCCTCATCCTTTCTGGGTGCCCATGAACCTCTTTCTATCTTACTCTCCTCTTTTGGGATGCCTCTTTTATGGTTTGGGCATCTTATTTTTCTTATGGGTTGTCCCTTTTAGTTGTCAATTATGAAATTCAAACAAGGGAATCATATAAATATAAATATATGTGACCATAATAAAGGACCAAATCTAAAAATATACTATCATCACGTAAGGTTGCATCAAAAGGCATTCTAAGAGATCATAAAGGCATCCATATAGCACTCACTCAAGGGAAAAGGGACTACATTTTTTCGCATACACACATAGGACGGGGAAGTTCATTTTGTCATCTACGCATCTATTTACATTGGTACATATAGCTATTCACCACTATCAAGTGCATCTTGCATGCAAGGGATTCCTAGGGCACGATTCTATCACACATGCACACAATAACTACATGGAGTCTGAAATGTAGTGTAACACTTGGTCATAAGTTCACTCTGTTCGGGTGACCACCAAGGTCATTCTGACTCCACATTTTGCATCTTTTATTTTTGGGATTTGATATGTAGTTTGAGGGTTTTGTAGGTCATTTATCTCTTTGCATAGGTTATAAGTGAATCATGCAACAACATAGTGTGACATAAAAAATGATCAACAACGAAGGTTAATAACACAACCTGTGAACCACAAAAAACCCATTTTCTGAGAATTGTGCACTGTCACACGTGCCTAACAGAGGTATCTAGTTCACCTAAGACACCCTTAGCCCCAGTCCTAGGTGCCCTGTCCAAGATTATGATGGTAGAACCAAAATTTATTGATGCACAGTTGTGAAAAATTTCTTCTACTCATGTTTCATCAGTTTTCTCAAGTCGTACATAGTTCAACATGATCAAGTGAAAAATAATCTAAGTCCTATTACCTCTCTTACACCTAGGGTTTCATTTTATATCTGTATTAACTTGTGTCATATTTATGCTAGCAAATATTTTATTTATTACATGTGTTACTCTGTAATATTAAGGTTTACATAAAAAAATCTTATATTTGTTAAATCATTTGGTGAACCCATCTCATTCGAACACTAGTCTTGGATCCTCATTTTTATTCTTTCATGGCTTCATAAGGTCCTCAAATCCCATTAGTATCAGTTACTTCAAACACACCCATCTTGTAAATATTCTCTCCAAAAAATTCTACACTCTATGTATCTCCCTCTTGATACACCACCTTCACAAAGTAAGTGCCATCTTCGATCATCTTTCTGATGACTCTCTTAGTTCCCAATATCTAATCAATCTATTTACAAATCTATTCAAGATTTCTATTCTTTATTTCAAGACAAAATTTAGGCTATGGAATGCACAGATTACATCTCTTAAATTGAAATTCAACATCTCAAGGATGTTTCTCAAGCCCATGCTATTATTCTTCTTCTACATCTCATCCCATCTTCTATGTCTTCTACATGTGCTCATATCAGTGAAACCTCAAGTATTACCACTCCTAGCACCTCTCAAGTTTGATCACAATGCTAAGCACATGAACATTCTTACTGAGCTCCTTAGTAATCAATTGATCAATCTTTACCAAACTACTCATTTCTATCCTCCTTATCAGGATGATCAAATATCATGGTCTCCCATTTTGTGCTTATCATTGAATAAATGGACATAATGACAATGATTTTTATGCTTTAGAATGAATAATCAAGCACCTTGAGCATTAAGGTTTTATCTCATTACTTTCACAACATCATGTTACATGCCCATCTCCAAATACTACATCCAAATGGGCTCTTAAATTTTCTCCATCTATGTCTAATGAGTATCATGCCATCATTTCTAATGTTCCTTCTTCATTCTGTAAAGTGCCTCTTATGCATCCCACTCAAACTAAGAAATCACCTCTCAAGGTCTATCCTCCATCACCTCCTCCTACTCAAGTCTTCTACAACATTACTGATCCAAAATAAGAAACCACTCATCAAGTAAGACCAATAAAATCTAGATGGCCTCTTTCAACTTCCACAATTCAAGGTCCCTCTCCAGCCTCCACTTCAACATCCAATCAATTTTTTCAAGAAAATAATTCCTTACATTGATGGTACCCTTAACATCATCAACTAGATCTCCATCACACACTTGGGGGCATCATGCTTACTTCCCCCTCCTGGCATCATCATGTTTCTCACATTTCTATACTATTATGCTCTAGTGCTTCATACTTCATCTTTCTAAGCATCATTACACAACTTTATACACTCTTATATCATCATTACCCTATGAGGCACTCTTTATGCTAAGGTTCACACTTGACTATTGAGGGCATACTACATTCATGAACCTCACACTACACCTTTCACACTTTCATGATACATCTTTCCAGCATTTTCTTCTCACACATGATACTACCCTATTCTACAGTCATGGTTCTATGCTTCATGATCTAACTCTCTAACATCATTCACAAACAACTACCCTATGATGCACTCTAGTTTTAAGGTTCATACTCAACTGTTGAGGGTATAAATCTGATAATGAACTCACCACATTCACTTCTACACTCTTTATGCTCTACACTTCATTGATCTATCTTTCTACCACATACTTCAAACCATTTCCCAATGACACACTCTTGTTCTATGGTTCATTCTTGATTGTTGAGGGGTCTTTTATAAATGAACCTCATCTCATACTCATCCACATCTGCTCAGGGGGCACGCTGCTCCTATCACATTCATATTGCATATCATTCCATATCACTCACTCACAACATATTGGGTATCTTGGTTGCACATTACTCTTTTTTCTTATACTCACATGTACACTTTTCTTACTATGCTAGAAGATATCTAATATGTCATTATCTTTTTCTATATACACATGTGACATTCACTTGTTTCTAGTTTTGAATGTAGAACTTTCTACATAGATATTTACACAACATGATATGTTTGACATTGTCTCTCTTATAAGTCCCATCAAGGATCCTAGGGACATCTACTTTGGTACACACTACAAGTGTTATTTTTTCATTTTATACTGCATCCTATTCTTATTAGCACACTACTTATCGATTGAACATACATGTTTTGACATACTTTTTATCTTTCTAACATGTTAACAGGTGCTTTATGTGCAACATTTTCTTTGTAGGAACTATTTTTCTCCATAGTTGTTTGTTACTTTGCTTGATATTGTTTGCCATTGTTTTCCATTGTTTGCAGGCATATGTTTGATCATTGCACTTGTATGTTTTTGGCTGCTTCAGCCTTGATTGTCTTGTGACATTGTGAGCGATGTCCCATGTTTGAAACCCAATTTTCATGGTCTACATTGTCTTCTTGCTTGATAGCTTACACATTGTCTTCTATATGTGTATTTTTCTTGTTTGTACTAACACATGTTTCGAGCCAACTTTGTTTGCATGTGCCTTGGTTTCTACCATGCACATTCCCTCCCCCTGTAGGGTATTAGTTTCAGATCAGTGTATGGTCCTCTCCTTTATGCCACATCCTCCTAGGGATGTCTCATGCACCCCAAATGAGGGGAGCATATAGTGGGTGAATCAGTCACCCCATACATTAGTCAGAGCTACAGTCAGAGTTAAGACCTGCACATGTACATGAAAAAAATAGTCTACAGTTACAAAATGGCCCATAGATTCTGACTTGGGTCCTCAGTAACAACAGTAAATGCCAACCCAGATATAATACATTTAGCTCCTGGGTTCTCTTGACCTTTCCTGGATGCCTATGACTAGGGGAAGTTACAAATTATTTTCTCAAATCAACACAGTTTTAACATTTCACAGAGTATTTTTCACAGTACATGAAAACTCCTCTAGAAATCATAATGCATTCTATCTCCTTTTTCTATCTATTTTGGATCAAAATGGATCAAACTAAAACAAACATGGATCACACCATCTACAGTGGTGTATAAATTTTGGGAAGTATTCAGATATGGAGAATAACACTAGACCTTTCTCCCCAACACTTCTTCATGAGTACGCCCAAAAAACTCAGGCGTGAGATCACCTTAAAAAATTCGTACTTGGCATGATATCACCCAAAAAACTCACTCTTGGCGTGAGATCCCAAAAAACTCAATCTTCTACAACATTTTCAGGACACTTTCTATCTTTGTCATTCACCACGGATCAGGTGCACATGTTCCTTTTACTACCTTTTCACATTTTTACATACTTTGCATCAAATTTTTACATATACACATGACTTTGACTACTCTTTTGCTCTTATTTTTATAGGTTCCATCCTTATGAGAAGCAACAATCACATTAGTAAACACATCAAGTGAAAACGAATCATGTACAACATGTGACACAACACATACGCTTCACCCCTAGGGTCACTTCCTCTTCCTTAGCTTCCATGCTTCATTTTTATCACTCCACACTTTTTCTTGTCTCCTCGGCATGCTTTCACCATCAATCTACATGGTTATTAGGTACACATCTCTTATCTACTTTATGTTATCAAGTATTCACTCAAAAAAATAAAGTGGGGGAAAATGTAGACACTAAATCATGCACTTGGGTACATTTCTAGGTCCTAATCACATACTACTATTCATATGATTCCTAAGTGATGAAAAAGCTAGTAATTGACATCTATCTTTGGCCTCTTTTTCTGTCTTTCTTATTTCCTATTTGGTCTTACACACCCCACAACCCACTTTGATATTCAATGGATTTATATTTCTTGACTCTAGACACCAACACCCAACCAGGATGCCAGCGCCCAATTGCCCTCATCCCTTCTGGGTGCCCCCGAACTCTTTGTATCTTAATCAACTCTTTTGGGAATATTTTATCTTTTTGGGCATCATTTTTTCTTATGGGTCGGCCTTTTAGTTGCTAATTATGAAATCCAAGTAAGGGAATCATATAAATACAAAGCTATATGAACATTATGAAGGACCAATCTCTAACCATCTACTATCATCACCTAAGGTTGCATCCAAAGGCATTCTAAGAGCATCAAGGCATCCATCTAGCATTCACTCAAGGGACAAGGGACTACATTATTTTGCATACACACATAGGAGGGGAAGTTCATTTTTCCATCCACACATCTATCTTACATTTCTACATCTAACTATTACATGTTATCAAGTGCATCTTGCACAAGAGCCTTCTAGGGCACAATTATACAAACACACATAGAACTACATGAATTCTAAGATGTAGTGTAATGCTCAGGTCATAAGTTCACTCTATTGGGTGATCACCAGGGTTATTCTGAATCCCAATTTACATATTTTTATTTTTTTAGGATTTTGATGTGTTTTGGGGTTTTGTAGGAGATCATTTGTTTTGTAGGTTACAAGAAAATTCTGTGGACATAGTGTGACACATATGTGATAAAAAAGGTTAGTGAACACCTTGTGACATAGGAGAAAACCATATTTCAAGCATTTTTACAGTCACAGGTGCCTACCATAGGTCTCTGGCACCTAGACACCCTAGCCCCTTCCCAGGTGCCCTAGTCTAACTTATTTTGGCAGTTGTTGAATTTTCTAAGTATGGTTACGATAGTCATTCCCTCTTGTTTCATCATTTTTCTATCCCAACATACTTAAGGATCAAGTGTAAAATCAGCTAAGTTTCATATTCCCTCTCTTACACCTAAGGTTTCAATTTCTATCTACTAATTACTTGTGTCATATTTTTTCTTCAGTGAATATTTATTACATGTGACTCTACAATATCCTAAGGGTTTAATAAAATTTTATATTTGTTAAATAATTTCATGTCTAATTTTATCTTTTTAAAAGCAATTTGTAATTGGATACTTTCAAAAACTCTAGAAAAATATGGTAATAGTATGCAATAAGGAATAAACATCTTTAAAAGGAAGAATTCTTAATGCTTAGTAAAAGTAGCACGATATTGTTAATAAAAGGTAAAATATGTTGAGAGACTGGCTCAATTCAATAAGGAATTCAATTATGATCTAAAAATGTCAATGTGATGAAAAATTGGACCATATACATAATGTTTCCCCATGCTAAAAAGAACAATAAAAGTGCCTTCGAATATAGTTTATTTGGAAGTAATAAACTAGTTCAATTACCCTAAATCCTATGCTAAACATAAAAAAAATTCTTTTAATAAGGCCAACATAAGGCTCAATGTAATATGGCTAAAAATATAAACTGATATACTTTACAAAAGAAAAATGTATAATCACAGTAATGATAATTTTAGAGGATAAGATTTTTCAGAGTGCAAAATGTAGAATATGCAACATCCAAACTGGGAAAAATAAAAGTCAAAATCTTAAAAAATTTCTAGATTCTTGACACAAAAGGAACACACCTCAAAATATTTAGGCTTTTATGGAATTATTTGTCCTAATTTATTTTCGCCCCAGATTTTTGCGAGGATGATGTTGAGAGCGGATACTTCCTACAAAAAATGTGGTTTATAGTTTCTTGGTAGAAAACTCTGATATACATGAAATTAAAAACTTATGCAGCTTCTATACTCTTCCATCCTTAATTTTTGACCATCTCTATATTGAAGAAAGAGAAACAATTCATTAGAATTGGTAAAATTCCTAAATTTGGCTTTGAAATGTACTAAAAACAAGCAATGTTCATAGAAATTCGTAGTAGACTCTTAAGTAATCATCCTAGGCGGTGTTGAAATCCCAAAGATCAAGAAAGAGAGATATTCACTTTATTGTTACACTTTATTTTACATTTTTTATTTAAGGAAAGATTCAAAATTAATTTTATTTACACCGAAACTCTAGAGTATAGAAAAAAAATTAGATTTATAGACTTCAAAGTTTGCACTATTCCAAATGAAAAATATTGAAAATTATTGGAAAATGGATGACATGTTTTTTAGTTCAGTAAAATTGAAAAAATATAATCTAAATTAAGTGAAATAATTCCACAGATAAGTCCTACACGTTTCCTTGAAAATCACAATATATGAAATTGGAAAACACTTGAAGATGAAGGTCAAACACCTCCACTCAATATAATGGGAAAAAATATATGTATAAAATATTCTTACTTTTCTTATATAGATATTTTTTCGGGAGGATTAAAAAAATATTTTATTTTTTGGTATGTGATGAATGATTCTTTAAATGAATCAAGGAATCAACAAGTAAATATATTATATCTAATATTATTTGATATGTTACCATTATGTGGATAATGATTGTGGTCAATAATAATTTTCAATGTAAATGAAAAAAAACTTTCCTTACCATAAATAAATTCTTCTGGTGGGTCTGCACCAAGCACAAATGAAACTCTTGAAGCTATAATTTTCCCTATAAAGATGAAAAGCAACGTGTAACAAAAAGAGAGGGACTCATATTTATAACCTGGAGGGGGTAAAACTTCCCCAATGGATTTTACAGCTGAACATTTATTAAATTAAATTATTTATTTTAACAACTTTCATTTTATCATAATTAAATAATTTAATTACATATGCTCAATTTTTCACTAAACTCCACTGTGATACCATATTAAATGTTCAGGTAAAACATTGAACATATTAATTTAAACTATATAATAGATTACAATTAAATGAATATAATTAAAAACCATAAAACAAGTATTCACATGGGAAAACCTCATAAGAGGTTAAAAACCCACAAATCATAGGTTTTTCCATTTAATGGAAAACCACTAAAAGTTACATAGTATAGATTATTTTCCCCACCTCACTTCTCTCCTTTTTCCATTTTCACATATTTTACTGAGCCTCGTGTGCCCTTTTTAAGTGGGGGTGGTCGGGTGTGACTTCCTGAGACACACCCTTCCACTTTAATTGATATAAACTCAATTAACCATAAACTTAATTTTATATTTAATAAATAAAAATATATTCATATTTTTATATATCAACTATAAACTAAGGTTTATAATTATGTTTAATATATAATTAAATACAAATTTATAAGAGAGATTTAAGGGGTTAAACCCACTTATTATTATTGTTCTAACGAACTAGAGCTATGTGAATCAATGTGTGAATCCAGAGACCTATCCATAGGTGTATTGGGAGTAGGGATAAAGGATGTGGGAAAATGAATTTGCATGTTAAGGGAAATAGCCTCAAAAGGGACACCTCGAATAGTAACAACCTAATGATTATGAATGAACTTGATGCACTGGTGAATAATTGATGGGATAGCCTTAAGAGAATGTAACCAAGGGAGACTAAGACGTAAGGTACTAGAGCTAAGAAAACTAGCAACCAAGAATGAAATCGATGTGATAATAGGATTGTACGCCTTAAAATCAACACATGATCTTAAGTGCACATGACCTCCTGAGGTCATGCCAAGGACAACCAAAATGGAATGGATAGATGGATTTGATGGATAATTAAGGTGGGTAGGAATGTAAAAAATGGGTGAAAATGGTCAAAAAGTGATCAAGGCAATCTAATGTCCTCAATGGAACTGTGGGAATCTTCTCATCTAAAGAAATGAATTTTTTGCCTCACTTGGGTGGGCGAGATGGAATGATCAAGGAGAATGGAAACACAAAGAAGTCTATCAATGTCGGTGTCACCAAAAACTCTCCAAACCAGTTGTGGAATGCGTGGAAACTATCTTGTGTATGCATTTCCTCGTAGAAGTCTCCAGACAAGGTCATGGAGGTGTGGGAGGAAACATGTGAATAGGAAAAATGTGTGAATTGTGGAAACTAGTTTCATCCAGGTTGACTTTTCTAGAACTCGTAAGCATTTTCTACTTTGACATTCAAAACTAGCAACTGTGAGATGATAACGGGTGGAAGCGATGAAGTCTGGAAAACCAAGGTTTTAAGATCCTTGTCAATGTCTATAAATAGGTTAGTTGTGTTCAGTTGCGGGACTCGTGGGTCATATACGTAATCTCTTGGTTGTTGAGGGCCTTGAATGGTCATGTGGGATGTGTGAAATACTAAAGCAAAGAAACAAACAATCTCGCAAAGAAAACCGCAAGAGGGCAAGGTTAATCCTAAGCCAACTAGGGATACATGGGGAGATGTGTTAATTCCTTTCTAATTAACTCTATGTTCCTAATTTAACAAATGGAAACAAAAAATTTAAATTAAAATGATTCAATTACTTTCCTCAAAATTAATTAAATCTATGTGTTGTCAGAAGCTAATTAATAAATGAAAACTAACTAATTGAACAAGAAAAGAAAGGCTAATCTACTATTTTTTTTGATTTTCAATGATTTAAATGAAATAAATAAACAAATAAGGAAACTAATTACTTTAATCTAATGTTTTTGTATTTTTGGATGCTTTTTGGAAAATAGAAGAAATACACATAGACAAATTAAATATCTTTTAATTAATTAAAATTGATTTTATGCTACAACTAATAGAACTAAACCAAAAAAACAACTGGATGTGGCTATTTCCTTGTGCAGAGAAGATCTAATCTATTCTAAGTAAAACAAAACTTTTCCAATTTGTACTTATGGATCTAAAATTTCCTCTATTCTTTCCTCAGAGTCACGGGAAGAAAGAAAAGCTTCTCAGAAGTTATTCTTCCCCTGAAACTTCCCCGGAAGAAACAACAGGATCTATGGAAGCTTACAAAAATGAAGGGAAATTACAATAACACTAAACAGATGCAGAAGCTTCTTCTAGAAAAACTTCCCATGCAAACCCACAGGGATAGGCAGGGAAACAAACTTTCAGTAGAAGCTTTGTGTGAATAAAGGAAAGCTATAGAAATTGATATACTCTAACAAATTATGGAATAAAATTTACTTAAACAAAGAAAAATTTAAGAATCCAAATGCATCCCCAACCTAGAAATGTAGAGCTGTGACAATTCCAGTGGTGGTTTTTCTTTGTTTTCCCCTCATCTTATTTTCTAATTTGGTATTCAAATGAGTCTAGGGAATTGTGTTGACTTGTGTGGAAGAAATGATGAAGAAATGTTGGAGCTGGAACGACTTGCAAGAAATCTAGTAGCAACACATGCAAGAGAATAACAAGGAAAGAGAACTAAGATTTCTTGTGTATTTCTTGGTAGGATTATGGGCAACATAACAGTGTAATTCAAAACAATAATCTCCAACCAATGCTCTGGATAGAAGCTTGGCTCTTATAGGAAAAAGGAAGAGAAATGGTCTAAGCCATTTGACAGCCAAGAAATGCCACCTCTCTCAAAGAAGGGGCAGTTAACTCACAATTAACAGTAGGAAGGGAAGGAGAAGTTGGTACGCATCAAATGAGCTCAAGAACAACCAAATTGGTTAAGAAACATGCACTAAAATCAAGTTTGAAGAAGTTGACACACATTCAGAACACGTTGGAAGAGTCTCAGGAAAAAGTGCACATGGAACCACCAGTCTACATAGACCGGTGGTTATGCAACCCCATGGTGATTGTGTAACCCTCAAGGAAGACTGGTGGTTACACAACCATCAGGGTGGTTGCATAACCACCGACACAAAATTCCATAACGTAAAGCATGAAAGCTAAGGAAAAGCTAGAAAGAGATAATGGAAAGCAAGAAAAGCATGGAAATGGTTAAGGGAAGCATTCTAGGCTACAAATATATACTGCAAATGAGAAATTGGACTTGAACACCATTGGAAAATATATTAATCATCATTGGGGATTTTGAACCATTCTGACAATGTAGCACATGAAAAATTGGGTGCATACATATTTCCCCCTCAAAGAAGCATTTTAGCCATGAAGAGACGTAAAATGTAGAGTCTGAGTATGGCACTCCCAAATGGGAGGGTTAGAAATTATACCTGACACACCCATGTGTTGAAATGACACCCATCCAAGCTTCCCACCACCTGCAAGAAGTAAAAGAGAATCAAGTGTAGATAAATACAAAATCAATAAAACATACTAAAATAAAATGACAAGAGGACTTACCATATCCATGGGGATAGAAATATACCTATGCCAACACTCCAGCCCTGCAAAACACACATACTCAAAATAGAGTTAAAACATGCTATATATAACCAAAATTACTATTTCTAGAAATCATTTTCACTCACCCACTTAGATATTTTTGAGCTCTGGATCACCTGTGATGGTTTCACATGCAAATACAGTCAAATCAAAAGAGCACTCAGACATGATGGTAGCCCAACCAGTGGGAGGAGCAGTGGGTAAAGAACTGGTGAGTTATTTGCATTTATTTATTTTAACCCCATAATGTGTAAAATGTGAAAAAATCAACCTAGGGGGGAGATTTTTAGTAATTTTGTAGTTAAAATGTTCATAAGGGGGGCACCTAGGGGTATTTGTAATTTATTTCATTAAAAATGGTCTATTTTTGTCTTTTTTACATTTTGTAGCGCCTAGGGTATGACCTGATTTCTGATTTCGTACGAACACCATACCACCACTCTCTACATAGAGAGGTGTTGCAACCACCTACATCATTGGTTACGTAACCATCAAGGTTTAAAATCTTAGGTGGAATTTCCATAGTGGTTATGCAACTGCCGCTCTGTGTGGAGGGGAGGTTACAAACCACCACTCTGCACAGAGGGGTGGTTGCATAATTGTTGAGGTAGATTCTAAATTGACTAAGTATGATGAAAAATTTAATTTTTGAATGTTTTTATGATGTTTTTGATGAGCTTATTATGCACTAAAAGGTTCTAACTTGCTCTTTTCTTGATGTTTGTGAATGCAGGGGCCATACATTAGATGGAGCAGGGCTAGAGAGTGTGATTGGTTTCCTCCCATCTTGGATTCACTATCTCAAGAGGAGAGAGATTTACTACACAAGGCTCGGATATGGAGGATAGCCCAAACTCAGTTAGTTGCACCACTGGTTACTTGTTAGTTGATCTAATTGAGTTATTGGGATGCAGAACCAGAATACACTTTCTAGCTTCCTAGAGTCTAAGGAGAGTGGACCATCACTCTTGAGGATGTTTACAGGATTCTTGGAGTTCCTGTCACTGGCAGGAAGCTTGACTCTAGAGAGTGCAAGGTTCAGTGGTTGTATCCCATCAGTGGGCTAGTTATATGGGAGATGCGCTGGCACCAGACATGAGTGCTCAGCATGGGATGTGATTGTTATCAGTTTCCTCCACACCTATCCCTACCTTGCACAAGGCCATTATTGGCATCTTGGCTTCACGCTTGGTTGGGGACAAGGGTAGGGACAAGCTCCTTTATTATTGGGCCCCATTATTCAGAGTATAGAGAAACATGGCCGCATATATGTATGGGGTGTTGACATCTTGGGGGCTACATATCATGATTTATACCAAGTTTTTTGACTGAAGGGAAAGGCCCTTAGTCATCCTATGTTAGTGATGAGATGGGTTTATGAGCACCTCATCCGCTATCAGAGGGGTGTTGGGATAGCAGACCTAAGGGCTATTAGAGCAGCGAGATGGAAAGTCATGGCCCCACTAAAGGGGAGTCATCATCACGTTGTGACACTTATTATATATGATATGGTTGCACAACCATACTAGGACATGGCCGGCCTATGGGTTGAGGATATAGTTATTGTGGTGACATATAACACTACCACATAGTTAGTTGACCAGACCAACAGGGTGGAGATCCATCTAGTTTAGAGGGTACCCCAATAGTTTGGGTTACCTTATATTGATGCCCTCCTAGTAGTTTTGATTGTATATAGGGGGATTAGAGAGGCTAGAGCTTCCCCAAAGGGAAATATCAAGTGGAGCATTGTTACACCTGGGATCCCGATTGGCACACCGCAAGCTTCCCCAGATCTAGTTAGACCAAGGGTGATCCTTCAGATTGAGGCTGCTCCCACACATAGTGGGGAGGAGGAGGAGGAGGCTGAGGTAGAGACTAAGGAGGAGGATGAAAAGGAGGGAGGAGATGAGGAGGGAGGAGACAAGGAGATTGATACAGAGTGGAGAGCCACTAGAGAGGCTTCTAGAGCAGCCAGGGCCGAGGTTGAGGACGAGGCTGAGACTTATTTTTAAAGGAGCCTCTTTTACATGAGGGAGGGGGTGATGAGCAGTCTATTATGGGACCATGGGTGGCCAAGGAGGAGGTTAGAGAAGAGGAGGTTCCCGTAGTAGCTCCACCACCACCACCAGCACTAGTAGACCCATCCTGGAGGCCAGGAGATCCAAGTAAGTAAAATACTCTTCTCTCGACTCTACTACTTAGACTAGAATTGTTAGTGAATTATGCATATATATTTTTTTTTTTTGTTTTCAAAAAATTTCTAACTCATCATTGTTTTCTTTGTTTTGCAGCTACAAAAAATGGTTGGCGAGATCTTATTCACAGTATTCTCATGGATACCTTTGCACACCCCACGGGTATGACACGAGATGAGATTCTCTTGTGGATTCAGGGAAGCCAATCATGGCAGGGTGACACACTGATGTGTTTTCTCTAGCATGGATTGTAGTGGGAGCTATGACCAAGATGAGGACCGAGCTTGTGCATATCAGCTAGCCGAGAGGAGACAACGTGAGAGCATTCTCGCAGTGAGGCCACCACTAGAAGATCTCCTAGTTCATCATCTCATGGTCACTCTCATAGGTTTGGGCATGGAGGCTCTCACTCCCATCATAGGAGCCACAGTAGGAGTCCCAGTCATGCACCTTCATCTGGATCCCATAGAGAGGGATAGGCCATAGGCCTTTATTGCTTTGGATCATTTTTTATTATATATATATATCATTTTTTTGGATTTTTGTGCTCATTGCGAGCATTTTGACCACACTTAGTTAGTGTGATGACATTGTATACAAACTTGATTATTACAGATATATATATATATATGTTTCTTTTTTGCTCAGATATCTTGTGTAAGAGTTTACTTGTTCATGGACTTGCTTCATCTGTGTACTCTTAGATGTGTAGAATCTCTGATGTTTTTATATGCTTTTATGAATGCATGTATGGATGATGATGATGATGCAAATGTGTAACAGAATGATTTTTTTTGTGTTTTTGATATATATGTGATGCATATGAGGAAAAATTGCAAACTTAAAACTTTGATTTTCAAGCAATATTTGATATTCTTGTTTTGTTGGAAAACTAGATGAAAGTGATATAATAATGAAAATGAACCCACTCCATTCTTAACTCCACATGCAACTAGTAAGATGTGAGGGCTCAACACCGAGAGCCAAGAAGGACAGAGTTATATGACTTTGATGAATGAAAGTAATGATATGAAGATAAGATTTTGACAAAGACCCAATTAGGAAACTACAACTCAACTCTAGGAAAGGCTAACTATCCAGTTTAAAATGTAGTTTGCTTGCAAGTTTAACTAGACTTAGACCCATAGATGGCCTCCTGATTGAAAAAATCTGGTTTTATGGATTAACTCTCTTATAACTTATACATCTAACTCATTTTCTGATGATTTCAAAGGACTCAAAGCACTTTTTACTTTGTTGAACTTGTTTACAACTTATTGATTTATTTGAAAATACCCCATATGTCTTGCCCCATGCTACCAGTAAGAAGCATGGGCTCATCACCAAGGACAAGGCATAGGTGAGTAAGGGAACTTCCCTCCTTTCCCAGCCTCATGCTACCTGTAGGAAGCATGGGCTCATCACTGAAGACTGGTAGGGAAAAGAAGTGTAGTTTTATTTGTTTAATGAAATTGTTTTGTATTTTATTGTTTGTTTATCTTTTTTTTTTATTTTATTGATTCTTAAACTTTGTGCTTTTTGGGAAGGAATAATTTCCCCTAGCTTCAACCCCACACAACTAGTAGGATGTGAGGGCTCACCACCAAGGTTGAAATAGGTGAACAAGTAATCTGGGTGAAATGTTTTAGATTGATTTGTCAAAAGAGAGATTTCTAAGGAAAGATGTGACACCAAGAAGCTTCTAGTACAGACTATGGGAAAAACACCTAAGCTAGAAGCAGCCATGAATAGAACTAAGTGTGTAGGTCTTGGTAGGATCAATGTCAAAACTTCATCTACTAGGATGATAAAGAGATTGAATAGTTTAGAGATGATATAATGAATGGTTGAAGAAGTATGATTAAATGCTTTTGCCAATTCTCAGAAATTTTGAAAGTCACTTGAAAAATAAGTTTCTTGTTTCACAATATTACAATATGATTATGCAAATGATATGCAGTGTGGATGCAGTAGTGTACATGTGGAAATGCAAATGAATTATGCATAGAAGCATTTAAGGTGAAGTGAATTGACTGATTCACCAAATTCCTCACCTTCTAAAGTACAAAGATGATATGCGCCATTCTTATAGTCCTCCATGACTTGATATGGACCTAACCACTTTGGCCTGAAATTTCATCCTTCGCTGTCTTCTTGTCAATCTAGCTATCCAGTCTCAAAACTAGGTCTCCTACCTATATTTCTCATTCATAGATCATTTTATTATACTGATGACACATTATGTCAACATAAACACTATGACATTGTTCATCTCTAAGTCGAGCTTCATCAAGGGTTTCTAGTTGTACTAATCATGCTTCTCAATACCCATCTTCATCTAAAATGCCTTGACAAGATATGTGAAGCTAGGTAACTCAACCTTCCAGTGGTAAGACTGCTTCAGATCCAAGACTAAAGAATATGGGGTTTCCCCATAGGTGTTCTCACCGACATCCTATAGGCCCACAAGGCTGAAATAACTTTAAATGTCCAGTCACGCTTATTCTCCTTGACTATTTTGAGGAGTATGGATTTCAATGCTTTATTTATATCCTCGGCCTATCCATTGGCCTTAAAGTAATACAAAGAGGTTGTGTGATGTGATATTTTGAATTGTGAACACAACTCATGCACCTCTTCATTCTTAAAGGACATGCCATTATCTGAGATAATGACCTGTGGGACTCCATACCTACAGATGATCTGATTCAAAATGAACTTGGTGATCACAGACCCAGGTACAATAGTGAGAGGCATGGCCTCGACCCACTTTGTAAAATATTTTGTGGCCGTAATGATAAAGTTGTGGCCATCTTGTTGATGAGGGAGAAAACTTCCCTATCAAATCTAGACCCCAAGTAGAAAAGGGCCAGGGTGTCACAATTGGTTGTAGAGCCTGAGTAGGGATGTGTATCTCATGAGAGAATTCTTGACATTTATGGCACCTGCGTACATATTCTACAACATCATGCTCTAATGTGGCTAGAAATAACCCATTCGATGAATTTTTTGAGTAGTAGCATGCCCTCCAAAGTGACCCCCACAGACTCCACTGTGGGATTCGAAGAGAATATTTTCCAACTCTTCTTCATGCACACACCTCAAAATCATGTCATTGAAGGCTCTGCGATAGAGCACTTCTTCTACAATTACATACTTGGTAGCTATGACACGTAGCCACCACCTTTTTTGTGAGGTTTCTCCCTCAGGATACGTATGGTCCACAATGTGATTAATGATATCAGAATACCATGGACACAATGCAATGGGAGGCTTTTTTTCCACATAAAATACACACTCATCAGGGAAATCTAGGTCTACTAGGTCTCCACAATCTATCAGGTTGTCCACCAACCAATCAGCAATAATTTGTCCTTTGACAGACTTTTGGTTGATGAAGGTGAGTTCAAATTCACCCATCAATGTAAGAAAACATCCAACCTTTTTGGATAAGGCACCTTGAGTCAAAAATGTTCACAGCTGGTCAGACTTGATGATCACTCACATTTCTTGGTTAAGCATATAATGCCTTAACCTTTTCATTGCAAAAACTATTGTTACACATTATTTCTCTACTTACATATAACGTGTCTCATAGTCAAGAAGAGTGTGACTAATGAAATAAATGACACACTCATGGTTATCATCATCTTCTTGTGCCAACATGCAAGCTAGCGAGACCTCAGTGGCTTGAGAGTATAAGATCAGAGGACGGTCAAATTTGGGTGGCATGAGTGTAGGTGGTGACATGAGAAAATTTTTGACTGACTCAAATGCTTCGTGACATTCAGAAGTCCACTCTTTACTACAATACTTCTTAGCAAGTTGTTAATGGGATGGATGGCGCAAGTTAGATCAGGAATAAACCTGTGGATTGCCCCAAGTTTACCCAGAAAATACCTAATGCCTGATTCATCTGAAGGTGGAGTCATCTCTAGAACCACTCGAATATTTTCTGGATCTACATCAATTCCTTGAGAAGAAATGATATACCCCAGTAATTTTCCTCCCATCACTCTGAATACACACTTTTCTGGATTCAACATTACACTGTATTCAATAAGATGAGAGAGGATAATGTGAAGCACCTCAGGGTGATCACAATGCTTCTTGGCCTTAGCCAGCAAATCATCGATGTAAGATTCCACAATCTTATGAATAAGATCATGGAAGATGTATGTCATTGCTCATTGGTAGGTGGCTCTGGCATTTTTCAAGCCAAATGGCATGACTACGTAGCAAAAGGTCCCCCAAGGAGTAGTAAAGGTAGTCTTGGTTTGATCCTCCTTAGAGATCCTTATCTGATTGTAGCTGGAGAAGCCATCCATAAGTGACAATAACTCATAGCCATCATTGCATCTACAATGACATCGATGGAAGGAAATGGAAAGTCATCCTTAGGAAATGGTCTTTTGATGTCTTTAAAGTCAATACAAATGCGTATCTCCCCATTCTTTTTTAAGGATCAGGATGATGTTAGACACCCACATGGAATAGTCCATTGGTTTAATGAAACTAACCTGAAGAAGCTTCATTACTTCCTCCTTAACCATTAAATCCACCTTTGGCTTCATGGGTCATGACTTCTGCTTCATGGGCTTGGCATCAGGCTTCGTGACAAGGTTGTGAACCACCACGTCAGGAGTGATTCCCATCATTTCCTTGTAACTAAAGGTGAAGGATTTTGAATGTTCTTTGAGCACCTTCGTATGTGCTTCTATCTCATCTAGAGTAAGAGAAGAACTGAGTTTCAAGATCTTAGGTTCCTCCTCCATCCCTATATTGATACCTATGGTTGTTTTAATCAAAGAGGTGTTACCCTCTTCAAACTCAGGTGGGGCTGGAGGTAGTTCCAACTCTTCTTCCTCTATCTCATAGATCTCAAGTCAAATGAGTCCAGGGAATTGTGCTAGGTTGTGTGGAAGAAACGATGAAAAAATGTTGGAGCTGAAATGACTTC
The DNA here is from genome assembly GCA_019776745.2 of Taxus chinensis. NCBI lineage: Eukaryota > Viridiplantae > Streptophyta > Pinopsida > Cupressales > Taxaceae > Taxus > Taxus chinensis. Next base: position 643,711 of record JAHRHJ020003254.1, on the reverse strand, counting down.
CAAGTAATCTGGTGGCAAAGCAAGAGAGAGAATAATAAGAAAAGAGAACTGAGCTTTCTTATGTATTTCTCGATAGGATTATGGGCATCATAACAGTGAAATTAAAAATAATAATCTCCAACCATCCTGATATAAGCTAAAAGGTAGAGAAATGGTCTAAGCCATTTGACATCCAAGAAATGTCACCTCTCTCAAATAAGATACAATTAACTCATAATTAATAGTAGGAAGGGAAGGATAAGTTAGTACACATCAAATGAGCTCAAGAACAGATGAATTGGTTAAGAAACGTGTGCTAAAATCAAGTTTGAAGAAGTTGACATGCATTTAGAACACGTTGAAAGAATATCATGAAAAAGTGCATGGAACCGCTAGTCTGCATGAACTAATGGTTATGCAACTACCCCAGCAATTACATAACTACTGCTCTACTGCTCAAAGTAGAAGGGTAGTTACAAAATTTTTGAGGTAGTTATGTAACCGTCGGTGTGGTTCCATAACTCAAAGCATGAAAGCTAAGGAAAATATGCGAAAGAGATAAAGAAAAGTAGGGAAAATATGGAAATGGTTAAGGGAAGTATTACAGGCTATAAATATATATACTACAAATGATATATTGGACTCGAACACCATTGGAAAAGATATTAATAATTGGGATTTTAAACCATTCTACCAATGTAGCACATGCAAAATCTGGTGTGTACAAGGAAAAAAGTGACATGTAACATGATACGATGATAGAAAGGATTAGAATCATATGTAAGATTTTGACTAGAGATATCAAGATATTGAAGTAATGATCAGGAACACACACTATCTTTGTTGTGTAGATCAACCAATACACCATGTATAAGTACTTGATGAATAGAGATAAGAATACACAATGTATAAAAATAAACATGTTATATGTATCAAAGTTATCAAAATTAATGCATGGTGTAGAAGGTGGCATGCAAGTAATAGTTCTAATCATAACATCTAAGGGATGATCATAAGATGATGATGGTGACACCACATGATGAACATTGTGCACTTCAGAAGTAGATGTTTCGCTTGCATATTTATGGAGTGGATAATTTAATATATTTAACTTATAATTTTTGTTTTTTTGGCTTAGAAGATTTAGTGGGTGTAGTCACAAAATCACACACTTACTACTTAAATAGTGCCTCTAAGAATATTATTATATGCATGATTCCTAAGTAAGAAAAACTAGACATTAAAAAACACTTGTTTTACTCTTAAATTGTTTTATCTTTTACAAACTCTTCTTATTTTCCTTTCGACACTGACCACTTTACTTTTGGAAATTGAACAACATGTGACCCAAATATATATTTTACTGTTATAGTCTACGAGCATCCCAAATAGTACCCTCTCATTAGGGATAGGAGTGCTCAAGTGCTATTGTCCCCTTTGGGTGCTTATATATATATACACATTTGTTTTTTTATATATAAATGCATTATATACATATTTTATTCAAATTTCAATAAAATTGTTTATATAGTCACTCAATTGTTGTTTTCTACAAGTTGGGCAAATTGGACTAAGTCAAGTTGACAGTCGCCTCAATGATGAAAATGCAATTTCAAGAAATTGCTCATGCTTTCGATGGGCACTTGCAGTTGATTATTGGGGCAAACTAATACATAATTTTTATAGGTTATATGTTCCCTTCAAGATATATGCTTAATTTTTTGCATGAATTAGCCAAATTTCGATTGTAAGGCTTAAACAACGACAAAGCGATGTTATCTAAAATGGGCTTTGGGGCAATTTACTCCACTTTCTCTGTAAAACCCTAGATTTATTATTGGCCAAAGTTGTAACTTAGAAAAAATTGTTGTAATAATCATGAGAAAAATGGCACTAAATCATTTGGTTAATTGTCAGCATTTTTAAATCCTAGGAGTATAGAGGGTACAAGTTCATTTGTTGGGCTTAATTTCCTCACATCCCCGAAATTTTGCCTAATTTTCATGAAGCATTTGGACGAGTTCATATGTAGTGTGGGTAGATGTGATATTATCGGGGCATCAGACGGTACATGTACCCATGGGGCTCAAGTTCCCCTTGGGTCTGATTTCTTCGTCCCCAATGGTTGGCCTCGGTAAAAATTTGTATTTATAGTGCATCTGGAATGACCGATTAGGGCTTAGGTCAATCTGGAGGGAAATCCCAAAATCCATGGGGACGCGAGAGTGGGCCCCACAGAGGCAAGATTCACCGATTAACAAAGTGTCATGGTGTGTATTATGGGGATGGCGAGGTTCAGAGGAACGAAGAATCTTGGAGACAGGTTTTCCCCATGAGATCATTTTCTTCCGCAGAATAGGCTTAGAAACTCCATGCAAAACAATGGATGTTTCAAGGCTATTGGTCTCTTGATCTAGTAAGGTAGATCATCCCGCAATTCGTCCATTGTTATCCATTTTTTGCAAAACACCCTTGCCCAGAGTGGACAACGTAATAAAGAAATCTAGGCATTTGGCGGCTAATTAAGGCATGCTTTGTAATTTAGAAGGAGTAGACAGTAAAGGGTGCCCTAAAATCGGCCGAAGAAGGATGGAGAGAAACTTTACGGAAATACAACCTAGCACTACTGGCGAAGTAGTTGGGCCGAATCAATCCATAGTAGAGTTGGTTGAGAAAGCACAAAATACAAAGGCCAAAAGAGAGTTATGCAGAGTTCCAACATGGGCTTATCTAGTTGTGAGAGTAGTAGCTAGGCGAAAATCCGAAGTCAAGCACATGGAAGGTAGCTCGGCGAGAAACGGAAAACACGTGGAGAGTTGTGGCGAGTCCAAACATGGTTTCACTGCAAGGTCAAACAGGTGTAGAGGTTCTAGCCACCGGTAGCAAGATGCAGATGTTACCAGGAACTACCATATTTCATGCTATCGGTCAGTAGCAGGAGAGATAATAGAGTAACGGCGGGGTTGAAATGCATGTAACAAAGGAGGAAAGGCGAGGGTAATGACACCTTCTGATGCTACTGGATGAATCGCCATAAATACACTCCCTGGCCGACAACACAACACCATTACTGAAATTAGCCAGTAGCATGAACAAAGTCTCTCAGTAGACCTGACATTATGAAATCAAAGATGACAACAAAGAGCATTCGGTCAAAGTAGGTATGGAGAAAAAGTAGTAGTTGAACACTTGCTACCAGCCAATAATGGACTTTGCACTACCAGTCTGAAACAAGATATTAATGAATACATGGAGCATTTTATTTTTCCACAAGAATGGACAATGAAGGAATGGGTTTGCAGGAGTCGTCAACATGATGTGTTAACAGTACGATTTAATGCAATTTAGTTGGTGGTTGGGTAGCCCAAAATACCTGTCAGGAAATTTCTCTCCTCTCTCTCTTCTCTTTCAGTTCTATATATTGTAAAAGAGAGCTCATTTGAGGGTGGTAGGACATTTTTTTTTGTTGCTCTCTTAATCTTGCAAAATGTTGGGTGGAATTCCCATTGAGTTCCAAGCCTCATTTTAGGATTTTAGGGCGAATTCAATGCCTCTTTTATTTAATGTAATGATAAATTGTGCAACATCTTAAGCAATAAAATTCAATGTTTTGTGGTTATTTCTCTATCCCTTGCAGTTTGTTTTACTTGCATTCTCTTGCCTTTCTTCATTTGTTTTTTTTGGCTATTGTTGTGCATGTCTTGTTCCACTTGCAGGTTCCATTTTTTGTTGTGTTCATGGAGATTGGTGTATGAATGGAGTTGGTTCTTGTGGTCACATGTGTCCTCTCCATCTCCATTTTCCCCATTTTCATTCCCCTCGTGGAGATATCTCAACTTTCCACCCCTTTTCTTGGTGTTATCACCACTTTTAGCTTAGGATTTCCTTTCTTTCTGCATCCCTCCCTCTCTCTCTCCCTGGTCCCTTGGAATGTGTAGTTTAGGATTAGTTAACTGCATTTTTCTTCTTTAGGAGTAGTTTTAACATTAGATTAGGAAGAGGAACCAACCTTCTCTTGGAGGTCCATCTCAAGTAACAAGTCCAACAACTTGAGAGATTGTCCCATGTTACCTAATTACACTGGTATCTCATGCACACACACACATGAAAAATCAGAGGGTGTTGTAATTTGGTGATAACAATTTTGGCACACTTAGATGGTGCATTGTAAAACTCTGGATTTCACAAGACCATTGCAATATCTTATCCATCGTGCTATGCTCCACTGCTTGATAACAGTTCCAACACACCTGGTGGGAGCACAAGAGGTCATCATTTTTAGCAAGTGTGTATCCTGGTTTATTTTTTTTGTTTCATCAATTGCGTTGTGTTTTTGATGAAATCTCGGCCTTTAGAGGATGTCCAAGCACAACTAGTGACTCCACTAATCTAAACAAGCCATTTTCTGAGTTATAAACCTTTCTTTCCATCCATTTCCATCTATTTTTCTTTCCACATCTTTCATTCTTCTTCCACCCGATGAAGTTGTGCAATCATGAATTCATTTCCATCATGGAATTATCACTTGTAGCAATAGAACCAGCTCACTTCACCTCCATAGTTCCAATATACTCTTCAAGATCAGTTTTATGAACCTCATCATGAACAATCCTTTATATATCCAATCCCAAATGAGCAATGTGGTCATTTTCCTAACCAAAATATCTATCAAGAACAGGGGGAGTATGCAAGAGATGATGGTAATTCTATGAAAGCATATATTGATTTGCAAAAGAAAATTCAAAGAATGAAGGAAAGCTTAGTGCAAAAATAAGGGTTACATATCAATTGAAAGCATTCAGAATTGGTTTTAGTGTCCATTATTCATGGGTTGGCCCCATGCCAAGTTGAGTATTGTGAAGATTAGAGCATACCCTTAAGTAGAATCTTGATTTCATGGTTGGAATGTTTCCACAACTTGCAAATTGGATTAAGGATATTGAGGCTTACAAATCTAATGTTATACAGTCTTGTCAATGGGAAAATCTTACATTACCATCTCACAACCCTCTTCCCATTACCCAACCTATACCATCTCATCTTAAGTTTCAATTTCCTAGCTTCTCATCTATTGCTCCTAGTGCGGATTCCATTTCCTCATCTTCTTCCATTCCATCCCACCACCTATCTTCTACCCTTTTATATTCTAAAACACCTTCCCCTCCACAAAAAATAATAAATTGAACCTTCCCTTCCACCATCAAAATTACAAAAAATAGTTGAATCCCAAGCAACCCCTTCTCTTGCATTCTCAAATCTCATTTTGGGAAGATGAAAATCAGAAAACTAGTCAAGGGCATCAAGAAAAATGAGGATCCTATAAAGAGGAAATTACTCAGGAAAGGGGGGGATTCTAAAAATTTTACCTTCAAGGTTTGGAATTAATCGAAATACCCGTTGATGGTTAAGCCTTTAGTAGATGCTGATTTGGGTCTATGTTCAAGAACAAGTGGTTGAAGGTTGATTTTGCAAAAGAAGAAGTATAAGAGAGTGATGACCTAATTACAATCCTTGTTGAAAGTTAGAGTGTAGTGTGCATGATGGCACTATATTCTTGAAGGGTTTTTATCCATCACATGTTGTAGTATCAGCAGAGGAAGAGAAATCAGCTCCAAATCCATAAGAAGAGGAGCACATGGAGGAAGAATAGATTCATGAGGTTTATAGGACCTTGAATCATAAGATGAACATTCTTATTGAATGAAAATCATCAGATTTCTCTTCCTTCATTTGTTGAGTCTGATAAGTATTTTGATTAATGAAAATCCATAATGGTCTAGGAGGATACCCAAGAAGACCTTGTTGTCCCATAACAGTCCCCTCAAGAAACAATTAGAATATTTTGAATCTCTATCCAAAATTCATGGTGATGAAGAAATCAAGGATCAAAATCAATTTGGTATTCATTGAAAAGATACGAAGGAAGAGAAACTCCCAAATGATAGCACAAGCTGTTCAACCAGTCGTAGTATAGAATCACTAGTGATTCCATTAGATGTTGCAATCAATACTAAGGAGCTGTTTGTCATGTTATGGAGGAGTTTCAGGTGAAGGAGAAAAATGATGACAACCAATTGTCTAAATCTAGTCATCAAGGTGGAATAATCAAGTTGTTTGTAGATGATCAAAACAAGAGGTCCAAATCAACATGCAAATAATCACCTTTTCTAGGAATTATCTGCAAGAATACTTAATTCTTGAAGTTGGGATTCAGAGTCATGGGAAAACTTCAAGGATCAGATATTTCCCAATCAGGTACTTGGCTTCATTGGAGTCAAAGGAGCACATTTTACCATGGTCATGCTTACTTCTGAGCATGAGGATGAGTTTCAGAGTTCCAAGGATCAGTTACAATACCTCTCCAAATCCAAATGTAGAACAACTAAAAGAGGCATTTTTCTTGTTTCATAGTTGATACCTTGATGAATTGGGTGAAAATTAGCCTCTACATATCAGTTTTTCACTCTTGTACATGACCATGTTCAATGTCAAATCAGTTACATGGTCCAAGTTTTGAGCAAGGGAAGATATTTCTCCTTTCCAGTTTGTCAGGATTTGTTTGAAGCTTTCCATTTCTCTGGTTAGATTAGAGTAGGTAGGTTTTCTTTAAGTAGAATAAGTGCTTGTGCACACTCTTGGCATGTTCCACTTAGGGCATGTATGATATTCCTCTTTGTACATAGTTTTTGTGTGTTTTTTGTTCTCTTGCACAATCCATTAGTAGTCAAGACCAATATTCATGGGGAGAATCAGGTTTTAACAGTACAGTCCCAAGTGCATTCCAAATCAACTTATGTTCTATCAAAATCTACATGTTTCATCTTTTGCCAAGGATTTGGTCATCAATGTTAGTCCTTCATACTTGGCAAAGGAAATCATATTTTGGGGATTTTCATCCTTGTCTCAATAGATCAGGGATCACCATTGTAGAAGGAAAGAGAAAATAATTCCAGCTTCAAAACAATTTTCCACTCGATCTAAACTTCAATATTTTCTTATAAAAAGTCTGGAAAATTCAGAGAAAAAAGAGCAGTTCCAAGGTTCAAGCAGTGACACTTACAGTGGCTCAGGGGTAGAAATTTTAGTGTTCTAGTTTTAGATAGTTTACCATGATCATTAGGTCGACTCCATGCCCAGTGGATGCTTCAAGGTCACTAATATATCCAATATAGCAGTAAGATTTCCCCGTGAGTCACCAAATTGTTATCCATTTTTACCCCCTTGGAAAAATGGACAACTTGAGAAAAGGACTTGGGCAGTTGATAGTAGGATTTCAATGGTGAATCTAGAGTTTTTAGGTAAATTTTCTATGTTTTGGGACACTTAAGATAGTGATTTGGGAATTTGGATCATTTTGAGTGCAATTTTTTCCTCTTCTAGGTTCAGGTCATTCTCAAAATCAATTTTGGTTTAAAAATTGAATAAATGAGTCCAAATTGGTCTTAATTGGGAACACTTCACTCAATTTTTCCTAACTCCCCAATATTCTGGCCAAGAAAAATCAAGAAGTTAGGAAAAAATTGGAGAAATTGAGGGCCCTCACCCCCTGGTGGCAAAAGGAGCAAGAAATGGTGTAGTCTGCATAGTGTAATGCAGGTCTGGTCCTAGTAGGAATAAATGGGTAAGTTCTGGTCAGAAACATGATGCATTGGGGCATGAAAATGATCATGTTTTATCCTGGTTTGGAATGTGAAAACCCTTGAGGTACAAAACGTTGGCTTGTTTTGAGGGGATACATGAGTTCCTCATGGGGAATAAGAGTTCCTGTCAAAGCTTAGGGATTTGCATTGGTTGGGGACTCAATGTGTGTATTTACTTAAAGGAAGTGTTCAGTTGTCATGGGTAAGCAAGGGCACATGGGGTGAGAGGGCAACGAGTTCCTCAAAAGGGTCTTAGGCCCAATTTGAGTTCGTGGGGTTGTGAGATAATTTTGGAACACTGGGTAGGCATGTATTTTGGGCAACAAAGGCCCTTAAGGAACAGTGTAGCAACACGAGGAAGTTCCCCAATGGGTATGGCCACATTCAAGAGGCAGGGTCAATTGAAGTTTTGCCTAAGATGGTGGAGACTATTTAAGCCTGGTGAATATTTTTATGAAGGTGATGTCAATGGATAACCATGGGGTGTGATTAAGTTGTTCCCCACAGAACTTAAAGAGCCAATGTAAATCATTGGAATTAAGGGGGGACGTCGTTGGAGAAAGGACCAATGCAGGGAGTTCGGGCCCATCGATCCCGTAATGCACTCAAAGGCCCTTAGTTCCTCACAGCCAAGTTAACCCTCATCTGGTAATAAAGTATGAAAATGTAAACCCTAAATAAGTAAAAATGGCTACAACTTGGGGACTATGGCCGAAAAAACTGTGAAAAGAGGTGAAGTTTTGAAGAGAACTCCAGCTGACACGCACCAAACCCGCATAATGCAAGCTCCTGTGGACCAAATTTGACAAAATTTATATCAATGGATTCATAGTTTTTTTATCCTCTATTCTATGGATGATAAAAAATCAAGAGTTTGGTGGTGGTAGGTGGCTAAAAAGAGACCAAAAACTTCCCAGTTACAAATGATCACTTCTAGGAAGTTCTAAAACATTAAATGAAGACATGGGTGTAATTTTTCTTCTTCCACAAGCTAGGTACATGGAATGGGTTTTAACAGGTGCCCATCATCTTTTCAAAATACATTCCATGAAATTTGTTGGTGGTTGAAGTAAATTTCAAGATTCTCTTTATTTCTCTCATCTCTCATTCAATTATCTTATATTGTAAACAGAGCTCATTTGTAAGGGCATGGATATTTTGGGATGGTGGAAACTCTTGCAAAATTCTTTCTCAATGTCCAAGATTTGGAAAGCCTGCAAATGGAGCTTTGTAAATGATTAATTGCCTCTGTTCCTCACAAATGTAATGGTATTGTGCAAACTATTTAGAGCAATTAAATTGGTGTTTGTGGTGTATTTCAATCCTTGCATTTATTTTCATTGTTTTCCTTGCCTCTCCATTATTGTTTGTAGGTATTTTTTGCATTTTATCTTCTCATTGCATTATGATGTTGTTGTGTTTAATGGAAATGGTATATTATTGTGTTTATTTTTTATGTGATGCATGTTTATCCTCTCCCGATTCTCATCATTTTCCATCTTCCCTTCTCCCTCATTATGAACTGTTTAACACACCCTTCTCTTGGTGTTATCACCTCTTTAGTGTAGGATTTCCCTCTTTTCTACCATTCTAAACCCTCTCTTCTCCTTGGTCCCTTGGAATTTATAGGATAGGATTAAATAGGTTTCATTTCCCTTCTAGGAGTAGTTTAGTGCTAGGATTAGGTAGAGGAACCAACCTTCTCTGGAGGTCCATCTCAAGTAGCAAGTCCCACAACTTGAGAGATGGTCCCATGTTACCCAAAAACACTGATTCATCTCATCCACTATTCAGGAAAAATCAGATTTTGTGTTCCAAATTTTTTGGTGAAGCCAATAACAGGTCCTTATAAGACCATTCAAAGATTTATACATATTTGGGTTAGTATTTTTAAACCTGCATGGATGGCATTTTTTTCACCCCTATGTCCATCCTGGTTACATTCTTGTCATTTAATCAAATTTTTTGATAACTCTTGATGGAAATCTTAGTGAACTGATTTCAAGGGAGTCCTTTCTAGCACTAACTGGGACTAATCAATTCAATCACATGAACACATCTTTGAATAGATTCCCAGTGAGCTTCTGAATATTAAAACAGTAAGCCCATTTCTTGGAAATTGTAGGGGGAAGCCATTGAGTGCAAAGAAGAACCATCCAACAGTTCAAGGAATCCTTTCCCTTACCAATATGCAACTCTACTCACATGTGCCCATTGAATACTTAGTACAAAATGACCTCATCACTCCCACCATGGGTATTCACCCAAGTCACTTGTAGTAAAACTTAGCATTAGTATTCAAATATAACCTCCATTAGGATTCTCCATAATGAAATACTCTTTCAGCCTTTCAAAGGTTTTGATGAACCTACTGGATGCTTGCAATTCTCTCACCATAAAATACCCATTTGAATGCATTTTTATTTTCTTAAGAACAAATTGAATCAATCTCATTGGTGTATATCTCTGTTGGCAATTTATCCATGAGCAGATGATTTACAGAGTGTGTAAAATGGCCAAATCGGGATTATCAGATGGAAAAGAGCTGGTGATTTATAATAAGTCATCATTAAGAAAGCAGTTTTAAATTGGTGGTCTAGGGTTAGGATTAGATCCATGGGTTAGCATTTATTCCAAGGTATATAGTCTCATTAAGAAACCTTGGATTCATTCACCTGAAATTGATGCTAGAACAACATTGTAAAAGTACAATAAGGGTTCCCTAACTGAGGGTGACCATCACTCATACTAGATGCAATTAGGCATTCCTTTCAATGGGGATGATTGAAACCAATCATAATCTTCTCTCAAAAAGGAGTTCTCTCAATCTTTTCTTCCTATAAGTGTAAAGGGGACATATTCTAATTCCCTTGAATTTCATTTTCAGTTGCGATAAAATCTATGGGTTTAGCATTTCTTCATTCAAGGCTTCCCTCCATACATAGGCCTTGTATGGATTTCATGAGTAGAAATCTTCTTAAAATCTCCTTCAGCAGATGGCAAGATAACATATTTGCTAGAGTAATGCCACAAACTAACATTGTGGTAAATCTGTCAAGCTTAGTTCACCCTTTCTTGACCCACTCATTGTGCTTTTAGACTTGTGTATACAACCAGATCTTTCATTCTTCAGGAAGTTGGAAATGTGTCGTAGCTTCAGTCAAAGAGGAAAGAAAACTGAGCCTGGGACTTGAGGATTTGCAAATTTGACCAAAGTGAGTTCCACCTTTGACAAAATCCCAAGCACAGGCCTTCATAAACTAGTTCCCCTACAATTACTAAATTAATCCAAATCCATGAGTACTCAAGGACAAGTTGAAGGTTGATTGAGGTGTCACTGCTCTTAGAATATGGGAAGATTTTAGAAAGATAGCATCTCTTTTCCGATGTGCAGTCTTCAAACATTGACACTATCTTAGATTAAAATTTAGTTCCAAGCACCAGTTGCATTGAATTATAGGAAGTAATAGCTGCTAATGACCATGTGATAGAGGACCTATCCCATGTGCAAGCAAAAGAATCTCAATGGCACTTTAATTCATTGTAAGACATAGTCATGTAATAATGTTTCAATGATCCTTGCATGTCCTATGTGCCTTCGCAGCTTGCTACATTGTTAGGTTATGATCCTTCCACTAACAACATACTTTTCATAAAATGAAGAAGTTTCAGAAGTTTTTATTTAGACCACCTTATGCTTATTTGGTGTTGAGAATATGATAGTTCATAGAATCTTGAGGCTAAAGTCTTATCATGAATAAGCACGATTTCAGGCCCTTCTTCAACTTCATTTTCAAAAATGACCCAATTTTTAGAAATGATATTATGAGCTACTCAAATTTCAGTTTCCATTAGACTTCGCTCATAACTGAAAATTACTGGACACATCAACCTTGATAAACCAAATGGCGTAAAAGTTAATCCATTTTGCTAATTATCATAGAATTAATCCTTGGACTAACATGAATCAACATGATTACTATGGTACTTTCAATTTGAAGAATCAACCTTGATGGAAAGGGTCCCATGGAATTTTGTACCTATAACATTCTGTTTCAACACCAGGAGCCTCTCATCTAATTCATTCAAGATACAACACTGTTGCTCACAAAATCTTCTCCCTAAATCAGTATTAATAGGACTAGCATGATGGTTCCAAATTTCTACTTTGTGTAAAGCTGGTAACAAAGGGGATATCCTATGGCAACCTTTCCATACCAGTCATTGAGGCTAAAAATCACTTACCCCATTACCTCCTCCTATGAATTCACTCTAAGGTGAAAATAATATTCCAAATAATTGTTTGTCCAAGGTAAGCACATTTATGCATTCAGACCTACATGTTGTGTACTTACATTGGATTCTTAAGCCTAAATATGATGGGTAGATATTTTAAGAAAGGTCCTACCTAAAATCAAGGTGTGAGGACACTGTTAGTAGCAAAATCACAGCACCCCTGGATGCACATCAGATTTCTAGGTTGATCACTCAGGTCATCCAGTGTGATTGCACAACATGGAATCCTCTCTCCAAGTGTGGGACTTGCAAAATGAGAAAGGAATCTCCAGAGAAGGCTGGTTCCTACTCCTAAACTACCTGCCACAAGCTATTCCAGTGCAGGCAAGCTAATCTAATCCTAATCTAACCATGCCAAGGAGACAGAGAGAGAGAGAAAAGGGAAAAATAGCAAAAGCCTACACTAAAACGGTGATACACCAGAGAAGGAGAATGTTGAACATCTATCAAAACTGCCATGGAACAAAGAGAGGTGAGCAATGGGAAGGATGGACAGATGCATCACAGGCCCAAGGATAGATTTCACACAGAAAATGTCCCAAAACTCCATGAACACAGCTCCAGACCTGCAATGAACATTCAAACATGCACAAATACCTGCAATGAAGAGAGGCAAGAAGAAAACAAGCAAAAAACGAGCAAGGATGGACAGATGCATCACAAAACACGTTTTTTTGTTGCTCCAGAAGTTTGCACAGAACATCATTTCAATAGTAAAAGGCAAAAAACGCCATTACAGAGCAGGGAGGAGGTTCAAACTCCATTTTCAACCCTAGAGAAGAAAAGAAGGGAGGGCAGAGCAGAAAAGAATGAACAACCTGTAAAAAAAATTTTTTTAAAATGAGCCAAATCTGGCTTTTACATTGCATGGGTCGAGCCCAGGAGAGAGAAAACGTACAAAAACATGGGAGCCCATTCCACTTTGACTGCAAGTGCATCATAAATCAGCATGGAGGACCTTACAAACCCATACCCTATCATTTTGACAAAATGGGAGGAGAATGCGACCCTTTCTGCATTAAATATTGGTCGTGAAACGTCAGTTCTGGCCATGAACACGTGTCAGAGATGTTTCTTGATTTTCTCTCTCCATAATACACCAAAATACAAGATTGGTCCTAGAATCTTGTAGAGAATTTCAACATCTTTCCATTGATATAAAGAACGTGCAAATCCGAGCTCTGGATCGAAAGATATGTCGATCTGAAGATTTAGGGCAAAAATAGGCCAAAACGGATTTTGAATTTTTCCGCGCTCTGCCACTTGGATGACACGTGTACAGGCTCTGATTGCATGAGAAATTCTCTCTCCTTCCACTTTTCGGCGGGTTTCCCTTTGAAATTTTGAAATTTATAACTTTGGGCCATTTTTTCCTTGCGCCCCGCCATTTGGGACACGTGGCAATTTTATAGTTAGAGGACAGGGGCGTGGTCATCCTTGTCCTTTAATTTCTTTGCACCCAAGACTTTGTCCAATAAATTTTCAATAACTCTTTCCCTGGCTCCGAATTCCCTGCTCCATTAGGACACGTGTCCTCATGATCTGATTGGCTCGGGCCGACCCCTCAAACCTTGCCCTTTACATAATTTTTTGGTTCATTCGTTAGCCATATGTCCCAGTGCATGCCATGGGACATGTCGTGATCCAAGCATGTCAACTAAACCTGATCCGTCCAAATGGGCCTTCCTTGTCCCTCATTTCGGCCAAAGACACGTCACCTTTTGACGTCCTCATCGGATCCTTTAGGCCTGAATGTCCCAGTACTGTCTGGGTCAAATTTCTGATCCGTCTGAAATTGGCACTATATGCCTTGTCCCATTTTCAGATCTGGTAAGGACGTGTCAAATGATCTGATGGGACTAATCGGCTTTTCGGCCGATCGGCCGGTCTTCAAAACGTGCATTTGAGCCTGCTTGTCCCAAACTAATGCTGAGGCTACTGAAAAATGACCCTTTTCGCGCCGATCCAGGACCGGTTCGCGTCCTTCCCGTCATTTGTTCCAACTTAGTCCCAGAATGCTATGGGAGTCTTCAATTCAGTTAGCCAACCGCCTGAAATTTGATCAAGAGATTTGCCTCGGCAAAACCGGATTCGGACTTTTCGTAAGTCCTTCCGCGTACTTCTGTGGCCCAGATTGTCCCAACTGGCACTTGCGAAAGTTCTCTTTTTCGGCTGAACCGGGCCGGTTCGGGCGGTTCGCGTCCTCGCGGCCCAGATGTTGTCCTCATTCGTCCCTGACTGTTGTGCTGGACCAGGACTTAGCCGATTTTCATAATTTTTACTGGCCCAAACTTTGCATTTCTGCAACCTTCTTTCGCATTTTCTCAGAGCTTGCTCTTTTCATCATTAGCACAAGGGAGTTAGAACATGTGAGCTGAGGGGACCCTAGAACCATGACTTTTGGCCCCCCGAATCAATCAATTTTCCCGGGAATTGAATATTCTATGGCATGTTATCTGAAAATTACCCTGGGGGGGGTGAATTTTGGATAACAATTTGGCAACTCAGCGGGGTCATCTGCCTGCTAGATGAAGTTATTCAATAGCTTGAAGCATCCATTGGGCATGGAGTCATGAGTTGTAACTTGCAACTGATCTGAACTTTGAAAACTCCTCTCCTGAGACCACTTGAAACCCATCGACCTGGAGTTGTTCTTCACCAAGATGCCACTGAGAATGAACTGTGCAACTGAGCAAAACTAGCAACACCAAAAACTATGTACAGAACTGAAAATCATACATGCCCAAATGGAACATGCAGAGTGTGCACAAGCACTTCTTTTGCTGAAAGCAAACCTACCTACTTTATTCTAACTGGAAGCAAAGGCAAGATAAACAAACCCTGCAATTGGTTGTGAGAAATAGCTTCCCTTTCTTCAAAACCTGGCCAGCCATGCAATTGATTTGGCAGCTAATCATGGCTGTTTAGGATGAACTGGAAAATCAACAAGAAGCTGGTCTTCACATCCAAATCATCAAGGTATCATGCTGAATGTGCAAATCACAATACCTCTTTTAGTTGCTCTGCATTTGGATTGATAGAGGTATGACAGCTGATCCTTGGTACTTTGTAGCTCATCCTCATGCTCAGAAGCAAGCATGACTGGTTGTGACTTCTCCTTTGGCTCCAGTGAAGCCAAATACCTGATTGGGTAAGGTATGGTCTGTTTGAGTATGCCCATAGCTCTAATTTTCAACTCCAAGAATGGAGTTTTCTTGTAGAACTTCTTGAATAGATGGTGTGGAAGAAATGGTTTCAGAATGTTCTTCTTTCCTTTCTCTTCCTCCATATGAAGAACATGAAAGATTAAAACCTTCCAATCTTGGTTCCAAAGAACTGTTGTAAGATGCAGGCTGCTGTAAATGAATGAATCTCCTTCGTGGCAGCAGGCTCATATATGTTTTGGAATGTGGATGATGAAAGAGAGAACGGTGGAAAGCTTCAACCGGCTCACTCTCCATCAAAACAGTCCTCCAAATCTGACAGAAAACTGCCTCATTTTGTTGTCCTGCCTGCTCGTATGCTCAACTTTCTCCATGGTGTCTTCTTGATCAAGCAACTTGACCACCATGGTTTCCCTTCACTCTCCAATATTGAGTTTGAGAGATCAAACTCCTACATTCAGTTGCTAGAACTTGAGAGAGCTGTGAAGTATGAAAGAAGAACTGAAGGTTCTCTCTGTATTGCCTGGAAGACTTTGTGCTCAAAGCCCTTGGATCTGCAATTTTTCTCCTCCACAGCTAGAAAATGTGCTCCTCTTCTTTTGGATCTGAGCAGCTTGTTCCTTCCTCCAATGTTTGAAGACTTTTATCTTTGCTCTTTATTGAACTCCTCCTCCAGCATGAAGTTTGTCAAGTCAAACTCTGGGATCTACTGCTCTTTTTTCCAAGTCTGGAACCATGCAAGGTTTTTTTATATCACTATCTTTGGGATATTCTTTGTAACCTGTTTGCTCTAATGACTTCAATGAAAAGGTGAGCAACCCAATGATACTATTATTTACCAATAGATAAAAGACATAATTATTAACCACCATATTGTTTTGAAGACACCTTATATTTTTAATGTCTGTAGCACAAAATAAGTTTTTTAATACCATTTTTTGATAAAAACATAGGGATCTTCTGTGAATTCCAATTATTAAAAGCAAAACTTATACAAAGCTCTTAATCATTTCTTCTTTTCTTGGCACTTCCTCTAGTATCTCAAAATTGAAAGTAGTACTAATTATTATGCAAAAGTAATTGTGTGTGTCCCCAGATGGACTTTTTAATAGCATGAGGAGGGATTTCTGTGAAAAATTGATTGATTTTATGTTTATATTTTTAAATGGTGTCTGGAAATTAGAGCAAAAATGAAAAAACCTCTTGTTTCTTTGGAGTGGAAGGTTTTTCATTTAGCTCTAGTGGAGGGGATAACTGTTTAGAAGGAATTTAGGGGATAAAAAGATATTTAAATACTATAGAAAGAAAGCTGCAGGGGGTGGAGAAATTTTTTTCAAAACTTGGGACATGCAGATGGAGACCTTTAAAACTTCAAAGTGCTAAGAGTGGAACTTACATTGGAAAAGACTTGGGAATATATGATTTAAGGCATGATTTGGCGTGCTTAACATAGGTGTTGTCACTAGGCTACTAGCTCAAAAGTACGACTCATAAACCTCTTATGCTCATCAATCTCGCAAAATAGTGCACCAAGCAAAAAATGTGTTAGTGCACATCATTGGCATGAAAAATCCAGCTTTTCTCTGACCCACTATTTAAAAGTATAGTTTGTAGTGTAAAAGGGCCTCCCCATGTTTGACAAGTTTTATTGCAATTATTTGTTTGAAATGATCTCATTTGAGCTGTTGCTCTAAAATTTACCATTTATTTACCTCCATTTCTAATATAATTTTACAAAAGCATTAATACTAACTTCCTTGGAAACTGATTGGTCTTTTATTACCAGCATCACTGCCAAAAGTATGAGTTATTTTAACTACAAATTCACTATCAAAACTTACTTCTCCTTATACTGTTTCTATACACACCATGAGGGTAGAGAAATTTATTATGGTTTCTGTTCACCAATCATAATTAAAAGTGTATCACATGTTGGAGGTGTGATCAAAGTTGCATTTTGTATGTTAATAATCAGTTCCCTTGATGGAAATGAATTCTATTTTGTGCAAAAATATCATAGAATGGAAAGATTTTATGGCTTTGGTTTGGAAGAATGACTGGATTTTCTATGGATTTTTTAACAGTTTTTGCAAGCTTTCAGATATTGAAGAATTACACAAAAGATAAAGTCACCAGATATGTCCTGCATGTACCTGCAGTGTGCTGGAAACCTTCAGAGGAACACTAGTTTAATATTCACAAGATGAAGCTTGTAGATTTCTAAGCTATTATCCTAAAATAGAACAAGGACTGTTGGTTAGCGCAAAAATCACAGCACCCCTGGCTATGCACATCAGGTTTCTAGGTTGATCATATCAGGCCAACCAATGTGATTGCACAACATAGAATCCTCTCTCCAAGTCTGGGACTTGCAGAAATGAGAAGAGGAATCTCTAGATTAGAGGCTGGGTCCTGCAACTCCTCTGATCAACTATTTCACTTGCACAATTGCAGAGGTTTAGATCCTAATCCTACTCTAAATTGCAAGGAGACAGAGAGAGAGAGAAAAGGAAAAAAAAAAAACAGCAAAAGCCTACACTAAAACAGTGATACGCCAGAGAAGGAGAATGTTGAACATCTACCAAAACTACCATGGGACAATGAGAGGTGAGCAATGGGAAGGATGGACAGATGCATCACAGGCCCAAGGATAGATTTCACATAGAAAATGTCCCAAAACTCCATGAACATAGCTCCAAATTTGCAATGAACATTCAAACGTGCACAATACCTGCAATGAAGAGAGGCAAGAAGAAAACAAGCAAAAATCGAGCAAGGATGGACAAATGCATCACAAAACACGTTTTTTGTTGCTTCAGAAGTTTGCACAGAACATCATTTCAATAGTAAAAGGCAAAAAATTCCATTACAAAGTAGGGGAGTAGGTTTGAACTCCATTTTCAACCCAAGAGAAGAAAAGAAGGGAGGGCAGAGCAGAAAAGATGAACCGCCACTTTCTTCTGAGCCAAATCTGGCTTTTTACAATGCATGGGTCGAGCCCAGGAGACAGAAATGTACAAAAAACGTGGGAGCCCATTCCTCACTGACTGTAAATGCATTAAAATGGCATGGGGACCTTACAAACCCATACCCTGTCATTTTGACCAAATGCGAGGAGAGTGCGACCCATTCTGTATTAAATTTGGTCGCTGAAATGTCACTTCTGGCCATGAACACGTACCAGAGCTGTTTTTTTGATTTTATCCCTCCAAATTGGACCAAAATTAGAAATTGACCATGGAATCCTATAGATAATTTCATAATCTTTCCAATGATATAAAGAACGTGCAAATCCGAGCTCTGGATCGAAAGATATGGGGGTATGAAGTTTTAGGGTAAAAAAACGGCCCAAAAAAACGTGTTTTTGAATTTTTCCCGCGCTCTGCCACCCTGGATGACATGTGTCAGGTGCTGATTGGATGAGAAATTCTCTCTCCTCCACCTTTCCATGGGTTTTCCTTGAAGATTTTGACTTTTATAACACTTTGGGAAATTTTCCATTTTTTCCCCACCCCCCACCATTTGGGACACGTGGCATGCTTTGGTTCGAGGATGGGGCACGGGGTCATCCTTGTCCTTTAATCCTTTGACCCAAGAATTTTTTAAATTTTCAAAACTCTCCCCAAGCTCCAGACTTCCCTGCTCCATTGGACACGCGTCCTCTCTTTATTGGCTCGGGCCAACGCTCTAACTCGCTCCCTTTAAAACTCGGCCAAAAAAACTTAGTCAAAATTTTTATGCGCCTCCCCTTGTGACACGCGTCACATCCTGATTTGTTGGCAGATTTTCTGGGTCTTCACGTCCCTCGCGTCCCTTTAGCCTAAATGTCCCAAACCATTTGGGACAAATTTCTCTGATCTACCCGATTTGGGCTTTCCTGTCCCTCTTTGTGGCGAAGACACGTGGCACATTTCCATTGGCTCTCGGCTCCTTCGAATTTTCGCGTCCCTCGCGTCCCTTTGGCCCAACTATCCTGGACTGTCTGGGAAAAATTCTTCTGATTCTCCCAGCTTGGCCGGTTCAGGTCTGCCGCATACTCTTGTCCCACTTGTCCCTAATCGAGTGAAGCGAGACTTAGACATTTTTCCTTGCTCTTTCGGCCGATCTGGATTTTCGCGCCCCGCGCGTCCCGATGTACCAACTGTTGTGTGGACTGCTCGGAAGCTTTTCAGCCGGTTCATGCCCCGACGTCCCAGCTGTCCCAAGGACCGTCTGGACTAGGACTTAGCCAATTGTTGCAATTTCTTCTACCCTAAGCTTTTTTTTCTGCATTTCTTCCATTTTCTCGACATGTTGGGATTCCTTCTTGGATAAAAGAGTTAGAAAGAAGCAGAGGGAGCCCCAAAAACATGATTTTGGGCCTTGAATCAATATTCTTGCCTAGAACTTGAATATTATGATGCATGTTATCAAAATTACCCTGGGGGGGTGAATTTTGGATAACACTACTTCTAGAAGAGCTGCAAATATTGGAGTCACCTATAGAAAATTCTCAAGGTGCTTTTGGAGGCTTAACGATTTTCTGGGATAACAAAATTGTTCATGGTAATGTGCTTTCTTCCTCCCAGAATCATTTAGCTATAATCTTTATTAGCCTTGAGAATAATTTTAGTTGGATTCTTTCCAATATTCATGCCCCTAATACTGTTGCTCGGTAGAAGAAATTTATGGAAGGAGTTAGTCTTGTTTCGAAATAATATCGAGGATACAAACTGGTTGATAATGGGAGACTTTAACACTCCTTTAAATTCGGGGGAAAAATTTTGGAGGGAACTATGATTTTTCTATCAGCATGGAAGAATTTTCTGACTTCATATCGACTCTTAATCTTATGGACATAGAAATTCATGGTAATCAATTTACCTGGTCTAATAGAATAATTGGGGAGAACTTGATTCAGGTTAGACTGGATAGAGCTGTCATTTCTACTAATTGGATCTTCGATCAAAATTTTCATCTCTCTTCTCTCCCTAGAACGGGTTTAGATCACAATCCTATTGCCCTTAATTTCTTCAATTGGTCAAAACCTTTCCACTGTAATTTTAAATTTGAAAAAATGTGGCTTGAGCATGAGGATATTCTGGAAAGAATTAAAGAGTGGTGGTCTTGGGAAGGAACAGGGACGACCCAATTCAGTCTTCTTCAGAAGCTGAAAAATGTGAAGCAAAAGGTTAGAATCTGGAATAGAGAGGTTTTTGGGAATATTTTTGAAAAAAAGAAAGAGCTTAAGCAGCAGCTGGAAGAGTTTGAGCTTAAATTTTCTTTGAAAGGTATGACCCTAGAGGATCATCAATAGGAAAAAAATCTTCTCTCAGATCTGCATAATATAAACAGCCGAGAGGAATCCTTTTGGAGAATGAAGTCTAGAGCTCTCTGGTTAAAAGCAGGAGACAGGAATACAAATTTTTTCCATATGACAGCCCTCAAGCATAGGGCTTGTAACAGAATTACTGAAGTCTCTAAGGGCAATGGGAGCATTACTACGGATTTTGAAGACATCAAAGAAGAAGCCCTCAATTTTTACAAGAATCTGCTCACTGGGAATAATTCCTACAACGAGCAAGTGGCCTCCTTTCTCTTAGACTCCATTCCTAATAATTTACTACCTGCTGAGAGGTTTAAGAGTCTTTCCAAAATAGTCACCATTGAGGAATTGAAAAAATTTGTTTTCACTTTAGAAGGGGATAAGGCTCCAGGCCCAGATGGTTTTTTGGCAAACTTCTTCCAAAGATGCTGGGAAATCTGTTTCGAAGATCTGCTGAAAGCTGTTAATGAGTTTTATAGAACTGGAAATCTCATAAAAGAGTTAAATAATACACATATTGTGCTTGCTCCTAAGAAGATGGATGCAAAGGATTTCAAATATTTTAGGCCAATCAGTTTAGTTAATGTAATATATCAGATCTTCACAAATATTCTAACCACCAGGATGCAACCTATTCTTATGGAGATTATTTCTCAATAGCAAAGAAGATTCATCCAAGGAAGAATTATTCAGGATGGAGTTATTATGGTACATGAAACAATTCATTCCATGGATAAAAGTAAAAAAGTAGGAATGGCCATAAAGCTTGACATGCATAAGGATTTTGACAGAGTCTCCTGGAAATTCATGGATGAAGTCTTAGCCAAGTTTGGTTTTCAAAATAAATTCAGGAAAATTATCCATTCTTGCATTTCTTCATCTAGATTTTCAGTGGTTGTTAATGGGGAACCATTTGTTTTTTTTGCCAGCAATAGAGGAATTCGGCAAGGGGACCCAATCTCCCCTTTATTATTCATTATAATGGCTGACAGTTTAAGCAGATCTATTTCAAAAGCTATTAATATAGGCATGATAAAGGGCTTTCAACCTACTTCTAGTAATCAGGTATCCTCACACTAGTAGTTTACTAATGACACTCTGCTACTTCTGATGGCCTCAATAATTGAGGCAAAGGCTATCAAAACTATCCTTAGATTTTATGAGGAAGCCTCGGGGCAAAAAGTTAATTTTGACAAAAGCTCTATCTATTTCTTCAACACTCCCATTGAAAGGCAAAGAAAGATTGCTCATATTCTTGGATGCACTATTAATTCATTACCTGCTACTTATTTAGGGCTCCCTTTGAGTACTAGCAAGATTTCTAATGAGGTTTGGAATGATCTTATTAAGAGATTTCAAAAAAAACTGGCTGGTTGGAAAGGAGCTTTACTTTCAAGTGCAGGCAAGTGTTTATTGATAAAAAGCACTCTTCAGAACTTGCCTATTTATATCATGTCAATGTTCAGCATTCCAGCAGCAGTGACGAATAATATTGAAAAAATACAAAAGAACTTTTTATGGCATGGTATTGAGGACAGGTTTAGGTACCATTTAGTGGCTTGGGAGTAGGTTTGTAAACCTAAGAGGCTTGGGGGGTTAGGAATCAAAGACATCAAACATATGAATGCTGCTCTTATTGCAAAGTTAGGTTGGAGACTTATAAAATAACACAAGCCTTGGACAGAGTTAGTTAAAATCAAATACCTTTCCAACCAAAGCAAGATTTCCTTTATTTCTGATCCGTTTCTTCCGAATGGTTCTATTTTCTGGAACAATCTTCTACACAACAGACAAATTCTTTCTCAGGGATGTAGCTGGAAGCTTGGGGATGGTCAAGACATTAATTTCTGGACTGATAAATGGTCAGATATTAACTGGATTTCCTCTTATGGCCACATTAAAGACAACTTAATTAGAAATTATGGGCACAAAGTACAGGGCTATATTGAGGTGGATGAAACCAAAAGAAAATGGAAACAGTTCAAAGTTGAGGAGGAGAATGTGCAGTCTGATGTTTCATCTATGCATAATCAACTCTCCCTAATTCATATCAGTCCACAAAGTCATAAGGATGAGCTCATTTGGAAAGATTCTTTTGATGGAGAGTACTCGGTTAAATCGGGCTACAATTCTTTCTTTACCTCTATTGAAAGTGATACTGAGTGGCATAAGCTGTGGATGCCAGAGCTAACCCCTAGAGTGAACTTTTTCTGGTGGCTCATCATTAAAGGCAAGATACTAACCAATGACAATCTCATTAGGAAAGGATTTATCATGCCGAATAGATGTTGCATGTGTCAGGAAGAAGCAGAAGACATTAAACATTTATTTCTTCATTGTAAGTATACTTCCAAAATTTGGCATCTTATATTTAAAAACTTTAATCAGGAATGGATCTTTCCCCTTACTTGTCTTCAGGCCTGGGAACAATGGAACTCTCCTTACAAACATTGTGTGGTGAGGAGATTATGGCAACTAGTTTTACCTCACACCATGTGGCAAGTTTGGAAGGCTCGTAATGATGTCATTTTCAGGAATACTAGAAAGTTATGTAACAAAGTCTACAAAGAAATTATCATTGTTGTGCAGGACAACATTGCAAGATTTAAACCTCCTAAAAATAGACTTTTCCCTGAGGAAGAAGAGAACATTTTGGCTGCTTGGAATATTGGCACTGTCTTGAATAAGAATAATAATGGTATTGATAGATCCACTGTCCGATGGATTAAGCCTCCCAATGCTTGGCATAAATTGAATTTTGACGGGGCCTCAAAAGGCAATCCTGGAGATTCTGGAGGTGGGGGAGTCATTAGAGATCACAGAGGTTGTTTTGTTGCTACTTTTTCTGGAAAGATGGGAAGGCAAACTAACCATTACTCTGAAGCTCTTGCTACTCTTTGGGGAATAAGGCTAGCCAGGGATTGTAATATTCCAAATATTATAATTGAGGGTGATTCACTGAACATCATCAATCTCTTGAACCAAAAACAACCCCCCAGCTGGTCAATCAGAGATTTTATTGCTGAAGCTACTGATATTTGCAAGAGTTTTGAAAATTTTGAAATCAAACATACCTACCGGGAAGGCAATAGGGTCATGGATAGTTTGGAAAACTTTGGGGTTAATAATACTTTTCAAACTTGGCTAAGGGGTGACATTATTCCCACTCAAGTTAATGAAGACATCATCAATGATCTACATGACTTGGCAAGTAATCACTAATGGCTGTAATGTTGATGCAAAGGAGTGGCTTTTTAAGTACATAATGATGACATCTCCTAAGATTTGTGCGACCTGGAGTGACATCATTACTAGTCATAGGGTGGATGCTAAGGAGCGGGTCACTAATTACAAAGTAAGGTCTAATAATTATATCTTTCTGCATGATTGGGAGAGATTCAAAAACAGAGTTGAGGCTGGGTCGCATAGTTCTAAAATTTTTACCGTTGCGGGCAGAGCCACTGGAAAAATGGGGGGACCGCCTTGCAAGACAGAGCCCACCCATAATCCAGCTTGGAAAGATGATACGGTTCTTTGGAACTATCTTCAAATAGGGGGTCTTGTGAACTTTATTGAAAAAATCCAAGGTTTTGATCAGGATATCTCTATTAAATTTGCTCAGGGATGGAGGAATCGCGTGGTAAAATACAACAACATTGAGGTTGAGATTACGGAGGAGCTTATTGCTCAAGTCACCGGACTCAGTCTTGATGGCTCCAAATTCTTTAACAAGAGGGTGGTCAGAGAGGTGGAGACAAAGAAATTCCTGGATGAAGGGGAAGATCTTGAATTTGTGACAACAGGCATCAAGCTGGCTTCGGTTCCTGAGCCTTTTGTTGAGATTGCTAGAATGGTAGTAAGGTATGTAACTCTTGAGGGGAGATTTGTCACTATTCCTCTAAAACATTTGATCTTTCTCAATCACTTTCATAGAAACATCATTATCAACTTCCCTCATTACTTGATAAACTCGCTGGAGAAATCCGTTCTGGAAGTGCAAAATCATACTAGGGCAGTTCCCCTGCATCAAGGGTTAATACTGCTTATTCACCACCACTGCTCAGCCTATCCCCACTTGGATTCTACTCCTCCCTCTACCTTCATTCCTCCCCCTGCCCCCACTTCCTCCATTCCTCCCCTGCTCGAAAGGAAGATTGACATTGCTTCATCTAGCAAGAAAAGGAAGGGGATGAAAACTAAGGTCCCTGCTTCGCAGAGGGTTCTTAGAAGTCACAAAGACCTGGAGCTTGCTGAGAATCTCCTGCACATTAGCCATCCGGTGGAGGAGCCTAAGGATGAGGACTTGTTGATCAGAGTGGGAAAGATGGAAAAGGAAATTCAAGAGCTTAAGAGTGCTATTAGAGATATGAAAAAAGCTAATGGGAAAAGGAAACTGCAAAATGATGAAGAAGAGGATGTCACTGCTGAGATTTTCAAGAAGCTTCAATCTCTGGATGGCAGACTTGGAAACGTAAAAGGACATAATGACTGTATCCTCTCTTCCCTTAAAAGTATTTACAATTTCATCGAACAACACGTTCGTAGTATCTGCAGTCTCAGCGGGATTACTGAGGACATTTGGGGCTCCAAGGAGAAAAGAGATATTGTAATTGCTCAGGTGGATCTAAAAGACCCTTCCCAGGCCACCACCATTGCATTCTTTGTCTCGCTTCAAATGATCAAAGCCAAGATTGACCGGGCTATCAAGTGATGCAGCACTCTGTTGTTGTTTACTGGCTGTGAAGTTGCTGTTGACTGGCGGTTTTGGTGTTGTTTTTTGGCTGAGATGACCAGTCTCTTGTTAGTTTTTTGTCTCTTCTACTACTTTTCGGATCACTGTACGTCTTGATCCTTTTTATTACTATGTTGTCTTATCTGGCTGTTGAGCCCTTTGGTGTTGGTTGTTTTGCTCTTTTTGGGTTGTTTCTACCTATTTTGATATCTGGCTTTTGAGCCTTTCTGTATACAGGGTATAGTCCCTTCAAAACTATTTACCCTTAATAAAAACAGTCACTCGACAGAGTGAACTTATGACCAAGCATTGCACTATATCTTAGACTCTGTGTAGTTCTCTGTGTGTGTGTGTAGAATTGTTCCCTAGGAAGCTCTTATGTAAGATGCACCATATAACAAGAAAGTAGCTAGATTTAGAAATGTAAGTAGATGTGTGTATGGAAAAATGAACTTCCCCTCCTATGTGTGTATGGAAAAATGAACTTCCCCTCCTATGTGTGTATGTAAAAAATGCAGTCCCTTGTCCCTTGGATGATGTTAGATGGATGCCTTAAATCTCTTGAAATACCTTTAGATGATACCTTAGGTGATGATAATAAATGTTTAGAGCTTGCTCCCTTATTGTGGTCACATAGTTTTATATTTATATGATTCACTTGTTTGAATTTTGTAATTAACATATAAAAAATTGACCATAAAGAAAACAAGATGCCCAAAAGATAAAAGAGGCTCAAAGGGGGTGAGCAAGATACAAAGATGTTGGGGGCACCCATATGAGATGAGAGCACCTCAATGCTAGCATCTTGGTTGGGTGTTGGTGTCCAAAGACAAGAAAGATACATTACTGAAATTCATATTGGGAAGTGGGGTTTGAAATGCCACAGATAAAAAATGAAAGCAAATAAAGAGGCCAAAGGTAGATGTCAATTACTATTTTTCTTGCATAAAAATCATATGAATAGTAGTATGTGATTAGGACCTAGAAATGTACCCAAAGTGCGTGATTTAGTGTCTACATTTTACCCTACTTTATGTTGTTGAGTGAATACTTGATAACATAAAGTAGATAAGAGATGTGTACTTGATAACCATGTAGATCAATGGCAAAAGAGTGCCAAGGAGACAAGAAAAAGTGTGGAGTGATAAAAATGAAGCGTGGAAGCTAAAGAAGAGGAAGTAACCATATGGTTGAAAATTTATGTGTTATGATGCATCGTACCTATTGTTGTTTTCATTTTATGTGTTTGATGATGTGATGGTTTCTTCCCATAAGGAAGGACCTGCGAGAGAGAAGAGCAACAGAGTACTCAAAGTCATGTATATGAAAAATTTGATCCAAATATGTAAAAGGTGTGTAAAAATGCAAAAAATAAATAAAAGGAACATGTGCACCTGATCCGTGAAGAGTGAAAAGGATAGAAAATATCCTGAAAAATGTTGTAGAAGAATGATTTTTTAGGATATATCACACCAAGAATCATTTTTTCAGGCGATCTCATGCCACAACAGAAGAATTGTTGGGGAGAAAGGTCTAGTGTTATTCTCCAACTTTGATTGCTTCCTGAAGTTTATACACTACTACAGATGGTGTAATATTGCTTTGTTCCAATTCAATCCATTTCGATCAAGGTAGATCCAAGGAAAATATAATAAAAATGGAGATAGAATGCATTCCTATTACTGGAGGATTTTACTTGTGTTGTGCAATTGTTCTATGAAATACTGAAAAATACACTAATATGAGAAAATAACTATAACTGCCCCTAGTCATAGGCACCCAGGAAGGGACAGGAGAGCCCAGATGCTCATGTTTGTATCTAGGCACTTTAGTTTGTATTGTGTTAAGGACCCAAGTCAGATTTTGGGGCATTTTTGTGACTGAAGACTGCTCTATTCCTATAATGTGTAGGTCTGATCTGTGACTATGTACTACTGAATGGGGTGACTAGTTAACCCAATGTATTCCCCCCTCATTTGGGATGTATGCGGCATCACTAGGAGGATGTGGCCCAAAGGAGAGGACTGGATGTTGATCTAAAATTGATACCCTACATGGGGGAGGGGATGTGCATGGTAGAAACCAATACACATGCAAATAAAGTGGATAGAAACATGTGTTAGTACAAACAAAATAAAGACACATATAGAAGACAATGTGTAAGCTAGAAAGCAAGAAGATAATTTATACTGCAAAAAGTGAGTTTCAACTATGGGACATCACTCACAATATTGCAATATAGTTAGGGACAAAGAGGCAAAAATCATACAAATAATGATCAAACAAGACATAGGGAAAAGCCCATAAATAATGACATACAATGACAAATAATGGAAAGAAAAATATCAGATAACCATGGTGGAAAATAGTCACAATAAAGAAAATTTTACACATGAAGCACCCATTAGCATGTTAGAAAGATAAGAATTATGTCAAAACATGTATGATCTAATATATTAGTATGCTAGTAAAAATAGGAAGTAGTATAAAATAAAACAATAACATCTATAGTATGTGTACGAAAGTAGATTCCCCAGGAGCCTCAATGGGAATGGTAAGAAGTACAATTCCAAACATCCATGTTGTGTGTAATAATATTTGTAAATTTTGCATTCAAAAATATAAGGAAAGTGAATGTACATGTGTATATATAAAATATAATGACACACGATGTATCCATCTAACATATTAAGAAAATTGTACCATGCGAGTATAAGCAAACAAGAACATTGTGCAACCAAGATATGCAGTATGTTGTGAATGGGCAGGATGGAGTGATACACAATGTGAGTGTGATAAAATCCATGTGCCTCCTAAGTGGATGACGAATGTGTATGAGATGAGGTTCATTTATAAATGACCCCTCAGTAATAAAAAAATGAACCATAGAATAAGAGTGTGTCATCGAGAAATGGTTTGAATATGCGTGTTAGATAGATATGATCAATGGAGCATAGAGCGTAAAGAGCGTAAATGTGGTGAGTTTAATTTTAGATTTATACCCTCAAAATTCAAGTATGAACCATGGAACTAGATTACATCATAAGGTAATGATGATACAATTGTATCAAGATGTGTGAGATGCATGTGAAAGACTAGATGCAAGGCATAGAGCGGACAAGTAAAAATGTGAGACACCTAACAATGCTAGAAGGGGGGGGTTAGTAAGCATGATGCCCCCAAGTGTATGATGTGTAGGAGAATAAATTAATGTCATCTAAGATAACATAATTTTCATGGTCAAAACTGAATGGAGATGTGTCAGAGAATTGGTATGCAATAGTATGTGGTTGATCAAGTAAGGAGCCATTTCGGTGTAGATTGTACATGCCCATTGCATAATCTTCATTAGTGAAAAGTGGTAATGGACATCCATGTGCATACCATTGAGTAATATTTATTGAATACCCTAATAATGAATCATTTCAAATAAAAACACAGCCGAAGGGTATGGGGAATGAAATGTCGATATGATCGGGATCTAAAGTGTCGCCAATATAGTAAAACCAAAACTTCTCAAGAGTCAGTGGAGAAAGGATTGGAGTGCATGAAACAAATATTTATAGATGGAAAAAATGGAGACTGTAAGCAGTAGTAATATAAACATATCCATAAAAGAGATGAGGTAAATGAGGCAAAGGTTAGAGATAATCGAGTGTGAATCCGAGCTGGGCTAATCCATCATATGTACAAATAGTGTCAGACAAGTGGGATCGAATGGAATGTGATGCCAATAATAGTTATTTATAAATACAATGCATGTGAAAAGATGAAGTGAAGATGTAGGTTACATGAGAGACAATGAGGAAGGCGATATGTATTCAAATGTATGAACATGCCCCTGATAAAGTACCATATCATTAGTAGAAGGAGGGGGAGGATGAAGTGTTGGAAACTAAGACACTAAGAGGGGGGGTGAATCAATTTCTAATAAAAATTTTACAAGCAGATTAATTTCCTTAATCTTTTTATGAAGAACATATAAAACCAAACACAAGAAAATTATAGGAGAATGTACACTGAGATAGGATTTAATGTGGCAAACCCAAACTGGGAAAAAACCCACTAAACCATGAACTATGCTTAGGACCAACTTGTCCAATTTCTGTACATTAGTTTCATGATTGAGCTTCAACTCAATCTAGAGCTGCAACTCCTAAGTTTGACCAAGTTATTACTCAATCTGGAGGCTTCAACCTCATGTAATTCAACTAGCCACTATCGATCATTAGTGAGTGTCAACTCACAGGGAATGTGTAACTCCCCAAATGCTAAGGTGTTACTTAGAATAGTTTAATCAATTTGGTGACTCCTTATTTACTGCCTTACACAGCTGAAAATGACCTCTAGATTAGCACTTTTTGCCTTTTCTACTCTTATTTCCCCTCCTTTCAATTTACTGCATACACCATGTTACCTACATTATATCAAGTCCTCTTTCATCTGTAATTTGGCCTCTTATAGCATTCACTCAGATCAAAGATATGTTCATTCATCACTTACAACTATTGTAAGGACTTCACAAGCATTGATTTCAAACTTCTAAACCTTTAAGCTGCTTAGTTTAGAACAGTTTCATATGCATTGTTATACATTTATTCAATTTCACATCACATTCTATCTATGTGGTCACATTTCTCTGAGTTCACACATTTTACCTATGATTTATTTAATGCATACACTATTACGTTTCACCTTTGTAGTTCATAATCGGTCTAGTTTCAGTCTCCTACACATATATGGCTCACATTGCATTGTAATAAGGCTATCAGCTTACATGAATATGATATTGATGATTCACTTTGCCTTGTTCTTTGTATTTCTCCTCATCTCATGCACTTTAGCATTAATAAAAATATCAACAAGTAGCTTTAAGATTTTTCATTTTCATGTAATGTGGATTAACAATGGCTTCTTCAGAGTTCACCAGGGTTTCATCAAGCCTTTTTCATGCTCCTTAAACATACCTACACTCATCTTCCTTATCACATATATTTACACATTTGTAATATCCCTTATGGGATACCATTCAAAAATGCACCAAATATTGAAAGTTTGCAGCCAAATAAAATACTAATTTATGCAGATTTTTACAGTAAGGACATCAAACTAAATAAAATCAATATCTCCCAAAATATCCACGGTTGAGCTTAAACTTTAACCTGGAGCTGAACTCCTAAGTTTGGACAAATAAAATGTTACTAGAATTTGGAAGATTAAACCCCAAAATTTAAGCACAGCTAGAACTAGAAAACTTTAGTAAGCTACTACTTACAAGGAGGCTAAAACCCCCTATATGGAAAGCTGTAACTTAGACATATATAACTAATAATTTTCACACCTTCAGATTGTCTTATGGCAACTGATAACCCCCAAATAGATTTGCAAGTCACCTTGCTTGTCAAGGGGTTTCGTCAAATTTGGAGGTCTGCCATTCAATGTGACTTCTAGAGCTCAGCCCAAATTTTCTTATTCTAATTCCTAACCCCTCTTTACATTCCCCATATGCTCCTTTCAAATTATTCTTCAAACCCTTTCTCTGAACCCTCTGTACTCAATATATTTGTAGCAATACCTCAAAGTGGCTCATTTCAAAATGACATCTAGACTATTAGATCTTCACTACCGAAGAATGCCCAGCTAGCTTTTGGGTCTCTACCACCGAAGCTATGGTCCTTGTGGGATTCAAGACTTCAACAGATCAAACAGCATAGTTATCACGTGAAAAAGGCTAAAATGTTCTGCAAAAAAGTCCTAGTCTCTTTCCTTTTAGTCACCTAGCTACCTTATATCCTTCCTTGAGGCATGTAAAAATCAGCCCCTGGCAAACCCTACTACGTTATATATTATTATCTATACGGGCCAATAAAATTTTGTGACTTAAGTTACTTTTCTCCCTTTAAGTCTTCATGCCTCTAACATTGACCTCAATGCAACTTAGACTATTGGAACCACTTGGCCCCCTCCCCATAGCTCCTAGCGTACATGTCACTCACATTTTCAACACACACTTGGACTCGACCTGGCCATTACACACACACACAGGACAACAGGGGACATTACAACATTCTTTGCTTCATACTTTGTATTTATTCACATTCTTGTACTATTTTTTCACTTCAAACTACTATCTTTGTAATTTTCATATCATATATCTGTTAAATACATTACACACAATATCCTTTGGTTCACATGTTTTTATGTAGATCTTATTGAACTTTTGCCAAGACATCCTACTTCAAATCTCACTATATCCACTTTCTTTTGCATAGATTGTATCACTTCTTTGCATAATATATCAAACTTATCACACCTGAGACCAAAACTATCACATATTGCTTCTAAGGACTCCTATATCATTTACCTTTTTCTCCATCTCTTCAGCCCATCTTCCCTTTGCCAGCAATTCAACTTCTTAAATTTCATCTTCCACACTCAATCACAAGACTCTTCATCTTTTCATCTTCTCTTCAACTTCCACAATTTGAGAATTTTTACAAAAAAGGAACTTTTCACATTCAAATACTCGAAGTATCTCAAGAGGAAACTTAGTTTGTAACTGATCAGGTACCTTTTAGTTTCAAGGTTCTCTACTCATGGTATGGATGCCAAATTAGGATTTTATGACCTTTGGGTTCATTACTGACTTCATCAAGAGGAACAAGAAATTAACTTGAGCTCAAGGATTCTCATTCTCTTTTGAGATAAAACTTTCTAAAACCAAATCACAAGATCACTTCTTCAAGCTGCATTTCAGCATTGTTGGTAGACTCTAGCATCTTCACTTATTACAAGTTTGTTCCAAAAAAATTCACCAATATTAAACTTAGAACACATTTCAAGAGTTTGTTTTGCATTCATCCTCATTATAAATAATGTGCATTTCAAACCACATCAGGACTTTAGTTATGCATGGGAGAGTTCATAATTAGATTGTTTCAAACCTCTGACAATGGGGTAACCTTTAAAGATTAAGTGTTCACAGAGCATAATTATCATTACAGATCAGGATTTTACCCCTTTTCAAGAGAATGGAAATGGAAATTCATATGTCAGACTTGTCATTGATTTCTCACATTATCACTTGATGAAAATTTAGAAAATTTCATTTACAAGTTGTTTGTGCTCAAACCATACAGATTCCCTATCACAAAAATTGATGATTTTTCAAGTAGAGGATTTTTGAGTTTCAATAATTCAAACCCTGCAAACCCTAGTTTTCAGGGTTTTGGATGACAGTGAAGGACCGGAACCACTATAAAAAAATTTCTTGCCCAATTCTTAATGAAATTGAAGAATTCAAATTGCAAGTTTTTTCCAAGCATGAATTCAAAAATACCAATTTACTCATGAAGAGACATTTTCCTTGACAAAGTGCAGTTCATAGTCATACTAAATTGTTTAGAATCAAGTTTACCATGATTTTATAGGATATGGACTCAAATTCCATAACATTATATCTACCTAGTGTTTTAAGATACTACAAACCCTCAATCTTATTAGCTAACATATGAGCTTAGAACCTAGACTCAGATATTGTTCTTGAGTATCAAACTATCTTCAATCTAGGTTATTCTTTTGACAAACACCAAGTCAAGAAATACTTCAAGACACTTTTAAGTAATGTCAACAAATTCCTTTGAATTGCACCAATCTATAGACACAACACTACTTCCATAAACTTTGTCATGACACCCTGATACTGTGTGCAAGAGCATGGAAATTTGAGTACTTCTAACTTGTTGACATCTTCACTAGCATTGTCTCACTTGTAAAATTCAATGAGGATCATGAGAAATATCAATCCATCAAACCTGAATTCAGATCTTATATGAAGGAACTTTATAGTCAGTTCAAAGCATAATCTATTTTAACAAAGGCATTGCACAAGAAAAATAAAGATAGTTTGTTCAAGAATCTCAATAATCATTCAAGATGCATACAAGGATATTCCATCAAATTTAAATTTTACCTATAAATGAGACCATTATTATCACTTTCTACTTCAACTGCACATGAACATCCTTCAAACACTTTGAAATAGACTGTGTTTGACCAAAGCTTACAACAACATGGTACAGTTCTTTACAGTACCATGTATACTTGACTATACATTTACCACCAAAAAGGCCTAGAGAGATTCTTATTCATATCTCTGAGATGCTCCACTATCTTGCACAAATCATTTTAAGTTAAAACTACTCATTGTGCTTACCATTCCAAGAAGACAGTCTGGAAGACAAACAACACATGTTAGAAAAATACTCGTAACTTCCTTATTTCTCAACCAATCTTCCTCAAAAATTTTGAAAAAGCTCATGCTTGGATTTCTCTTAAAAATTTTATCTATGATTTATTGAAGAAGGATCGACAATTTTTCTTGGATGCTAAGAAGTCCAGGTTGCTTATTTTACACTTCTTTAAAGAACCAGTTTTAGAAAAACTTGAATAACTTTAAATACCCATTTTAAAATTGATGAAATTTGGCATGAAGCACTACAAATAACCCCTATACACATTTCATGAGTTATTTAGCCATATTTTTCATGTACATCTCATACCTATCTCATTTTCATCAGCGTTACCACTGTTAGTCCTCAAGGCCAACTTTTGGTGAAATTTTGAAATCCTCCTAGGAGAAAAATAAGCCTTTTTGTTGTACTCACACATGCCCTAGAAATCCTTTCTAGGATTATCCCATGCTTACATGATCTTGTCATGACCTGTACTAACCTTTCACACCTCATCAGGCTGTAGAAACATGCCTAAATGAGCTAGTTTCAATTGAAACTTCCACCAAATGACCTAAACATCACTCCAAGAGCTCTTTCCCATGCTTACATCATCATATATGACATGTAGAACATATAATCCAAGAATACCAACCATTTCCATACTTTACATGGACTCTTGCCTCACTATCCAAGCCTGCAACATCCTGAACACTGAGATTTCCATCTGAATGCTCAATACACCACTGATAAGGCACTACCAATCAACCTTCATGTCCTTTATAGAGATTCACTTCACATTTTCACTCATTTTCCATAAATTCCACTTGACATCAATGAAAACACCAATGACCAGGGATAAAAAAATCTCCCCCTTTGTCATTAATGGAAAATTCACATACCAATAGCTTCATAACCATAATTCCTAGTTTCTAGTTGCTTCTCTCTCCCTTTGACATCTATGACAAAGGATTCTTGTCCACTTAACATGAAACAATGAAAACTAAAATAAATATTCATGAGTGAATGAACTTACTTGTCCACAAGCTCCCCCTGGAACCACGTTTTCTCTTTTCTAATCTCATGTACTTGCCTTGAGTGAACTCTACTTGACTAAACCAAACTACCCCTGAACACAAGAACTCTTCCTTTGAATGTGTTGATACCTATCTCACACCCTTACCTTGCATGGTTTCTTGATTCTCATCATATCCACTTGGTTTCAAAAAAATGGAGATACCCCTAAGGTACATTTCCTATGCATATTTGACAAAATTTATCATGTTCTAGAGTTACATATTCCCAATGAAAACCATTCCATTCACTCCCCTTATGCTTATGCAATCAAACTTTAGCTGAGCATACAAATTTTGAATCACTTACTTTTATCACTTGATTTTGAGAGATGACATACACTTAATCTCTACACAAAATTGATGTTTCAATGTATTTTGTCTTCTTAGCATGTTTTTACACTAGTTAGGGTTACCATATTGCTTTCCCTTTTTATTATGTTAGAATTTTTGTGACAAACCCATCTTCCAGTTGTTGATATATCAGTTTTGATTCAAACCAAACTTGAGAAAATAAACAATAACAACTTACTTGTTCTATCCCAATATGATTGGTAGAATACCAATGGGAGATCCCCCTGCATAAAAAAATTCATAGAGACCTGAAAATACTCTTATTTTTCTTCTCTCACAATCCATAATGATGGAATCCAGTCTTACAAACTTTTCCATAAGATTCTCTTTTCATTTCAGATACTTTATCTTATATATTGATGTTCTCAAACCACCTTTTCTTCATTTTTCTCATGACAAGTTGAACCTTATTTAGATCTTAAACCTATCTAAGAAGAACATTCATCATACATTAATACCAACTAAGCACACAATAATTTTTAATTCATCATGGGCAACAACGAACACTATATTTTACTGATTCTAATTTCAAGACAAAGAAAATATTTTGATTTCATTATGAGAAACCTTTCCTTTTCAACCTTAAGGGGATGACTATCTTGTTCTTTGTGTAACATATTGTGCACAAATCTGTGGCTAAATATTATTTATGCAGATCCTGAATTCTCTATCTTAGTACCTTTCACCAAACAGTCCTTGATTTACATATTTCATACACAAGAATGTATCTTTTGATGGGGAGTCATCATCAGATGTCTTTCAAATTTTGACTTAGAACAAAATTGAAATATGTTTAAAAGTTCTTGTGATAGACCATCCCATCTATGATTCAAAAACTTGATCACTACAAAAATATTGATTGAAAAATAACATTGATACTCAAATTTGATAAGTTGGGATGAATTCAATGCTTCACTAAAAATGTGTTAGACATTTTGAATACACTACTCATCTATCTAGATAAAGGAATGAATTCAACAACATACCTCTTAAAATTTGTTTTTGTCAAGATCAATATGGAGAGGAACTTTCATTCACGGTGCTTCCTTCATGAATATATATACCTCATATAAGCTTAGAGAAGGTATATCCATGCCTTTAAATCATGTAAAAATAGATAAGAAGTATCAAAACAAAATTATGACTCATTATTATCCTTCCTTGTCCTCATTCCTTTGTCATTCCTTTTGGATATATTATTTGATGAGACATTTTCATCTCCTAAGTATTCATTTTCTGAATTGAAACCTAATAAACACACATGTGATGTACATCATAGATCTTGTTCTACCACAACTATAGGTAAATTTTCTTCTTAAATTTCACCACCTTTTGATGTTTGGATTGAGATTGCTTGTCTATATACCTGTCATATTTTATCTCATTTCTTCATTATCTTCCCATGTTGATAGATTTTTCCTTCTTTACCTTTTCAAGACTTGAATTAGTGCTCTTGACTCTATAGATTTATCTTATCTTCTTTTTTCAATTGCTCTTTCAACCATGGACTGATTTGACATCATCCTTAGGAACTTAATTTCACCTTTAACACCTTGTTGCCTTTCCTTTCTGATGTGTATATTTTAGCTTGTTATATCTCTAGGAGTCTCATAGCAATGTTTAGCAAAGTTCCCTTTTCCTATGAAAATTGAAGCAAAAACTTGATTATTTTCTCTTGAGTCTTCCCAAACTTGACTTACTGGATCTTCTAGACAGTACTTGGTTATGTGTCCTTTTCCCTTACAATTGAAACACACTATATTATTCTCATATTCAATACTACAAGATCTCCATGGATGTTCTTTATCATGCTTACTTGTGCAATCCCTAGCTCTATACCCAAAAATGTTACATGAGAAGAAAATTCCATGAAACTTACTTGGGAGTATTCTTGCATTTGGTTACCTAATGGTCTTCTTATGCTCTTTTTCTTTCTTGGCCTCTAAACATCCTTGACAAGATGTATGACTTGATTCCCTTTTCCCTTTTTGTTGTTCTAGCTCCTCTTTTAGAATCTTTACTTCTGCACTTAGTCTTTCATATTCTTCACTCTCGGCTTGGAATAGATGCTTGACATACCTCATGACTGAGATCTTCACTTTGTTTTAGTCTAACTTGATTTATCTTTAAGTTCTAAACTAAGCTTGTTACTAGGATCTATTTGTTTGATTAGTCAACTCATTGAGTATGCTTGAAACTATACTCTAACTCAACCTTCAAAGTATATATTTATTTTTCAAGTTTGAGACAAGCATCTCCTTTTTCTTTCAATTCCTTTGACACATTTTCAACATATGAGGACATCTCATTCAGTTCATGACCATGGTTAGCCTCCTTGAGCTTGATTTCTATCTTTAATTCAGTTATGAGAGCTTGAGCAATATCATACTTCTTTTTCAACACTGATTCTACTATTTTTATCATGTTTGTGTCTTCAGGATCACCTCTAAGTTGTTAGGCTTAACTTTGTAGAACCATGCTATGATACCAATTGTTGGAAACTAAGACACTGAGAGGGGGTGAATCAATGTCTTAATTAATCTTTTAAAATAAGTTTCATTCACTTAATATTTTTATGAAAGCATATAAAACCACACACAAGAAAATTGAAGATAATGTACACACTGAGACACAGATTTAATGTGGGAAACCCAAAATGGGAAAAAACCCACTGAAACCATGAACTATACTTAGGATATAAAATGCCCTTTAAATGTTACATGATTTCATGGTTGAGCTTCTACTCAACCTGGAGCTGCAACTCC
The DNA here is from genome assembly GCA_019776745.2 of Taxus chinensis. Lineage (NCBI taxonomy): Eukaryota > Viridiplantae > Streptophyta > Pinopsida > Cupressales > Taxaceae > Taxus > Taxus chinensis. The sequence continues at coordinate 606,172 of JAHRHJ020003254.1, read as the reverse complement.
TAAGTTTGACCAAGTTGCTACTCAGTCTAGAGGCTACAACCCTTTGTAATTTAACTAGCTATAACTAATCTTTAGTAAGCTACTACTTACAAGGAGGCTACAACCCCCTATATGCTAAGCTGTAACTTAGAATTTTTCAATAATATTTTGTCACACAAAAATGTTGTCTTATACAACTGATAATGACACTAGATTTACACACTTTTCTTCTCAACTTTGTTTCTCAATTCTTCCCAATACACTAGCCTCTATCATATAATGTCACTTCAAGATGCTCAGTTTATCAATTTTCTTATTTCACTCCTAAGGTGTTGGCACACATCCCCTTTTAACTTATTATTTCAAACATTTTCTCTCTCATGTACTCAATCACATTTAGATTTCAAGAATGACTCATTCAACCTAGTACATTCATCCTTTTGATGTCATGAGTTCATAGCTCTTGTTCCATTTCAATCTATGAGTGCAATCTTGTCTTCAACATCAACCAATACAACTATCAAAGAATTAAATTTATGTCAAAAATGTTCTATACTCTCACATCATTCTAGTCTCTGTAAATTTTTTACAACTTCATACCTTCATCCTTCAACATGTAAGCTCAATTATTGTCATTTATCTGACTCACTTTCTAACTGTTATTCTTATCATACAATTTTTTTGTCTAACTTTCTTCTCTCTTTGTGTTCTTCATGTCCTCTAACACTTTAACTAATCTAATGGATTTTCAGCTTACATCTTCACCAACCATTTCAGGTATATTTACTTTTCCATCACATTTTCAACACACACACTTACGAATTTTGTCACTATTTCGTAACCTTATCAACTTTTCCTTTTTGTTCACTTCATAACATATTCATCTTACCTGACCTTTTATCTTACATCTTCTAAATTGAATTCACACACAAATCCTTTTAACATGTGCATGAAAGATAAAGGGAATTTTGACTTTAGTTGTTTTCAATACTCCTTTCATCTTCCCTACGGTGCCAATATCGTCTTATATCATTCTAAAGATAACCTTTCAAATGCTTCACTGAGACCAAAACTATTACATAACTTAATTCTCATAGGGACTCCTATATCATTTAAACGACCTCATCCTTCACCAATGACATTTAAGATTCCAATTAGATTAAATTTTTATTGTCTAAAAGTAATTTTCATTTTAAGGGCTTAGAGATCATCAAAACTGAAGAAACTCATCACCATTACAACCAAAAGTTCCTTTAGGATTGCAAACAAAAAATGGAAGATATATCTGACTAAACTATAGTCATGAAGCACTGCATAGTTAAGGTCTACTAGAGCTTTTACATATCATGGAGATATAGGTCTTTAAATAATTTATTATTTGGAAGAATTCATGATGAGAATTTTTAGTCATCAATGACAATGAAAATACCATCACTTCTTACCTTTTATGTATAAAACACTAACACAATACATATATTGTCAAGCATTTTCAACAAGGATTGTTTGATCTTCAGGTTTGGCAGACTTGTACCTTCCCTAGTTATTTGTATCCCAAAGGATTTTCTTCATGGCTGAGAAGAATACTGAAGAGTAATTTATTATTTATGTCATTCAAACCAAATAAGATCATATTAAATAAAACTTTCTCATGTAGCATGTTTGAATACAAAGAGTACATTATTTCTCAAACCAAACTATAACCTTGTAAATATTAAGTATTTTCATGTGCTATCTTATGTCTAATCTGATTATATTAACATTTCTCCTAAACTATAATCACATGGGATGCAGTTGGTGCAAATTCTATATCAAAGGATTGTCTAGTATTTGTCCACAAATTCACATTAGCTCTAAATTTTAGGACAATTAGCATAAGGAGGGTTTCAAGCTTCAAAACCCTAGACTGTTTATGACTCCTTCAACGTTAATCTTTCTTATTTTTCAAATTCAAGAGGATAAGAGTCCTTAATAATAGAAATCTTATGAACTCTTCAAGGATTCTTCATGCAATTTTTCCTTTTCCTGAATTACTGATGCATGATACAAATTCATAAACTTAGTCTTTCTTGACTATAGTGAGAGTAAAACTTCACAGTTTTTAATCATAGTGACGAATTTACTCATGAAGAGACATTTTACTTGATACATGTCTCATAACAATTTATTGTAGAAATATGCTTTAGTAAAACTTTACTACAATGGAAACAATATCAATTTGAAATCTCTATACACAAGCATTAAATCCATTTTACTTAGATGCGTGACACCGCTACTTTTAGACCATAACAACAACCTTGAATTGGAATTTTATTAATCTATCAAATGCTTCAATTAGGTGATCCTCCATTATACAATATCATGAATCAATAATATATCTAGCAATTTTAATTTAGGTTCCATGAATATGAAGTTAAGTGAACTACTATAGTAAGTTATTAGTCAAACTTCACTATCCCTTGACACACCAAAGAGTAGTCTATAGTTGAACCTTTCTTGCTATTTTCTTCACTCTTATAGTCACTTTGAATAATTTTTTCAATACCAATCAAGAAAATCATTTGTAGAACATCCTCCATCATTTTGAATTCATATTTGTGGATGAATAAATTCAGACACTACTCAGTAATCAGTAATCTTCACAATTAGTTGTGTAGGGTTTATTATAAGGGCAGTTTACTTTTAGAATTTAAATAGATCTTTTCAAGATGTCTTAATTAAGAACATGATCTCATAAAATTTTCTTGAGGAATTCTAATTTATAACATTTTACACGTAAACTACATGTTATGGACCTCCAAACATCTTGAAACACTTCAAAACATAATTGTGTATACAACAAATATTGCAAATCATGAGAGTTCCGTACATTACCATTTTGGATGGCTTAGCAATAATGAAATCATCTTGGCATGGGAAGATATTACCATAACTCTGAGAGTTTAAAACACCTTTCAAAAATGATTTTTAGTCAACAACAATTTTAAGGTGCTTACTGTTCCAAGAAAATAGTCTGGAAGACAAACAACCATGTTAGAAAATGTCATAACTTCGTTATTTCTCAACCAATTTCCTCAAACTTTTAATTAAAATATCATGCTTGGAGTTATCTTTCAAAAATTACTTCTATGATTTATCTGAAGATAGCTCAAGAATTTTTCTTGGATGCTAAGAAGTAAGGGTGCTCAATTTGCATTCTTTAAGACCAGTTTTAGAAAAACTCAGCAATAACTTTAACATACCATCTTTAAAATTCTTGATGAAATTTGGAATGAAGTACTAAAGACAACCCCTATACACATTCCTTGTGCTTGTTAGTCCATATGTTTTTTTCTTATACATCTTAGACCTATCTCATTTACCTCAGCAACCACTATTAGTCCTCAAGGCCAACTTTGGTGAACTTTTGAAATCAACCTCCAGGAGTAAAAATACACCTTGTTGATGCACTTATACATGCCTTAGACAACCTTCCTAGGCTGCTCCCATGCTCACATGATCTTTTCATGACCTTTACTAACCTTTTACACCTCATCAGGCTCTACAAACATGCCTAAATGAGACAGTTTGAACTGATACTTCCACCAAAAGACTTGATACACCTTGTAAGAGCTCTTTACCATGCTTACATCATTGTATCTGATCTGTAGAACCTATTACCAAATCATTTCAAACAATTTCCATTCTTCAATGGAATCTTACCTCATAATCTAAGTTTGCAAAATACTGAGACTGTCTTGAAACCATCTTGAATACTCCTTGAACCACTGAGAAGGCATTACCAATCAACCTTTATGCCTTTAACTAAGCTTCACTTTACCTTTCACTCATTTTCCATCAATGACAACACTAATGACCAAGTTTCAACATGCAGTGGATGGGACAACATCTATTGTACAAATGGTTCCCTTGAGTGGAGGCAAGTTGTTTGGATAGTCTGTGGGTTGTGGATCAGTAGTAGGATGCATAGTAGAAAAATTCAGAATATGTAATGTAGTAGTTGGGTCTAGGCGACAACATTTGAATGGATTACTATCAGCAGAAACTATATATTCAAATCCCTCATGTAAGAATTTAATCGGTGCAATGTAGAAGGATTTTATTGTATTTTGTGAAGTCATGGCCTACCGAGTAAGCAATTATATGGAACTAGGGTTTCAATAATAAAGAATACTATCAGAACTATTTTTGGCCCATCCATGATAGGAAAAGCAATAGTGCCTATACGTGGACGTGTAGTAGAATCATGTTCCTGGAGAGAAATAGATGTTGGGTTAATATTAGCTAAGGAAATGACCTATATTCTGAATGAATGATAAAGTAAAAAGATTGAACTTAGATCCATTATTGAATAAAGTGCACGTAATACCCATGTTATTGATGCATATGTGTATATAAGGGAGGATCATTGTCATAAATAGAAATATCATCAACTATTGCAAATGGAAAAGTAAGTTGTTGAGAAAATACATCTACAAAGGTCTAATATATTATGTCTGGATGAGTAGTAGAAATAATACGGGTATTAACCAAGAGAGTAATGATTTTAGCTCGACAATTAGGATTAGCTATCAATAAATCATGAATGGAGATGTCCATAATAAAAGTATGAAAGAAGTGATGAAATGAAGACCCAAAAGTGTTTGAATGAGACAGGATCACCAAATGATTTAACAAAAATTAAAATTATTAAACCCTATATATGTAACTCAGTCACAACAAAATTATAAGAAATGAAGTACATTTGACCTAAGAAGTAAGAAAATGTAAATTGAAACCCTAAGTGCAAGAGAGAGAGAATAAGAGACTTAGTTGATTTCACAATAAATCATGAAGGTGTATGTGAGCTGGAAAATTGATGAAACGGAAGGACAGACTATCGCAACCAAACCCAAAAAATTGTAGAACTATCACAATGTCAAGACCAAGGTGCCTAGACTAGGTTAGGGGTGCTTATGCATCAGGTTCTTCTTGGGTCACCTGTGAATGTAAAAATGGCCAGCATCTAAATTTTTCTTGTGTCACACCAACGTTTGGTAACCTTTATCGTGTTTTTTACCTTTATGTCACTGGAAGATTTCTGAATTCATCTGTAACCTGTAAAATAAAGATCCCCTGAAAAACCCTAAAACACATCAAATCCTATAAATAAAAAGATGTCAAATGGGGAGTTAGATTGACCTTTGTGGTCACCCAATAGAGTGAACGTTATGACCGAGTGTTGCACTACATCTCGAAATCCATGTAGTTTATGTGTGTGTGTATAATCACGCCCTCGTGGCTCTTATGCAAGATGCACCGAATAGTGAGCAAGTAGCTATATGTAACAATGTAAGTAGATGTGTGTATGGGAAAATGAACCTCCCCTCCTATGCATGTATGTATAAAATGTAGTCCCTCGTACCTTAAATGATGCTAGATAGGATGCCTTGATGATCTTGAAATGCTTCTGATATAACCTTAGGTGATGATAATAGATGCTTAGAGTTTGGTCCTTTATTATGGTCATATAGCTTTGTATTTATATGATTCCCTTGTTTGAATTTTGTAATTAACATCTAAAAGGCCAACCACTAGGAAAATGAGATGCCCAAAAGGGGAGAGAAAAATACAAAGAGGTCGGGGGCACCTAGAGGGGACAAGGGCACTTGGGCACTGGCGTCATGGTTGGATGCTAGTGTCCAAAGCTCAAGAAAGATGCATAAGTAAATTCATACTGGGTAGTGGGCTATGCAAAACCACAAAAAAATAAGAAATCAAAGGAAGAGGCCAAAGGTAGATGTAAATTACTTGTTTTCTCACGTAAGAATCATATGAATAGTAGTATGTGATTAGAACCTAGAAATATACCCAAAGTGTGTGATTTAGTGTTTATAGGTTGTTATGGTTTGTTTTGATATGTACATGTGTGACACAGAAACCATAAAATGAAGTGGATACTATATACAAGAAAAGGTAGAAGATAAGTACAGACCCTTAAAAGACCAGAAGTAAAGCACTTGTTAGGACACTAGCACCTAGATCAGACTCTAGCACATGGGGAAGTGTTGTCCCCCTTTGGGTAGTTTTGTCTAAAGAAGGTATAGACTCCAGTTTCTTAGACAGAGCCTACATAGTGTAGATTTAAGCTTCTCATCCTATTTCCTAGCCCAAGTTCAATCCAGATATCTTGACTCAAGCTAAGTCGCTCTTATCT
>JAHRHJ020003242.1:0-220010 GCA_019776745.2 Taxus chinensis | reverse complement strand
GGGTTAGAGCACCATTATAGCACATGGATTGATTATGGGGTTCATTACATGGAAAACACCAATCATACTCCTGGGCAATGTTGTTTTGTGCTGGTACTAATGCCTTAGAGGCAGATATGGCATTTGGATTATAGGGCTGGAATGGTCTATTGGCAGGAGGCCTTGTTTGATTCATATTTGTGGCTAGATTAGGTGGTCTTTGAGGCTGATATGGCTGCCTATTCGGTTGAGCTTGAGGCTGATACGAAGGTCTAAAACCTTGAGCTTGCTGCCTCTTGAGTGTGACCAGCTCATTACCTAAATTTTACATAATTGCATGATTGAGTCTGGGGCAAGTAGGTCAGTGATGCCCAAGAAAATATCTGATCAGCTAGGGCTCCAATATGAAATAACATCTAAAGGGGTAGTGCAACTAGATGGGACAGCAGTGACAATGGTTGGAGTAATCAAAGGTTTGAGCCTCAAATTACATGCATGTCCCAATGTAATAGTGTTGCAAGATGTGTCAGTCATAGACCTGCCACCACTCTTTGCATTATGCTTGTCAAGAGACTTCACTACTAAAATTGGAGGCTATCTTTCGGCGGATTGGTCACACATGTTGTTCAGAACAAGATATGGAACTAAGGCCATAATCAGATCTGAACCCATTGCAAACTTTCATATTGAGCCTTACACTCCAAACCAAATCAATACCAACTATTCAGCGTTTGATCAAGAACATTATCCAAGCACTGATGAGGCTGACACCAAGATTGGAAGTATCCTGGATCTAACTCTTGATGAATGGGCAAACAAGATACATGCTTTTGATCCCTATCAAGAAGTAGAAGAATCTGCGCTAGGAGTTTATTGTTTACATGAAGAGAATCAACCTCTCCCCAGCATCGCCAAGCCAAATCATAAAGACAATAATGAAGTATGGCAATTGTTCTTTGATGGGTCAAGGAGTAGACAAGGTGCAGGAGGAGGAGCTATGATCATCTCACCGCAAGGTATAAGGTATTACTCAGCCTTCCGTTTCCAGTTTTCCTGTTCAAACAACATGGCTGGGACTAATGGCTGTTCTTCACCCAAATTTCTCCTTTTTGACCTTGTGTTGGCAGCAACACCCTGAGAAACTATCTGATTCATGCCACAGAAATCCTCTGCTTGCCAATTTACCAACGTGGTATCATTTGGGGCTGATTGCTGTTGGAATGTTTCTTGTTGTTGGCTATTTTTCTTGACTACTCTCACCCTCCACACCAGCACTTGTTACCATTAAAGCTTGGGTTAGAGCACCATTATAGCACATGGATTGATTATGGGGTTCATTACATGGAAAACACCAATCATACTCCTGGGCAATGTTGTTTTGTGCTGGTACTAATGCCTTAGAGGCAGATATGGCATTTGGATTATAGGGCTGGAATGGTCTATTGGCAGGAGGCCTTGTTTGATTCATATTTGTGGCTAGATTAGGTGGTCTTTGAGGCTATATCTGCCTATTCGGTTGAGCTTGAGGCTGATACGAAGGTCTAAAACCTTGAGCTTACTGCCTTTTGAGTGTGACCAGCTCATTACCTAAATTTTGCAGTTGCTTCATGACTTCTTGAAGCTCATTTGGGGCACTTGGAGATGAAGTGGAAGCTTCATTTGAACTCTGATTTCTAGGAATGGGAGAAGGAGCTAAGACAGGTGCCTGACTAGTACTTGGGCTCTCTAAGCTTGGATATAATGGCATTGGAGGCCTAGGAGATAGCTTGCCAGCTTGAATCAGACAATTTTCAGCTCTAATGGCAATATTATAAGCAGCAGGGATAGTTTTGCCTCCCATGGATTGAATCAATATAGAAATATCAGAATTTAAAGCTTTAAGGTAGTATAGAAAAGCACCTTCTGCTGTTGGTCTGACTGCTACTGGAATTCTATCCCAAGATCTTTGAAATCTGAAGTTGAAATCAGTTAGCTGCTCATTGGAAGCTCTCTTGATGGTTGTCAGCTGCTCCAAAAGAGACAAGTTGTCTCCCTTCTATCCGAATTGATTATGAAGTGCAATACACAGCTGATTCCAGTTTGTGATAGAGCCAGCTCCAAGGCTCCTAAACCATTGCAATGCTTTCCCCTTGAATGAAGACGCCAGCAATTTGACAGCTACTTGCATCTCGTCGATCTCATGGATTGCACAAATGTTAGCAATGTCCTTGACATGATCGCCAGGAGTGGTCTGATTTTCTCCAGTAAAGTATGGAATGTTCTTCAGCTGCTGCTACTGGGATTGGATTTTGTGCATTGAGAGCAAGTGGGCTACTGCCTGTGAAGTTGACATAGGGGTTGTTCTGAGCCATTCTAATTGGTCTTAAAACCCTTGTATATTGAAAGAAAGGCCTGTCAAGTGGAGGAGTTGAGAGAGTTCTGTTTGGTGGAGATGGAGACCTTTGAATCCTTCTTCCTCTTTGCCTTCTTCTCAGAGATAACTGCAGGTATTCAAACAGCACTTCTTCTTCTCCAACTCTTGACCTTGTGGTGATTCTTCTCATGAGTTTTCAAGCCTGCACTGCTGAAACCAGTTGATTCTTCCCCTTGGAGTCACCAGATATGCAAATAATAGCTCTTATAAGCAAGAAAACTGCAGCAGATGCATATCAACTTTGCTGCAATAAAAATGAGACCTCTAGTGTCCCACCGGGCGTGCCAAAACTGTTAGTTGCAGACTCACAGCACCCCTGGATGCATTGATCAGATTTCTAGGTTGATGTTCTAGGCATCCAGTGTGATTGCATCAACATGGAATATTTTCTCCAAGTGTGGGATTTGTGAAGAGTGAGAAAATAATCTCCAAAGAAAGGTTGGTTCCTATTCCTCTGTTCAGATGCATACAAAAAATGTAGAGGGTTTACCTCAAAATCTAATCTAACTTGCCAAGGAGACAGGGTAAGAAAATGCATAGAATAAAACCTAAACTACATAGAGGTGTTACACCGAGGAATGATTAGAACATTTGTTTTGCCAAATTTAACACAAACCACATAAATGCAATACAAACACCATGCATAGGTAACCAAAATGCAATGAAGAGATCAAGAACGACAACAATGAATACATGTAAGAGGGTTGAGAAGTCAATCACAGACACATATATATTATTGCTCAAGGAGTCAGATACAGTATATTGCAGTGGCCAAGAGGCAAAAGAAACGGTGCATTTACAACCTATATGGGAGGTTTGAAAACTCCACAAATCTTCTCTATGCACAGTGAGGGAAGAAGGGAGGATGCAAAGCAAAAAAATGTCCAACGCTCTTAGAAAGAAACTTCTCTTTACAATATATATCAAGAAATGTGAGAGAAAAGAGAGGGGAAATTCGAGAATCTGCTCCAACCACTTCTTGGTAGCATTTAAATCGTCTCATTATGATCCAGAAGCAGTGGATCCTGGAAAAACGGCAGGATGTCTAACAGGAGCGGTGAGCTGTCTGCTGTATTAAAGTTGGTTGTTGAAGCATTACCTCTGCTTGTCATTTCGCGCCATAGGCATTTTCTTAATTTTCATCCTTCCAAACTGCACCAAAATGCAAGATTGACCCCAGAATCATGTAGATAATTTCAGCCGCTTTCCGTTGATACCAAGAACGTGCAAATCCGAGCTCTTGATCGAAAGATATGAAGGTCTGAAGATTTAGGGCACAAAACAGGTGAAAACAGATTTTTAAATTTCTTCTCCCGCGTTCTGCCATCTAAACGACACGTGGCAGGCTCTGGTCCGCTAAGCAATTCCCTCTCTCCACCTTTTCGTGGGTTTTTCTTATGGGCCCCTTAAACTTGGACATGTGGCACTATTTCATTGGTTTGGATCATTGCTCGAAAACTCGCCCATTGACTTTTTGACTTTTCTCTTGTGAGGACACGTGGCAGCTTCTGATTGGTCCTCGCTGATTCGGCTCCTACGCGTACTTCGCCTCCATTTGTCCCGGATGTCCCATTTGATTTTGGGCCCTTTGTGCTCATTTCGGCCGGTTCGGGCAGTTCGGGCATTTTTGGCCCGCTTGTCCCACTTTGCTTCGGACTGACTTGACTCTTTTCGGCTGGTTCGGCCGGTTCGGGCATTTCTGGCCCGTGTGTCCCAATTGCTTTTGGGCTCCTTGTACTGTTTTCGCGCGATCCGGCCGGTTCGGGCATTTCGCGTCCATTTGTTCCACTCATCCCGAATGCTACCCTCTTCAGCAGTTAGCCAATTTTTCTCCTCGGCTGGATCGGCTTTTCGTGCTCGCCGCGTACTTCTGTCCCACTTGTCCCATTTGCTTTGTGGGCCGCCTGGACTCATTTCGGCCGGTTCGGGCGGTTCGCGTACCTTTGTCCCGAACGTCCCAAATATTTCTAGGACAAGGACTTAGCTGATTTTCACAATTTTTTTCTGGTCCAGGCTTATTTTCTGCAACTTCTCGCATTCTCTTAGAGCTCATTCTTTTTCAGCCTGGGACTTGAGAATCCTGATGTATGTTATCAATTCAACCCTGGGGGGTGAATTTGGATAACAGGTGCTCAAATTATTCATGACATCTACACAAGGATAGTGATTTTTCCAGAACCAATTGAATCCAAAATAATAGGTCCATTTTATTATCAAACATGGGTCTGAGTATTTACATTTGATGAACTCATATTTTGAAGAAAAATGAAGAGTCTCCTAGTTTATTTTAGAGAACTTCTATATCAGCTCTATCAAGAGCACATAGGTAAGGATTCCAAAGTCTTCTTATTTCATTCTAAAATTAGGCATATGGATAGAAGTATATTTGATAAGTGTACATTTGATATCATATCATGAATTCAAAGGAGGTGTTACAAGTTATGTTTGATAAGGTCTATCTCAGTTGTATCAAGAGAAAATATGTGAAGTTTTCATAAACAACAATCAATGTTTATCTAGAAAAAACACAAAAATAAAATTGGTATGAAGAAATTTTATGAGGTTTGTATAATCTCATTGGTATCTAGTTGTATCTAAAGAACTCAAGAATGATTAGTATCTATAAAGCATTCATAAGGATCTAGTGATCTAAGGGGGAGATAAGAAGGAGGATTTTCTATCACCATGAGTAGATATGAAGTGTCAAGAAGGTTTAAAATTCATGATGACAGGTTGAATACATATTGATAGAGTTGAGAAGTGTTGACTAGTACTTGATAGGTAAGAAAAAAGAGTGTTTATTGTTTGTAAGTAGTTAGTAGTAGTTGAGCTTTTCATTTGGTGAAGAAATGGTATTAGTTTTTTTTACAATTGGTGTCAAGAAATTTGTGTCATGAGTTTTTCATAAGTTTAGAAGATACATTTGGTATCAATTATATGTTGAGGAGTGTTTGAACAAAGGTGATTCAAATTTGTCATGAGATGAGAAGTATTATTAGGGTTTGAGCCATGATTTCTTGAGTTCACTTGAGAATAATATGGATTGAGTAAGGGGAAGCAAGTCATGATCAATTGCTTGATGCCTCAATTTTGGTTAATGTTTCAAATAGTTTCTTCCATGTATAGTTGGTTCTCAATATGGTGTCAGAGGGCATAATCAAGAAAGTTACACATGAAAAAAATCCATAATCCTAAAGTGAGTATCTTGTCAAAATTTTGGTATTAGACTATTGGTTTCAGCATTTCATTTCATTTTTTAAGTTTAGTGAGTGGAAGATCCTTTAAATCATTTATGTCAAAAGGGGGAGGATAAGATGATGAAAAATACCATAAGGGGAGAATGAGAAATGTAAAGTAAGTATCATTTTGAAGTGATTTATGTTTGAAGTATGTTTACCATCAATGTGTTTGCATCAATGACAAAGGGGGATATTTTTCATAATTTTTCATAGATGTCAAGAGGATGATGTCATGTTTGACATCACATATCATGAAGAAATTGTTTGAGTTTTTTGATGTTTAAGGAATTTGTAGTTGTTCTCATTGATGTCAAAGTTGGGTCATGTCTTGTTGATGCTAAAGGATATCATGAAGAGTTTGATGTGATTTTCCATTGATGTTAAATTATGTCTAATGATGATATCAAGGTCTGCATGGTGGAATTCAGTTGTTTTTTAGGTCATTTTGAGTACAGAGAGATATTTGAAGACAATGTGAAGATAAATAGGTCATCTGAGAAGATATGGGAATGGTAGCTTAGTGAAATGATTGTATATATGTGTTTATAGGCTTTATGAGCATGATAATGTTGTTTAGATTTTTTGAACAGAGATATGAAGGTTTGTTTCTAGCATTAAGAACAAACAAGGTGAAGAAAACATGGCCTAATGAGGTAGGTTGATCATTTTTCAACACCAATATGAAAAGGTGAGTATGGTAAGTTGTTTTTCATGTTGATTTAGGTATATGGACAAAACTTTAGGTCTTAGTTTAGAGTATTTTGTAAGATATTGCATTTTTGGTCAAGCCGAGTTCTCAAGAATGGTGTTTCCCAGCTAGAAGATCATTTTCAGTTTTTCGTTGGTACATTAATATTTTCCTAGGGAACTAAATATCTTTGTGATATGTAGATATGTGTCCTAGATAATATATTTGGGCATTACTCTAGGTTGTAAGGTCCATATCTTTATGAAAAATCGTTAATACCAAAACATATCTAAAACCCTAGTTTGAAAATGACATGGAAGATATTATTATAAATGGATAATAATGGATTAAATGATCAAATTTATGATTATATAATGTAGAGGAATATCCCAAATATCTCCAGGTGGTTTTTTTTTGTCAGGTGAGTTAGTGGACCACACAAAAAAAATGTTGTTTTATGAATAATTTTTTGTAGATTTCAAGTTGTACATTGGACATGCTGAAAAAATGGATGTTTGAGGATGATATGGACCCATTATACTTCTATAAAATAATTTCTAGACAAGTTTCAGTCATTTCATGTTTGTACCAAGTCAATCTTTCATGATTGGTTTTTGATTGTTGAAGACAGTTTTGACAGTGCTTGAAAAAGAATTGTTCTTGAGTCCTTATCCTATGAGTTGAAGTGTCTAATGAATGTGGTGATGTTTTTTATGTAGTGGAGTACCTTTTCATTTGTTTTATTTGGAATGGTTGATTTTTTCAAGTTTTTTATAATCTTCATCTTTCAATGCATATTTTATGGGTGTGTAGTCCTAATAGGACAGTCTTTGCTTTAAGGTGTTTTCATGGTATGAATATATGGTGAAAATGATTCCAAGAATGGTGAAGGATAATAGAGGTTATGGAAAATGTTATTGAATTTGATGAAGACCATAGTTGATCAAAAGTGTCATGTTAATTTTTTGTTCAAGAAATACCTAGTTGAAGAAGGTTTCTTGAGTCTTAAGGAAGCAAATGACCTAATGGAGATGTTACATACCTAATAGAGTTCATGTTATGAGTTTTTCATGTTTACTAGATTTATTTTACTCTATTATTTCCAAACTAATGCGTCATGGCTGATCTACATGGTTTATGTGCTTGAGACTAGTGTGTGTGTATATATATATATATATATATATATATACACACACACACACACACACACACACACACACACACACACACACACACACACACACACACACACACACACACACACACACACACACACACACACAAGGCAATTTTTTGTCTATTTGCTAGAGGTGTGGGTGTAAGAGCATGAACACGATTTAAGGGCTAGAGTGAGGTGTGTGAGGTCCTAAATACCTTGAATAATTTTTCCTTATTGAAAATATGAAGGTGTCTTGATATGAAAGATTTTTTTTGCAAACCTATGAGAAGGTGAAGAATAATGAAGATCCAATAAGCATGCCATGACAGTTTGAGTTTTTTCAAGAGAAACTAAGTAGGTGTATGGATGTTTGAGGATAATATTGTGTGCTAGAGGCTTGAGATCATGTTGAAGTGGTTGATATATCATATATTGAGATAAGAACAAGAATAAGAGAATAGAAGAGAGAAGAAGGGAAAATAAGTCCATCATTTGTTGAGAAAGCAACAAGAAGAAGGTGGAGAAATTTCTTACATGGGTGAGTGTTTTCTTAGTATTCCTTGCAAGTTGGTGCTTGATAAAACCATAGGGAGTTGGTTTTTCCTTGAAATTTGGTGCTTTATAAATTCTATTTGGTGCAAGATAAATTAGGGGTTGGTGCTCCTTGTGGAGTTGGTGGTTTACTAAATCTTGAATACACACACACACACACACACACACACACACACACACACACACACACACACACACACATATGCATATACATACATACATACATACATACATACATATATACATACATACTATATATATATACATACATACATGAGGGTTTTCTTCCCCTTGAGGGTTTCCCACCTATATGATGTGTTCATATGTGTTCTCTCTTACTTTAAGTTCTTGTGGATGGTTGTTTAATGCATAATAAGATCACAATGGTTAATGAATGTTGAATGGTTTATTTGGGTGTTCATAAAAGTTATCATAATTGAAGTATATTTTTTTCAAATACATTGATTCACCCCCAACTCAGTAATTGTGCTTCTAACAAATACCTTTCTTTATCTTAGGTATAGTCCTTGGAAACATATGCTACCTTATGGATAGGGATACTATCCTCCAGAATTATGACACTAGTGTTCCTTAGTGGCATCTAAATACTGTGTGCAAGAATAGATTTGATCCCCAACATTTAGAAACAAAAAAAAATCTATATTAGCCTATCACACATGTTTAACTAAACCCAAATTAGATCATCCCCATTTTAGGTCCCCGTGAAAAGGATAAGAATCCCGATTTAATTATACATGTACAATTACAGAATTTTATCCACATGAGGTGAAGGTATAAACAATAAGAGCATAATGCCAAAGGTATACTTAGTCATAATTAGTAGAGAACAAAACCATGCATCCTGGAAAAAAAGAAATGAGAATTTTTTTTCATAATAGGTGACTTCATTATAGAGTTATAATCCCACTACTAGATTTTTAGACCATCTTGATGACACCCTACACATCCTTCCTACATATTCTTAGATCACAATCAACCTGTCTTAATCTAAAATTGATGTAATCCTCTCTAATACCAGTTTTACATTCATTTAGTTATCTCACATAGGCTATTACACTTTCCATTATAATGTAGACATAAAGTAGGATATGAAGTTTTGATATATATTTTATTGCAACATGATATTACTTCATATTTACACATTTGTTTATGTTTTAATCAAAATAAACCCCAAATTAAACATTACAGTAAGGTATTAAGGGTTTGTAATGAATATTTCTATATAATCCTTAAGGATATAATTATGGATCAACAATTTAAAACCTCAATAATTGTAATTATGGGAAAATCAGTATTCAATTTTACCCAGTCCATGGTGTAAGGGGTATTACCCTAATAATGATGTCATTAGACAATAATATGTGTATGTTTTAGTTTCTATGGACCTCATGGTATATAGGATGTGCGTAGTATTTTTTATTTTTTCTAATGGAAATCCTTTCAACCATTTGATTTTTTGGTGCAACCATTACTCCTAGAAAGTTACTCTCTACATACCTTAGAGATAGGATACTACAACTACAATAATGATGGAATCCCACATAATTAGTTGATTGAAACATTAGTGTATTTTAATATTTATGAATAAGATAAGTACGCCATATATCCTACAAAATAAAGAAATATTGACGTAATAAATCCCTTGGGTTTATGTAGAGTTTAACACAATATTGTTTAAATCTAGAATTCTAGTGACAACCTTGACTCCGTTATCTTCGTAGTGTTGATATAAAACCCTAGCCATATATAATATAGGAAATAATTTTTTAGTTATGGTTCATATCTATTATTTATACATATTCTCTCTCAGTTTCAGTCCAATATTTTATTCATTTACAAGCCAAACCTTTTTTTGTACAAAACCCCTATTCCAAGTTTAGTTGGGAAACACTAATTTTTATAGGCATAGATAATTTCTACATGGCATGTTTGGAAGAGAATATTTGGGAGGTTAAATTTTTATTCTCAAGGAATATCACAATTATGATTGAATTTTGATACAAGAATATAGAAAAATGATGTTTAGACTATGTCATTTTTAAAAAGGTATTTAAAAATTTATCTTGTTGCAATCCCATTGTCAAGATGATCATTTTAATGTACAACTATGAAAGCATTTTTTTGGGATTTATTTCCCATCAAGTGCCTAGCCCATTATGATCCCCTCATTAAGAAACTCATTTTGAGTTATAACTTTGGAAGCCCCCCATACATTTTGTGGGTCTTGTAACAAATTATAACACTACATTATAGATGCCAAAAGTGTATTTCTCAATGGTTCTAATTAATTAGGCTAGAGACATGCTTCCATTCTAGTTCTTTACCTTGTTTGAATTCTTCTTATAATTCTTCCAAGATTAGACTGCTGAGACCAGTGGATTCTTCCCTTTTGGATTCGCCAGATGTGTTATTTCAAAGCCTCTTACAAGATGGAATTTCACAACAAGAGCACATCAAACTTACTGCAACTAAAATAAAAAATTCTTTAGGTCCCACCGAGTGTGCTATAACTGTTATCACTCAATCAAAACACCCTCCAATTTGCACAAGTGTGTGCACTTGAGCTCACAGTGTGATTGGATAACATGGGTACTACCTCCAAGTGGTGGGACTTTCTACTTGATATAGACCTCCAGAGAAATTTGGTTTTTTCTCCTAAGCTACCTGCCACAATCTAATCCTAATGTAGGAAAAACTATCTAATCAGGTAATCTAACTTTCCAATGAGACCAAGGAGAGAGAGCTGCATGAAAAAATAGTCCCGCACTAAAGAATGGTGATAAACAAAAAAAGGAGGGAATGAGGATAGATTTCCAATGTGTGAAAATGGAGAGAACAATTACATACTAGAGAGGGGTGACAATAGTTATCCAAAGTCTAGAAAATAGCATTCATAACACCAATATGCCATGACATGCACAATGATAATGAATCCCTGCAAGAGTAATAAAAAATAGACACAATAAATTTGCAATGATATTCGAAGAGGGAAAGAGGAATGCAAAAAAACACAGTGAGGGGAAGATAAATCCAAAAACATGCATCTATTGCTTCATGGAGTATGCACAATTCAATTTATTACAAGATAAGGGCCTGAGATCACCATGCAAGGATTCCACTACAAAGGACCTGTAACACATTGGCTTCGACAAATCCAAAATTTGACAGAGTTTTTTTACTCAAAAACTATTCTTCCTTTATAATGATCCCAACACATCTAATTTATAGAATTTCTAAGAGGAGAGAGAGAGAGGGAAAATGGAAATTCCCGAAATTACCTTTCCTTCAACCAATTGTAAAAGGTCACAATAAATGAGATTGAAATGATGATATGTTGGACTTACAAAAGGCCCCCCACACTGAGGTTCTCCATAACTTCCAGTAGTGAATATATGATTAGCCAATGCTTCATTGAATACATCTCCAACCACTTTCTAACAATCATTGTTCTGAAATGGGCATGTTTTCCTTACAAAATCATCCATCGATTCCTCATAAAATTCTAGCATTTTTTTATTGTCTATGCATGGGATTATTGGAACCAAATGGTTCCAAAAAGTACCAATTTTGCATGAAAATCTATTGATAAATTACAAAATTTATTATCCTTCTAAGTGTTAGCAGCTATTTTGAGTTTTCCAAGGATTTCTATGCATTTAACAGGACTGGGGTATTTAATTTTTTGCAGAATTGGAGATGTTTCCTTAATTTTCATATACACCTACCCTTCCTAAAAGTAATAAATTCAGTTTTTTTGGCATCGATGATTTTGGGAGCATTCAAAAAAGTCTAAATTTAATGTCAAAATCAGAGCTTCGAGGTCAAAATTTGTGGTTGTTTGAAGTTCAGGGTTGGGTTAGTTCCATGTGGGCTCTCATAATCCACAATTGTATGCGGCTATTTTGGGGAAATCAGGTGTTGGTGTCCTAGATGTCCCTTATGGGACTTGGGCCAAAACTTCCACTTTTTCCAATTCCCCCTTTTCGCGGTGATTTCAGCTTTTGATGTCCCGTTTGTCCCTCAATTGATCAAGCTGTTAGGGCTGTTGACATTTGCATCATCCACATCACATCTAACCCGCTTTGTAAATTGGACAAGTAGGATTTTCGGGTCCTGCGTGTACCTATGTTCTAGTTTTCCCGTGGACCATGTGGGAAAAAAATTCTTGACTTAACCGATTCAAACTTCTTGCACCGATTTCAGCCATGCGGGTTCCACTGTCTTGATGTCCCGCGGACCACCTGGGACATTTCAACCCAAATTTTATGATTTGAACTTCCTGCAATGAGTTTGGCCATGTGGGTCCTAGTTTTCCCGATGTCCCATGTGCATTTTGGGACAAAAATACCTGATTTTTTCACATTTCACTAGAATAAGTAATTTTTTAAGGATCTTCTTAAATTTGTCTAACTTCTTGGAGGTTTCTTGGATAGGGGAGTTAGAGGAAAGCAAAGGCCCCCCCCAAAACCTGATTTTTTGGCCCAAAACCAATTCTAATTTCTCTAGTAAGAGGAAATTATGCAAGTTATCCAAATTAACTTGAGGGGTGAATTTTGGATAACAATTATATATGCTAACTTGTCTTAGCAAGTTTTTATATTTGGCCCATGCAGCCAATTCATGGGTATTATCATTATCGTCTAATTCTGATGTGTTGATTATACATATTGATGGATTTGTATAGTAATATATATGTCATAATAGATATTCAACGCTATTTTGGATGATTATCGTTATTTATAACATATTGTATGATGGACAAATGAATTTTTAACTATTTGGTTAGTTGTATAGCTTGATTTTTTGAGATTCATGTGATTATTTTATTTAGCATATGATTGAGATGGATCATTTTGACACAACTATTTTTTTACTTAGTATTTTGAATGAAACGGGTATGATGTGTGAATTAAGTGTGCATTCTATAGGTTACAGAACATAATACTGTGGGATTTACGTGTTGCATCCCCAAGTGACATAATAGGCCATATAGGTTCAATCCACCCCCTCTATTATTTTGCCCTTGTTTTTTAATTTTTATACTAGGGTTTGAAATGTGGTGTTTACCCTCTTGACATGTATTTTTAGATTAATTAAGCACTTTTATTTAAATTTTTATTCAATTAAATTTAATTGTTATAATCATTATTTATTTACTTTTTAAAGATGCTTATATGAGTTAATTTATTTGCACTTATTTGGGATGCCTTGATTTGGTTAATTATTTATCATTAGGTTTTGGGTCATATACTAATGGATTCAGTGGGACCATAGACACCCTTCTTAAGGTGCCACGTTTCCCCAAATCTCTAATTTAGGAAAAAATTGATGAATGTTTGGAAACTTGTGGGCTACCTTTTCCTTAGAATGAGACCAAAGGATAATAACTATGGTTAGGGGGCTCCTCCCGACACTCAAATAGATTTCTCCCTCCCACATGACCCCCTTTATAGTCTCCATCAACATTTATGATTTTGATCTCATGTGATATTTTGGATTTTGAGACGGATGGTTGTTTAAACTTATTACCTTTTGAACATTCGTTTACATAATTTATTTTTATGTAATTGATGGGGACACTTGGATGATTTTTATTTGTGAGGGGATGGGTGATACATGTCGCCATATCAATGGTTTTTTTTTGGGGTACTTTTCTCTGATTTAACTCTTCATTTTAGGGTTTGGAGGGGATTCTTGGATCATTTTTCTTGGATATTTTGGAGAGAACGAGCTTGTGGAGTTGGATAACTTAGACTGTGGTTTGGAAAATGTTTTTTTTCATTCTCTTTCATTGTGAGGTAGGCCTCAAATCTTCACTCGTGGTTACTTTTTAGAATGAAGTATTGCTTGATTTTTTACATATTGTTTTGTGTTAAAAAAAGATATGTTTGTTTTTTGTGGTTGCTTTACATTCATATTTTTCTCCATTCAGCCCTTTTGGGTAATGGATTTTTGTGGTATTTGTGGAAGAGGGAATAATCTCACTTACTTCGAATAACTATTTATGGGAAATACTTTATGGGCTTCATTCAAACTCACTTAGTTTGGTTTGAAGTGGGACTTAGATTTCCATATTGTTTGGAAACCCATCTCTCATCCTTGCCAAGGAAATATCCAAGGTTTTAAAAACATTGATAGAGGGGACGAAATTGGATATAAACCTTATTAGAGGGATATGTATAATTTTTAGGTTTTTGGGATATTTGAAAAGTTTATGAACTCATTTGGATACTTGTTGAGTTTTGATAAAATGGGAATCCTTACCTGTCTTCCTCAATTGTTTAAGCATGGAGCTTATTGCATTCTTTGTTGGTTGTCAACTCATTTTCAATGCTTGAATGTTGTGTTTTATCTTTGTCCCTTATACCTCATTTTGATTTCTTGGAGGAATGTTTTTCCTATATCTCATTGTATTTGAGGGAGGATATCATACTCTCCTTCATTGGTAGAAGAATTTGATAATTCCATTTTGTCGGGTGTAAAACCAAGTCATTATTTTTTGTGGTTAGGAGGATTCCCTTTGTGATATAAAGTTTAGCTTTTGAATAATTCTTGCATCTTTATTCTTCTATGGAAAAGTTTAATGCTTTAAATTGATATTTTAGCTTTTTGTTTCAACTTGGTGGGAGGATTTTCATCTGTATTTTAAAGTGGTTAAGTTCATTAGATTTTGTAAGTAAATAAAGATATAAATTTGAGTTGCATTAGAGTGGATATTTAATTTTTATTTCTCTTGCATTGTTAATTTTACTATGATCTTGTTATTTTAAAATGAGAGAAAGATTTACTTGGTGTTTTCAATTTTTTTTTGAACTACATTTAATGATGTTTTTAAAAAAAATTGAAATGAGAAATGTTTATAATTTTTTGAAATAGAAATGTTTTTGTTTTCCAATGTTTTTAAAAGGAATTTTCGATTTAGTGGAATAAAAGGAAACTATGATCTTGTTGAGATAATTGTGTTTGTGTTAATACTTATCAACTATATTCAACAATATTAAAATTGGTTACAATAATACAATTTAGAAACTTGTTTCCAATCTCAAGTATTTCAACTAATGTATTGAGTCAGTAATTGTGCAAAGAATGAAAAATAGTTAAATGGATTTTTAGTTTTAGTATTGTGATGGTTTACAAAAAGGGATAATAATGTTTTAATTTAAATCATTATATGGAGTTTTATTTACAAACTATGATGGACATAATATTATCCCTATTTCTTTTTTAATCTTATATTCTTGTACTTCTTAAAAATTAAAATAAAAAAATAGGGCCTATAATTGTAAATTTATCACCCTCACTAATTTAGAAATAGGGCTCTTTATTCCAAGGATAAGATTAAAAAACTTATTTACTCAGGTAAGTTATAAGCTATATATATGAAATTACACACACACACACACACACACACACACACACACACACACATATGTTTGTGTGTGTGTAGAGGTTATTATGCATATATATTCAAAAAACAAATACAAATATTTAAAAGTTGTTCTTACAACTCTGTTTACTTATATACATGTATATATGTTTATATATCTACAATGAATTAGGTTTTGTTATTTAGACACTATTTGGTGATGGAATTTATCCTTATATATATGAATGGAGAGGCTCCTTACCTAAATCCTATGTTTTTCAGACAATACATAGTTATAAAAAATGGAACAACTCATTTCCAAGCATATCCTTGTTAATATGAGAGCAACCTTTCTTTTTACATGTCGCCTTCATCATTAACTATCCCATATAAACACTAATATATATATATATATACACACATGTCTATGTGTGTGTGTGTGTGTGTGTGTGTGTGTGTGTGTGTGTGTGTGTGTGTGTGTGGGTGTGTGTGTGTGTGTGTGTACACATATATGTACACACACACACATATATATATCATCTATGGATAATGTATTTGTTTGTTTAAGGCATATAAGTTTAAACTCTTTGATGTATGTATATGCTCTACTTACATTTGAGTTGTTAATGTTATAGAAAGTTATATTTTTATAGTGTTTTATGAAATCTCATTAAACAAGATTACAAAAAAATGTGGCATTTAGTGCTCTTGCATTTGCAACAAAGAAAAAATATAGAGTCTTAATGTAGAAAAAAAAAATAGCATGGATGTTTTGATTTTAAACATAAACAAGAATATAATGATTTCATAGTTTTGGTGTATGCTTTTTACTTTGAGGGAAGATGCATATCAATATATTCTATCTTTTTCAACTCTTACATAAGTGTTTCTTTCAAACATCACTTCTGAAATTTCTATTTTTTGTGATGTAATTATAATAATCATTAGATTTTCATGTCCATGAAAAAAAATTGTATAAAGATGTGGAAAAAAATGTCATAAAAATTTTGAATACAAAGTCTATTATGTGTTTTAGGACCTCCTCTTTGTCATTGTAAGAGAAATTTCCATTTATTTCTTGTAAGTTTCACACATATTCTTACTTTTTTAACACGTTATGCAATGAGGTTTACCTATATCATTATTAGATTCTATTAGGTTTTTAAATTGGTTGGAATTTTATATATTTATTTATGATCCAAGGTTTTTTTTATTGGGATCCTACCCAGAGTACAAAAGGCCAATGCCCATATTTTCATAATATACCATCAAACAAAAAGAGCCAAGACCACCACAAAGGAAGAGAAATCCCACAAAAATAGGGGGTTGTCAAACCACAGCAATAGAATAGCCAAACCCTAGAAAAACCAACACAAAACAACAACAAAAAACAACCAAAAGAAGGAAAATTACAAAACAAGGAGAAAAACAAAGATCCCTAGATCATTTCCAACCACTCCTTGGCTGTCTTGGTCAAGTTCATATTGAGATTTCCCATATTATCCTTTATATATTTATATAGTGGTACCATCCTTAGCCTTATCGTTACCTTTAGTAGTCTCAAGAATGGAGATGAAGCTTGATAAGATGTTCAAGTTGCCCTTATAGATCAAGAGAATATCACATTCCCTATTTCTATTTTTTTTTTGTGTTCTTATTCAATAGCTGTAATTCTCTTTTCCATTTCATCCATCAAGTGCTCATCTTTTCTCCCACTTTCCACAATAAGTTTGTAACCCCTGACATTGTCTTTCAGAATCTTGTATTCTAACTTGATCCTGGTGATTGTATCAAAGTACAAGTCCAAATCGACCGTGAATCCTTTGGTTTTAGTACTGGAAAGGTCTTATTTTTCACCCATGGAAAAAAGACTAACAACAACATCAAAATCACTAGAATCAGATTGACGGGAATTCGAAGGAATATAATCAGGTTTAATCCTTTTACTCTTAATGACATGGCTAGAAGGAGGGGGAAAAGAGGAAGAAGGATGGAATTTGGAGGAAGGAAGAGGGGGAGTGGGTGGATGGAGAGGAGGAGTAGTGGGGTATTGATAATGAGGAGGTAAAAGTGCTTGTAAAGTAGAAGGATGACAACATGATGAGAGGGTTTGACATATTTCCCTTAGAGGACCAAGTTAATAGAATGGTCAAGGGATTGAAGGAGGTACAAACTAAAATCGACCATAATGTCTCTTCTAAAATGATTCAAAAACACCATATGAAAAAATGGAGTAACTTTGAATCTCCCATCAAGAGTAAGATATATCATGGTGATCAAAATCACCTTGTCATGTAACTTAGGAAAAGAATCTCTGAGGTAACCACGTTTAACCTCAATCATCTCTTCCTCTCCCTTAAGAAATTGTGTCTTCTCTTCCTTTCTGACATATTTTTTCTTTAAAAACTTCATACCCTTTAGATGTAGTGTAGTAACAACTGATATGGTTTCCTCAGTGATTTGGAACTCCCTGTTTCTATGGCATATTTTACATCTATTTCAAGTTTGGAAAAATTGCTGAGACATATGGTAGTTGTAACCCTTCATTGCATTCATAAAGTGGTTGAAGCCACCCTTATTTAGAACTTCCCAAAACCTCGGGATCATCCCTCCAATGATGATAATCAATGGGATCCACTTCGCATATATCTGCCCCCATGGAAAACCAAACCCTGGTAGCTCGAGAAAAGGTGGTAAAGGAGAACCAAATGAAAAATTCAAAAATTCCAAAGCAAAAGTATCTTGCTTTTATCCAACATTCACCAAGTTATGTATGTTGGCCCTCCTTTTTAATGATAAGTTGTACATGATTAGGAAGAAGGGAGGAATTTTCCCAAATTTGAAAATCATTAGCACTAACTCCAATTTTGGTAAGAGAGTCCGCTAAATAATTTCCTTCTGTATAAGTATGAACAAGGGTGTAATTGGGAAAATATTTAACAATCCAAATTGCCTCATCAATGATTTTTTTACAGAATAACTTTCTTGAGATTCCCTTTGAGAAAATTGATGATATTTAATAAATCTCCTTCAATAATGATGTTTTGGATATTGAGGGAGTGTCAAATTTGTATTCCCCACAACACTGCAAGGGCTTCAGAATAATTAATTGTGTGATGTACAATGGGTCCCACATAAGAAACTAAAATTTGACATAAATCACCCTAATACAACCACCTCCCCCTAAGCTCTGAGGTTTTCCTTTGCTAGCTCCGTCAAAGTTTAACTTGTGGGAATTAATAGCAGGAGGAATCCAAGATATTAAGGATCTGTCAATTTTTAGAGGTGTACTTGGAATACAATAACAAAAAAAAATGCATTTCTTAAGTAGCTTATCCTCTTGTTCAGTTTGATTGAATTTATTTTTAGGTCTGAACCTAAAAAGATCAAATTTAATGCCTTCCATAAGTTGGTTAAGAATATTGCTAATAGAAGGGGTTTTGTTGTTGACAATGATTTGGTTTCTATCTTTTGGCTAGGAGGAACTACCTGAAATACAAAACAAGACCACAAAACATAGTTAATAGCAAAAGGTTAGTGGATTTCCTAGCGTGAGCTAGATCCAGGAAGTGTGATACTTCCTCGATGGTTGTTAATCCAATCCATAGATAATATAATTCAATATAAAATAAATGAACATGTAAATAAAAGAATCTAATGCTAGTGTTCTGATTTAGGTATCTCATATTACTATCAATGTTAGTATAATTAAATTCTTGATAACTAACTGATGAAGGTCTCGGGTCAGGTTGTAGGCTGGGTAGGTGGTCTGAGGGTCACAGGTAGGGTTAGGGTAAGATTGGTGAAATTTGGGGTTGATTTTGGGTGATTGGGAGATCTTGCTGGTCTAAGGTGGCAGTTTACCAGACACAGAGACTGATGTCGGTCAGGGTGTGACCGACAATGGTTTAGGTATGACCAATGACCTGTTTAAGATGACCGATATTAGTTTACTGTGGGAATGGAAAATGTTAGAAATAGGTGTCTAGGATCTCTCTGTGTCTGCACAAAGAGATGGGAAGGTCTGTGGTGAGGTTGTAGGTAGGGTATCAGCTTTTGGTGAGGTTTTGTGAGGTTTTTGGGGTGTTAAGGTCAATCTAGTGAAAGTCTATTAGGAGACAAAATAATTGACGTTGGTCTGGTGAACGATGCCAGTGAAGGGGAAACTGAATGACGGTTAAGGTAACCAGTGTCGGTAGGGGAAATTTGGTGAAAGTTGATAAAAGGTGATTTTGGGCTTCTCTGTGATTACACAGAGAGTAAAGGGGGACTAGTTGGGGTTCATAATAAGGTGAGGAAGGCTCAAGAAAGTATAAAGGTTAGGTATGGAGAGCCAGAAGGTTCTGGGTGGTTGGATAGGTAGATGGGTAGGAAAGTGGGGATGGAGGAATGTAGGGAAGAACAAGATCTAATAACAAAAGATAAAGAACCTATTAAGTAAGTACAAAAATGATGCAAAATCAAATGCACTTACTTGTATTTGCAAGCCTGGTTGGTGAAGGAAGGTGATGGTTGATCTATGAAGAACTTGGTGGTCAGTGTGATGAAAATACTTCTCAGAGTGCTCCTATGAATGTTAGTTCCTTTTGATCAGTCTCAGGTACCTTCTTGGGCTTCTGGTTGAATGTATTCTGTCATCTAGATTCTGAGAAAATATGGTTCATGCTTGAATGTAGATAGCTCTCTCAAAACTCGAAGTGACCAACCTGGGAAAAAGGTTGCAAAACTGTATATATGGTAACCAATGATGGTTAGGGTGACCAATGTCGGTTACAGGTTAACCAACATCAGTTAGGGAGGGAAATCCTAGGTTTACCAAAAATAACAGATCTTGGCTATTTTTGGTGTGCTCTTCTTGTTAGTTTGGGTCTCAAGTGATGGTTAGCACTTAGATAAGTGGGAGTGTTGTTGGAGAAGGAATAGGAATTTAATGTTAGGGTTAGACTAAGTCCCAGTTGGTTAAGATAAGTAGAGATTGAGTCTTAGTTAATTAATAGGCTAAGAATAAGTCCATGGTGAGGTGTCTAGGTGATGTGGCTAGGTGAGGTGTAAATTAACCTAATTAAAGTAATTAAATTAATAAATAATGTGAGGATGGGCATTAATTCAATTATAAGTAATTAAATT
Organism: Taxus chinensis; assembly: GCA_019776745.2. Lineage (NCBI taxonomy): Eukaryota > Viridiplantae > Streptophyta > Pinopsida > Cupressales > Taxaceae > Taxus > Taxus chinensis. Next base: position 199,466 of record JAHRHJ020003242.1, on the reverse strand, counting down.
AATATGAATGTGGGGTAAAGGGGTCATGGTTAGGTGAACACATTATGTTAACTGATTGAAAGGGGACTAAGGGGAGTGTGACCCAAATTTGGTGTCTACATTTGCCCCTTTTTGTCACGTAGCTTGTATTGGTAAGCGATGCTGAAAAAAATAGGAAGTGGTTGCCCCAAGTATAGGTGAGAGTGGGGTTTCCCCAAGTAGGGTTAAAGGTGAGGTTTCCCCAAGTATGGGTGGAGGTGATCCCCCTCAAACCAGGAGCTGATGAGGTATTAGACGGAGTCGATGAGTGGTTTGGCAAATGGGTAAGTGATGAAAGTGAGGGAGGTGGGTTGTAGGTAAGGGTATGGTCACTTTGGGTAATGGGTAAGGGTAAGGGTCATATCGTGTAATGGGTAATGGCAATCAAATACACACACACGTATAGATTGTGACATGGTACCAGGTGGAAGAGCTTGCAAAATCTACATCGTCCAAGGTCGATAGGTTTATCCAAACAAGGTTGAAGTGATTAAGGTATCCAGGGTACATGATATGGTCCAGAAACACAACTTAGGTTAGGTTCAAGAACGTTTAGGTATGATCTAGTACACCAAAGGTTTGGTCGGGATAAACAACATGACAATAGGCAAGGTAAGGTCATTAGGCTAAACAACACGGGTAACAACATCGCAAGGTATAGCGAGTACACAAATTCCAATGTCACAAAAGGTGGTTCAGGTCAGGGTATATAGGTCATGGCATGGGTAAGGCTGAGGTATAGGTAAATAACATGTCCCTAAATGTAATTAAGGAAATGTATAGGTAATTTAGGCTTGTGGGTAGGGTGTAATAGGTGTTGGTAAGGTCAAAAGGTATTTGGGAAGTAACATTTTTAGGAAAAAATGGGAAAAATGTGGGTTAAAAGGTAATGGCAGGTGACTGATGTCAGTTATGGTGTAACTGATGTCAGTTTAGTAGGGCATGACATGACCGATGTCAGGTCATGTCGATTTGGGTCTAAAAAAGAAAAATCCATGTTTGATGAATTCATTTTAACTTTTGGCATTTGTAGAAAATGACAGAGGAGAAAGTGGGAGGTGTGAAAATGACAGTACGAAGGCTTTTGAGTTGAGTTGGTGAGCCACATAGTGGGTGATTGGTGTTCAATTGGCGGGTCCACAAAATCAGTTTGATTGATTTGATTCACTTAGAGGTGAGGAGTGGATTTGGTCATGGCAGAGGTGGGAGAGGGGTTGGGTGGACCTTTGATGTAGTGGCCAGACGTTCCACCATGGAGACAGCACCAAGATGAGGTAGGTGATGCTATGAATCCCTAGTTTGTTTGAAAATGGTATAGTTAAAATAATTTTTTGGTTGAAAATTTTGGGTGGGATTTTTATTGTGAATTTGTGGGTAAAATGGAATAAAATGAAGGGTGGGAATAGCATAAGTAGGTGAAATAGGTTGGGGCATGAGGGTAGGGTAGGTTTGGGTGGGTGGGAGTAGGTTTTTAGGTGGTTTTTGTGAATTTTTAATAATGGGGGGATGGGTTTCCATTTTTGGGTGCTGCGATAGAGACCAACGTCAGTCTAGATTTCGCTGATGTCGGTCGGCTTTGGCCGGCATCAGTCAGTCTTAGGTGACCGACACTAGTTAAATGGAACCGATGATGGTCAAGGAAAACTGGTGATGGTCAAGGTGACCAGTGCTAGTTAAGGTTAAGGAAGAATAGGGGTAAGAAGGGCTAGGTATGAAAGGAAAATAGGTAAAAAGGGATAGGTGAAGAGTGTATGTAGAGGGATGAGGGTAACATGTGATTATAGCAACATGGGATAGGTAAGTAGGTAAAATGAACTAACATAGTGGGTAAGGATGAAAAGGGTTTGTAGGTTTATAGATGAGAAGGGGAAAGGGGGTGGGCATGATAGATGTGATTGGGTATGGTTTGGGGGTAATAGGTAATTGGAGGTAGTTCAGGTCTTAACACTTGGTGGATGCATGCTAGAGACCAATTGAGGATGTGGGACAGAGTACCACCTCTTTTGTTACGGATGTAGTCTAGCATGATCGCAGAGGAGTAGGAGCATGTGACTAAGGTTGGAATGATTGGGATCTGCCATTATAGGTGTGTATCTCAAGATCATAGTATGATGGTCGCTCTCATCGATAGATGGGATTCTGCGACCAATACCTTCCATTTACCGATGGGTGAGATGACCATCACCCTAGAGGACATGTATACAGATCCTACGGCTTCCTATTGTTGGGGAGCTAGTTTATTCTATTACTTCTGAGGCATCAGTGGAGCTGATAGTGGTTGTTTTTGGTGAGGTGATGGGTGAGATGAGGTATCATAACGTGAGTCTCACTTATGGAGACATGTATGCAGCCTACCCACATGAGACAAGGTTGTCTATACTAATGATGGAGGCAGTATTTTGTTTATCCCTTCCAGATTCTGAGGGTGGGAGATTCCCATGAGCACTGATGGGAGTGCTCCAGGATATGATTGAGGAGTGGATATGCTTTGCTTGGGCACCAACTTTCCTAGTTCAGTTATATAGGGAGTTATGGGCCTATGGGAGATTGAGGAGGTTTGGCATGTGTTGTACATATTTATTGCACTGTTAGGCATACAAGCACATCATATGTGTGTGGCCAGTTGGTTTTCCTTGACATGATTGGTTTGGGGGTGGCTTGCTCAGAGTTGGATACAGATGTTGGGTACCAGATGGTGGGTAGCATAGGGTGGCTAGGGCCACATATGATGTTGTATACTACAGGCGGTTGCTGGAGGGGATTTCAGGAGTTGATATTGTTTGGAGGCCTTATGTTGACTTTCCATCTTATAGAGGCATGGTGGAGGAGTTAGAGGAGCTCCAGCTATTGAGGTGGATACAGGGGCGTCATGCCAGTGAGCACAAGATGATACCTGTAGATAGAGTTAGATGGTAGTTTGGGCTTCCACAGGATGTACCCAAACCTTTTCCATTGTACCATCATGATGACGTGGAGAGACCCATGTCTCCACCACATCTGAGTGTGCCATAGGGAGGAGGAGGAATAGGTGGTAGATAGGTGGATTGATGACGAAGGAGTCACTGATGGATATAGGCAATGGTGGGTGGTACAGCGACAGGTGGCACCATCGAGGCCAAGGTAGCCAAGTTTTTCCATAGTCACAGTGTAGAGAGATGCATTGTAGGGGTAGGTGGCCACCCTACAGAGGTAGATCATAGGTTTGTAGGCTCAGTTGATAGGGGCTCATGCATAGGTTGCCACCTTATAGGCTCAGGTGACAGATTTACAAGGCCAGTTGGCACAAGGACAGGCAGGCATAGGGTGGAGATGGTGATGGAGTTTAGGTAGCCACCTTATAGGTGCAGGTAGCAAGTTTGCAAGGCCATCTGGCCACTACACAAGCACATGTTGTGGCCTTACAGGCCCAGCTTGTAGAACTGGTACCTCCACAGGCCCAGGGATAGGATCCCATACTACAAGTAACAATGGCGGGATAGGGTCCCATGGTACAGGGAGGAGGACAGGGATCACAGGTACAAGGACCGAGGCTAGCATTAGTAGGATAGGGCTCATAGGTTGTATTGATACCTATGGCACCACCTCATATGGTGATGATGGCAAGGTTCAATGATGCCCTAAACGAGGCTCATTATTATCAGGATCACCTGAACGACTGTCTAGGATAGATGTCCCTTCATATGCTGAGTACAGAGCCTAGAAGGCAACGAGTGAGAGGACTAGATCCCAAACTCATAGCTTAGAGAGCAAAGGGGGCCAACAAGCCCAGAGACAGGGTTAGGATGAGGCTACTAGTTCACGAAGGCCAGGCCTAGGTGAGGGCCAGGGGAGATTAGACTGAGACCCATGGAGGGTGGAGAGATGTTGGCAGGGTGGCAGACAGGTCGGGAGGAGGAGACAGGTGAGACTGGCCTGGAGGATATCAGGTGGGGTGATGATTAGTCACTTGATATGATCAGTGTTTTGATTTTTGATATATATACCGGCCTGCGTGCCAAAGATAGTGAGGTGTATATGAGAGTTTTGTGATTTTGAGTTTTATACCGGCCTGTGTGCATGCCGAAGATAGTGAGGTTGTATCTGAGTGATTTGAGATACTTGTATTTATTTGTATCTGTGTATATGTGTATTGATACATAGAATTTTTCATTTATATAGATGATGATGTTTATGTATGGATGATGTATCTATGTTTTTAATTTCCATTGTTATTGTGTGTGTGATGGAAACTAGGTGAATTATGCATGATTGAATCGAGTTCATATAGTCATGGTTTTTAGATTTTTGAGGTCAAGTTAGGTGGTGGAGTTTAGGTGGCTGATTTAGCATGGTGAGTTTAGGTCAGTTAGGCATGGTGGAGTTTAGGTCATTAGGCATGGTGGAGTTAGGTCAGTCTAGGCATGGTGGAGTCTAGGTATTAGGCATGATTTGGTCATGTTTTTGGGTTTGATTTAATTTCCAAGTTATTGGTAGTATGGAAAATAAATGATGATGTATATGTATGTTATGGTTTAAATTTCTAAATATTTGATATCATGGAAATGGTGAAATGATTGATTGGATGTTTTGATGATGTGATGAAATGGTAGGTATGTATGTTTGTTGATTGTTTAATTTCCAAGTGTTGTAGTAAAATGGAAACTAAGGTAGAATGTGAATAGAAAAATGGGGAAAATTTGGTTAGGGTAAAGAGTGGCCAAGCTAACCTCCAAGGGCCCCATGCCCTCAGAGTGCTTCCTACATAGCCCCAACAAAAAGGGGCCTCAGGCCGATGTAGTTCTCCCATAAGCTAGGGAAGAATATGATGAGGTAGAGGGATGGGTTGGTAGGTTTTAGGAATGATTGAGTCTAGGTCAGTTAGGCATGGTTGAGTTTAGGTCATTTAGGCATGGTTGAGTTTAGGTCATTTAGGCATGATTGAGTTTAGGTCATTTAGGCATGGTTGAGTTTAGGTGAAAGAGGAAGTCTTAAAATGTAGGTGTCGAAGGTCTGGTCCTGTATAGGAGAATCAATAAGTAATGAAGAAGGTGAATGGTAAGAGGTGACAAAAAGAGCTGCCTAATTGATAAGAACCATAACAAGTCTATCATACCAAAGATTGGCTTATGAACGTAAGACCCTAAAGGCATTGCATAATTGACTATTCTAAGGGTGAAGAAAGTCACATGATCACGAAATGTCACATTTGCAACAAGTCCCTTGAGAAGGTAGAAATTAGGGTGAAAAAGTAAATAAGGTAAAAGAGGTTGGTTTAGTGTAACCTGGTGTGAGACAACATGCCTATTTGACAAGAGACCCAAGATCAAAATAGGCAAGTCCATGATGAAAAAGTTATCTTTATCTTTTTTCTTTTTTATAGACTGATCGATGTAGGAAGTCTATATGGGATGAGTAGATTATCTCCTTGAGGTCTTCATGAAGCTGATTGATGCGGGAAGCTTCAAAATATGTATATATATTTTTTGTAAGAATAGTCTTCTTTTGGTGATAGACTATGTATAATATGGCTAGCTTTGTATAGTTGTCCTTCGAGGGAGCAATCTATTTATAGCAACGAGATAGAAAGAGTAGATGTCCTTTTTGAGGGAGTCATATTTTTGCTAGAAGTTTGACTCAAGGAGTTGAATCCCATTTTACTTTTGAAATTGTTTTTCTTTTGGACTTTTAGGTCATGGACAAGACTATAGAGAATGATAGGCTCTTGTGTTGAAGACAAAGCCATAGCACATAGAGGTTAACTATGAAAGAGAGGGTTTAAGTGATGAACAACCATGGGATTCCATCTTGAAAAAGAGGAATACGTATCCATGAGAATCATGCCATGAGTAGAGCCATGGTACTCATATTGAAGATAAGGCTGAAAAGTGACGGGTAATCACATGATTCTTGTTTAGTCATTGATCCTTAAAATAGGTAAAATGGAAGGTGAATGGTGCTCAAGGGATGAGTGTTTTAACTAGACAGAATGTGATATAGGACTTGATTCAACAATAGAATGGTAGAAGATGCAAGGCATTAGGGGCTCAAGTTTGAGTTTACCTTCAAGTGATGAAAAATGATAAACACTTGATCCATAGGTATGAGTAATGATATAAGGTCCAAGTCAATTAGGAGAAATTTTTCCCCTTTTACTTTTCTCCTCTTTTGTTACATGTTGATTTTCCTTCAGGACGAGGTCACTGACCTATAATTTTTGTTCATGGACACATTTTTTGTAGGCACGTTTGATACATTTTTGGTAGATTTGGAGATGGGTGAGAGAATTGAGACGATGTTCATCTAATAAATCAAGTTGTGCCAAATTCTCATGACAAAATTCATCATCGTTGATCATATTTTTGAGTGAGATATGAAGAGACAGAATTTGGACTTCTAGAGGCAGGACAACCTCTGTATCATTGACCAGAGAGAAGGTTGTGGTAGAAGTTGAGGTAGAATATTAGTATGATAAGCCCATAAGGAAAAAGGAATGTGTGTGTGTCAATCCTTTCCAATGATCACCAATTGGCCCCAAAATATTAGCTAAGTACAATAAGGTGTGTGTGCACGGGACCTAGTTGAAGAAGGGCATGTGGGTTGAAGACAAGTAGGGAAGGGTTCTGGCAGGGTCTTGTAGAACACATGACGCGTGCATGCAAGGAAAAATAGGTTTTGTACTTAGCCACATTTAGCATCCCAGGAAGCACATGAGAAAAGCATGACCCTTGTGGATAAGGTGCCAGCCTCTCGACTGTGGGATCAAAAAGGGAATATTCCAGGCATGTGATGGAAGGTTCCAGAAGACATCATTGCAAGGAGTGGAGAGCTCAGATCTGTGAAGGCATGCTCCCATGGAGGACCACTTTGACACTTGGTGACTGATCTGTAACTTTTGAAAGGCATGGCGGTGGGTGCTAAGGTTATAAATACAAGCACCCGATAGAAGAAAGATATAGAATATAAAAGGTAAAAGAGAGAGAAAAGGGAGGTGAAGCCCTACAGAAACAGATGAAGGATGCTATGGGTTAGGGATTAGGAGAGCTCTGTGAGTGATGACACATTTAAGGGGATGGGTTTTCATTCTTCTTTGTAATATGATGAGCATAATATAGCTCTGATGCATGACTTGGCTCTGCATAGTTATATGAGGATCTGTTATGACCTCAAGGGATGTAATGTGGGTTATTGAATCTATTAGTATGAATATAATGCTCTATTATAAATCATCTATGTGTTCAGGAGTATAATACTTATGCATTTCCCTTTTGTATGAACCATCTCCATATGTTGTTTATTATTTCTCTTTTCTGCATACAATGAGATGATAACTCATTCTAAGTTCTTAAGAATGTTGTATAGTTATTTTCTTTCCTGCATTTGATTATCTGTCCTAAGATGATGCATTCTCACAAAACTCACATAAAGGAGAGACTCGGGCACCCGCGCATGCCTCGGGTGAGCACCCAGTGCCTATTGGGTGATAGGCCAGTGCGTATGCGATTAGACTATTAGTCTAAGGGCATAAAATATGACTACATCTTGGTTCCATTGTTGGGACCTCTTTTCAAAGTTGTTGTGAGAAATGGCATGCATCTTTGTCCCTGTGATGTGTGATGATAGAGTGCCTGACCTTAGAAAGTGTGGAAACATGGTTCAAGAGCATGGAGGATGAGTTTTCTCAAAGATTCAGCACTGGACCTGAGTTCGATGCATGTAGATGGGTAGAAGAGAACCTATACCATGAGCTATATGAGACATTCTTTTGTTGCTTCCTAGTAGAACTATATGAATGGATTTCAGCATATGCATCTAGATCAAGCTGGTACTATAGATCACACGTATGGACCCAAGATGACTATCAGAGGCTGCAGGATGTAGATCTGACTTGGACGCATGTTATTGATCACTGGTGGAAGAGAGTGCTGACCAGTTATACTCTTGAATATGCCATTTCTACATATTCTTTCCCAGAAGTTTTGAGTTTGAGTTTCTGAGGGAGCCTAGAGGATCATTTTTGTGTGTTATTCCTTTGGCTATGAAGCTCTTGGTCATTACTTTGAGTTTAGAAGCATTTCCCATGGCTGGCTAAGCTTCTCTGAGCACTGGGAGAGGAAGCTAGGGTGGAGGAAGATGGTGGACATTGTGGCTGAAAAGGAAAGGGAGGAGAGATGACTCAAGTATAGTGAAGCTTGTGAAAGGGAGATGACTAGACAATGTGAGGTTGCAAGTGTGATGGATCTATGGAGGTAGACATTGCGTGAAGGAGTTGAGGTTCACATAGAGGATGTGGAGCCTGAGCAGTCTATGCTACCCCATCTTGGAAAGTGTGGGAGAGAGGCCCCTTCAGCTTCTGATGAGATTTCATCACATGGAGAAAGAAGAGCCATCGACACGCATCTGAACCCACCTAGTGACCAACCCCTGGCACTTGGTTTTCCAGATCAAGGGAGAAGTATTGTTAACCTAGTTGGTATCAGTGGGAGTGACCGATCTGCACCCAGGAGATATAATTTCTCATTCGGAACATCCATGGCTGCACAAGCCATTCCTATATTTTGGGGAATCTTTAGACAAGGTGCAAGTACACAAGGATTGGGTATCATGTCTGGGAGTGGCACGGGACATACAACTGGTAGTGGGACAATATCACAAACCATCGACACATAGTTCAGTGGGACATTGGGAACACTAGGCATGACCACTTCTGGTCCTTTTCCAACTACAGAGGTGGATCTGATGGGTCAAGAGGAACAGGACCTAGTGGATCTAGTGGATTTGGTGGAGGAGGAAACACTAGAGGGAACCAAGGCTCTGGATCAGGAGGACAAGGACCCCATCCACCTCCCCAAGTGTTTTTTGAGATGTCTTTGCACTTACCAGACTATAGGGGTATTGAAGATGCTGCAAAGCATGTGCACAAGTGTGAACTACTATGGCGCAAAAAGGGGATCACTACCCCAGAGTGGAAGGAAAGTCAGTTTGCAACAATGTTGCAAGGGCATGCACATAGTTGGTATAGGAAGTATGACCCCCATCAGACAGTGGTAGACTACACCGCATTGAAGAATGCCTTCCTAGCAGAGTTTCATATCCCTGAGTTTGAGCAGAAAAGCATCAACACTCTGAAGGAGATCCAACAGGAATGGAAGAGAGCGTGTGGGAGTATGACGCGTGTTTCAAGACTCTCTTGTCAAAACTATCTTATGACATTCATCCTTCTCAACATGATCCATGGTTTTTCAGAGGATTGATAACACCATTTAGAAGGGCTCTGTCACACAATACTTTCATAGACCCACGCGAGGCATTGGAAGCTTCCCTACACACCAAAGCTGTTGGGAGCATTGATACTAGTGTTAGCCCTTTTCTGGAGGCTCAAATTGCTGCAATGGCCAAGCAGTTGGAAAAGTTATTTGCAAACTCAGTGCATGAGGTTTGTAGTGGGCTTTGGTGTACAGACTGTGAAGTGGAGGGGCATGCAAAGGATAGTTTCCCTCAGAATTTGGTGCATGCTATGTCAGTAGACTGTGAGATTTTCCATGGGGATCATGATGCAAGTAGATGCCCTCTACTCCAGCGTGCAATCCACAAGAATGTTTCTTGCTATTGCAAGATTTGTACCTCTATGACCCATGATACCAAGGATTGTAGACTGATTGATCAAATCCATGATGTTATTGATCTGGGTGTGCACCAGACTAGCCTTGCAAGTAGTTCAAAGGATGATGACCATCATTATGAAGGGCATGTAGATGGAGGAACACATGGAAGAGGTTTTCATGGAGGATTTCATGGTCACAGTAACCATGGTGGAGGAAAAAGTGAGTTCCCATGAGGAACCTGTTATAATTGTGGATCTACAGAGCATTACAAATGTGAGTGTCCTGATCTGTTACAATGCTCATGGTGTGGAAAGAAACATAAGTACAAAGAGTTTCCAAAACTTTATGAGCATATGAACCAGTAACACCCGAAGGAAAAATGCATTGGGATGGTGAGCATCAAGAAGGCTAATTCGTAATGGATGCTAAGAGTGGTGCGTGAGTCAGGGCTAGAACCTGTGCTGGTGATGACGTGAGTAGAGGCCACACACGCCAGGGAGATACCAAGGAAAAGGACACTAGTTTCAAGAGAGGAAGTGGTACATGGAAAGTATCTAGACCCTACTCATCAGAAAGAGGTGTATTAAGAGACTATGGATGTGATTCAGAGTTTAGAAGGGGAGATCCAATATCTGAAGGATAAATCAAGGAAATTGGAGCAAAGGAAGGATGTCAAGGTTCCAAAGAATGACCTGGATGAGGTCAAGGAAGTGTGTAGAATGTTAAGGCAAGAGAATATTATTCCCTTGCTAGGAGAATGGCTGAGAGAGAAGGTACCATACACTAGAGTAGAGTGTGAAAGGTAGGTTTTACATGCAAACCTTCCTCCTCACAGCCTCGACTATGATAAGGAGATTACTTTGAATGTAGTTGTTGATGGATGGATTTTGAGAAATATTCTCATTGACATGAGAGAAAGGTCAATGTTCTTACCTTAGATGCCTGACATCAGATGGGAAGGCCCGCATTGCAGCCATCTTTGAATGTGTTGTATACGTTGAACACGACTAAGGAAATGCCCATTGGAGTCCTAAAGGATGTAATTATCACCATTAAAAGGGCCAAGTTCACTGGAGACTTTGAAGTCTTGGCACTCACCAAGGTAGAAAAATTTCCAGCATTGCTTGGGTGCCCATGGTGTTACAAGAACAATGTCACCTATGGTTTAACAAAGGGTATATCAGCTTTGAGAACAAGGAAGAAAGGGTGATCATCCCTTTGACAGATGGGAAGTCAGCACCCTATACTGAGCCCTTAGGAGAATAAGTCCTTGATAGAATCTATGTGCACTCCATCAGAGATCCTGAGATAATTCACCCCACGGAGGGAGTTATCCAGTTTGAAGATGCTCAGTCCTTGAGTGATACCACTAGTGTGGCATGTGAAAATTGGGTGCATGGGACTTATGAGTTAATTGGGTGACAGTTGAGAGGATCTGTAACAAGGGTTACAAAGGCATGCTCAGTCAAGTGCCTAGGAGGAAAGAAGTTTCCAAGTTACTCTGGAGGAGCATATCCTGAAATTTTCTTGCAAGAAATGGAAGCTCAATGGAAAAATGAGGAAGAGAGAAGAGGAATGCTCAGTTACAACCTACTCGGAACTACAACGTGCTAGTGGGCTACACATCGGGAGAACCTCCTAGAGTGGCATGAGGTGAGGATCACATTTTCTATAAGGTTCTCCAGGAGCAACATACCCACAGTCATACAAGACTACCATGGTAAAGAGGCCACTTCATTTCATATCCAAGCATGTGAGAAGGCCTAGATGGGAAGTGCATAGAAGCATTACCACCTTCATATGGGTGCATAAGTTGTATTCCACTTTACAAGGTTGTGCACGTGCACATGGTATATTCATTCAGAGATGCATTGTCAAATAGGTAATTGGCAGGAGTTGGCAGCTGATCTCATTCAAGGTTTCAAGTATAGGAGTACCAAGCCATCAGTGGATAAGGCATTGCAAGTAATCAAGTGTTTTACAATGGTAGATAGTGATATGGCAGAAGATAGGCTATTGGAGCTACTAGGTGAGCCTTACTTAGAGACACGCCTCAATGAAGAGGAATCAGAGGAAGTACAGCTTGAGCGCGCGTGCATGGAAAAAGAAAAAGGAAAGATGGTCTATATAATAGACAGAGAAGAGATGGAGACTTTGGATGTTAACCATTCAGAAGGTACACATGAAGTCATAGAAAACACTGATGAGAAATCACACACCTACCATGATCCCTTGAAAACAAATAAGGTTAACATTGGAATGGAGATAGAACCTAAGGAAGCTATCATCGGATACTCTTGGTCAGAAAAGGAAGTTTCAAAGGTCATTGATCTGTTGCATGAGTTCCAAGATTTGTTTCCTCATGGGTACCATGAACTCAAAGGCATTCACCATTCCTTGGGAGAGATGAAGATCAAGTTGAAGGAAGGTGCACACCCGATTAGAAAGAGGCCTTATTAGATGAATCCAAATTTGTACGGGTCAAGGAAGAAATAGACAAGATGATAGCATCTGGTATCATTGAGGTAGTGGAAGAATCAGAATGGATAAGCCCAATGGTTATCAGTATCAAGAAGGATGGTAGGATAAGAATCTATGTTGACTACAGGGATCTGAATGTAGTGTGTGTCATCGATCCCTTCCCAACCCCCTTTACTGAAGAAATTCTAGAGGGAGTAGCCAGGTGTGAAGTCTACTCTTTCACGGATGGGTTCTCAGGGTACCACCAAGTCAGGATTGCAAAGGAAGACCAGAGAAAGACAACTTTTTCCACTGAATGGGGAATTTTTTCCTACATGGTTATGCCTTTTGGATTGAAGAATGCACCTGTTGTGTTCTCACGTATTGTGGTACAAGCATTTCAGGACTTCATCCATAAGTTTCTTCAAGTTTACCTGGATGACTGGACTGTGTATGGATTGGTGAAAGACCATTGTGACAACTTAAGGCTGATGTTTGAGAGATGTCAGCAATTGAGGATATCCCTCAACATTAAGAAATGTGTCTTTGCTACTCCATTTGGAACCCTGTTAGGACACATTATATGCAAAGAAGGCTTACTAGTGGATCCCGCCAAAGTTGTAGTTATTGTAGGATTAGGGGAGCCTACTAGTCAAAGCACAGTGTGCAGATTCCTTGGGCATATGGGTATTATAGGAAGTTCATCAAGGGATATGCCAAGATCACCACACCCTTGGAGGAATTGTTAAAACACAAAAGTGCCTTTCATTAGGGAGAGGCGCAGTAGAAGGCATTTGACACTTTGAAGGATAGGCTTGTCACGACGCCCATATTACATTTTCCTTCTTGGGATAAGCCTTTCCATGTGCATGTTGATGCCTCAGGAACAACTATGGGAGTAGTGCTAGCACAACCTGGTGAGGGAATTGTTGATCATCCCTTGTGCTTTGCAAGTAGAAAGTTGACACCAGCAGAGCAGAATTACACAACTACTGAGCGTGAAGCATTGTCTATGATCTACGCACTGCATAATTTTAGGTAGTATCTATTGGCAACACCATTTATATTCTACATGGACCATATGGCATTGAAATACTTAGTCAACAAACCCATTCTGCAAGGGCACATATGTCGTTGGGTCCTTCTATTTCAAGAGTTTGAGTTCACAGTGGTGGTGAAGCCAGGAAAAATCAATTCAGGACCTGACCACTTATCAAGGATTAATTCAAGGGAGGATGTGCAAAGCATTGAGGATACCATGCCAGATGTGTAACTATTTAGGTTGTGGCACATGCCCTCAGACTTGGAAGATATCACAGTGTTCTTAAAAATAGGTGTGGCACCGGAAGGGATGAAGGCTCTGGAGAGAAAGCAGTTAGCAATACGTGTCACACCCTACATGTTGATTAGTGGAGACCTGTATAAGTTAGGTCATGATGAGGTTCTGTGCCGATGCATATTGGAGCATGAGCACATGGAAATTATGGAGGAAGTGCATGGTGGGATTGCAGGAGGACACTATGCAGGAAATGCTACCACACAGAAGATTTTATTAGTAGGGCTTTGGTGGGAAACCATCTACAAGGATTGTATTGAGTTTTGCAAGGCCTGTGACCATTTCCAGCCTTGGAAAACCTGGAAAGAGAGATGAAATGCCTTTGTGACCAATAGCCAGCACTGAACCATTTGAAAAATGGGCAATTGACTTTGTAGGGCCAATTGCACCAGCCACGCGAAGGACTGGTTCACAGTATATCATCACTTGCACTGATTACTTGACACGGTGGGTAGAGACAGTGCCTATGAAGGATTACACTGCAACAACAACTACTAGATTTTTATGGGAGAACATAATCAACAGGTATGGTTTCCCTTTAAGTTTAACAAGTGATAGGGGTACACACTTTCTCAATGAAATAGTCAGGATTCTGTTAGCAGAATTTATGGTGGCCCATCATAAGACTACCCCATATCACCCTCAAGAAAATGGAACTACTGAGGCATTTAACAAGATACTAAGTCACACATTAACTAAGATTTGTGATGTTGGAAGACAGGATTGGGATGACAAAGTATCAGCCATTTCTATGGGCATACAGGACAACCTACAAAAGGTTGAACAAGGCCACACCATTTCAATTGGTGTTTGGCACAGAGGCTTGTTTTACCAGTGGAATTCATGTTACCATCACTATGTATAGCATGCGTAGGAGGGTTAGCTGAGGAACAAGTGCTGGAAGAAATAATTGATAAGTTGATGTAGTTAGACGAAAGGTGATCACTTGCTAGATGGAGTCAGAAGATAGAAAAAGAAAGACAAAAGGCATGGCATGATTGATATCAAGAACAAGAAGTTTGAGGTTGGGAGTTAGATGAAAGGTGATCACTTGCTAGATGGAGACCTCATCATCTCATAATGAAAAAAAGACAAAAGGCATGGCATGATCATCATATCAAGAACAAGAAGTTTGAGGTTGGGAGATGGTATTTGTTGTATGATTCCAAGTATCTGTGCCATCCTGGGAAGTTGAAATTCCATTGGTTGGGACCTTACATCATCTCGTACATTCTTGATTTAGGTGCTTTCCAGTTACAAGCACTGGATGGGATGAGGTTACCAGGTCACTTCAATGGGAGTAGGCTGAAGCCCTACTATAAATAAGTCTTCTTGGTGTTTGTAATAAGGCAGTATTGCCAGTTAGCTTAGAATTTCCCTTTATGCATTTTCTTTTCTTGTGTTTCCTCTTCTCATTGCTTGTTCCTTTCTTTTTGTTTCATTTTTGTGCCTTGTGCACCAGTAACCACATTATTTTTCCAAGGTTGTGTATACACAGAGGACCACACATTTTTTTAGTGTGGGGTGGAGTGATACAAAGTATAGGCCTGTAATACAAGTTTGAGCTGGCAGTAGAAGTTACGGTGAATGGCCTGGTTGAAGGATAAAAAGTGCGTAAGGTTAAGAAGCACATAGAAGAAAGGTGGATATTGGATGGTTGGTGTCAAAAAGGCTTTACAGAAACCACGTACAGAAAGGATGAAGAGCATAGGAAACAACATGAGGTAGGTGAGGGAAAAAATTGGGTAAAGGACAGAAGAAGTGCCTTCGGCACTGTGGACGCACATGTAAGAGTCTTCGGTCGGGTTGGATTTTTGCATGCCAGAAGGTTGTAAAGGGTTTTTCACACAGGATGTGGCACATGGGTAAAAGCACTTAAAGTCAGATCTTAGTGGAAAAATATACATTTAATGTTAAAGTACATTGGTAGGTGATATAACAATTAATGTAGGAAAGAAGCAAAAACTATAAATACAAGGTCAGGAAATTCATTTGTTACCTTGCGATTACAAAGTAAAAGAATCTCTTGCGAACTAGAGCATCCAGAGAGAAATTTGTGTGAAGAAAGGAGAATCCAAGAAATTTGAGTGAGCATCTAGAGTAGATCTGTGAACCAGAGGGAAGGAGTACATGGGCATGAGGAAGGTTGTGTGAAGAGCATCATCTTGTGGAAGGATTTCCTGGTTAGGGTTTGGTAGCTAGGGCATGGAGAAAGAAGGATTCATTTCAGGAGTTGAAGCTTTAGAGTGAGCTTTGGGATTGAACAGAGTAGCAAGAAGAGCAAGAGGAAGGATTGTTTAAGTTCAGCCTGACCAGAAGAATGGCACCAAGGAAACCAACCATTTCACCAAAGAAAACAAAGGGCAAGGGAAAGGGAAAGAAAATTGTCATCATGAGCACCAATGAAGAATGGTACGTGGAAATGCAGTACCCAAATGGGGTATTACTAGGAAAAGAGTGGGAGTCACACTTACGAAAGATGGCCAAGAGTGATTATAACCATCACACGAGCACAACAGAGAAGGAAATGGCACTGGAGTTGGTCTGACCAACTAACAATAGGACACCAGATGGAATGCCCATTTACAATGATGAGGTGAAGGTCAAATTAGAGAAGGCTGGGTTATTACAACTATATGACTTACCATACTTTGGAAAGCCTGGGTGCCTTTATCAGTGGCTGATGTCACATGTGCATGAGGATCATTTTTATTTCATGGGGCACAAGATGTGCATCACACCACAACTGATATCCAAGTTCACAGGCCTCAATTGTGAAGGAGATAACATTGATGATGATCTGAGTGACAAGGAGGCTATCAAGGAGACTATAGCCACATATGACTACAAGAAGGGGTCATGATACTTTGACATCACCAAGATACTAGACCCAGTGATGAGGATGGCCACATGCTTGGTCACCAAGCTCAATGACCAGGAATGATGGACACAAGTGAACAAGGCATGGCTGAATGTATGCCAGAAGATATTAGAAGGAACCATCTACAACTTGTCCACTTTCATCGCAGATGAAATTATAAGTAGCACGCAGGAGGGAGAGAAGATACTCTTTGGTAATGTCCTCCTCACCATTGTATTTTTAGAGATTGGAGTGCCCGATGGGCCAGAAAAATTTGTTTGGGAGTATCCAGAAGAGGATCCCTCACCCAAAAAAGGTTTGTGAAATACACTTGTGAAACCATGATGGCCACTCACAAGGCACACCTAGAGAAGTGGTATAAGTGAATAAATGATGCAATCGGGGCTGAGTGGAGGATCTTAGAGTAGTTTTCCCATGCTCATGAATGGGAGGAAGAATTTGTAGTGTACCAACACTTCTGCATTGGCAGATTTATATTGACAGATGAGAATATGAGCCCATGGTGCAAGCTACCCTTCTCCTTCACCGTGCAATACTTCCAAGCCAGAGTTAATCAGTTCAAGGAGGCCAAGAGACTAAGGTTCAACCTTAGTGAGGTAGATATAGACCACCACGAGATGTGCCAGAAGCTGGTCTACCCAAAGAAGCATGCACACATGGAGAGATATGTCTCCCACGAGATACAGATGATGAAGCCTTTAACGCTGCCGATTGCAGGAAGGACTACAACAAGGGTGTATCTACATAAGGCCAAAATTTGAAAAGGGTGCTTACTTAGAGAATGATGTCTCCATATTTGAAGACCCTCCAAGAAGGAAGAAGCCCACACCTAGAAAGAGAGAAAGAGAAGAGGTGAATAAGGAACCAAGTGTTCAAACCACACAAATGGTGAGCATACCAGAGACAAACGCAATGCCTAGTACTTACACTTGGAGAAAGAAGTATCCTATCAAGGTGAAGACCCTAGAAGAAGAGGCACCAGAGCACAAAGAGCCCCTCACCCAGGAGGAATCACCAATGAAGACATCACCTGTCAAAGAAAAAGAAAGAGAAGAATCCCCTGTACTGGAATCCCCAGTAAGGAAGAAGCAGAAGGTGACGGATGAGGCCGATTCAGAAGAGACAGAGAACCTAGATGCCTACATCAGTGAAAGGGATGATGATGATGAGCCAGAAGGAGGTGAAGACCATCCTGTCTATGAGATACATGATTCTGAAGAAGAAGGAGATGAGGAATATAATGAAGGAGATGAGGAGAAGGAGGATGAAGAAGAAGCTGAGACTCAAGGCAAGGGGGTAAGCGGGGAAGAAGATACAAAGGATCAAAGGACCCCAAGCCTCATGAAGGAACAAATAGATGAGGCCATAGAGAAATAAGTGGAAAAAATCATCAAGGACCTGGTGGAACAAGAAGTAGAACACAGCACGGATGGGGTGATGAAGGAAGCTGAGGAGGAAAGCATAGGAAAAGAATATGGCAGCATGGGAGGAGATCCCAGTTTGGCTGTAAGCTTTCCAAAAGCCACACACATAGGGAGAAAGAGCACAGAAGCATCACAAGTTCAAGGAATGGGCTACATCAATGATCCAAACAAGGTGTTGCACACACACTTCCAGAGCACCATGCCAATGGAACAACTTTTAGCCATGGCTTCATTTGATGAGGAAGGTGCATACCCTCAGACAAGGAAAATGCTATCATGGGCATTTGAGTCCCACATTGATGAGCCTGAGTTTGAGGTAAGCCAAGGAGCATTGATGAAAGTGCCAAAAACAAAAGGGATAAACCCCTTGGTGAATGCTCAATGATTATCAGATGAGAAAATCTGCAACATGCTCAACAAAGTTTCAGTTGAGGTTGAAGCCAGGCTCTTCAGAAGAAATGACAGGGTGAAGTTCCTAGAGGTAGAACTGGAGAAAAGGGAAGAAGAGCTCCTTGAGAAAAGAAAGGACCTGAAGCAGGAGGAACTAATCAGTGCTCAGTTAAGGCATGAGCTAAAGGATGAAAAGGAAAGAGTGCACGAGGCATACAAGAAGATAGAGATGATCACAGATGCCATTGTCTTAAAGCATCCAGACTTAACACCACCCGCGCAAAAAGTATGGATCATCCTTGCAATGCCTAGAGGACTTGACCTGCATACTCACTATGGAGAGGTGGCCACTGGCCTTAGAATCCACAGAAGAGGCATTGGCACCCAAGAAAAATAAAATAAGATGAAGGTTGTGGAAATTGTTGCTCAGTACAACAAGATCCTCACCGATGTAAAAGCCACCACACAAGTTGCTGAGGCCACCTATGATAATTGCATGGATAGGGATAGAGTGGAAAGTATCTTAGTTGCCACCCATGAAGTGGAACTCAAGGAGTTCCAAGAAAAGAACAAGGGGAACAGGGCTGAGTGGGACAAAATCCTAGCCAAAGTAGAAAAGAAATCAGAGGCCATTGAGACCTTGCAGGGCTCAATCAAGAACTGGATAAAGGAATTGTACCCCCGAATCACTCGGAGGATGGACGCACTCAAGGATTTGGGAAAAAACTAGAGGAGATCATGGAGAACAATGAGTGCTAAGGGGGAGGAACTGAGTTTTGAAGAAGTGAGCACCTGGTGGGTGACCTCTGTTCAGCAAGCTCAGAGTGAGGTCAACACTTGGGGAAAGTTAGAAGCAGAATTAGGGAAGGATTTCCCTCTCCTCCTCCAGAAATAAAGTTCCCCATTCTTTCATTCTTTTCCCCATTTCTTCATTCCTTTATTCTTCCTTTCCAACCATTTGCAAGGATCCACCATTCTTTATTTCTTTATTGAAGAGTGTTTCTGAGGATGGAGAACAGGCATAGTGTGGGGTGATGTTGGGCCCCAAAATATCAGCTAAGTACAAGAAGGCATGTGGGAGCATGGGACCTAGTTGAAGAAGGGCACGTGGGTTGAAGGTGCACAGGGAAGGATTATGGTAGGATTTTACATAACACATGGTGCACATGTGCAAAGGAAAAACAGGTTTTGTACTTAGCCACATTCGGCATCCCAGGAAACACATGAGAAAAGCATGACCCTTGTGGATAAGGTGCCAGCCTGGTGACTGTGGGATCAAAAAGGGAATATTCCAGGCATGTGATGGAAGGTTCCAGAAGACATCATTGCAAGGAGTGGAGAGCTTGGATCTGTGAAGGCATGCTCCCATGGAGGACCACTTCGACACTTGGTGACCGATCTGTAACTTCTGGAAGGCATGGCGGTGGGTGCTAAGGTTATAAATACAAGCACCCGGTAGAGGAAGGATATATAAGGTAAAAGAGAAAAAAAAGGGAGGTGAAGCCCTACAGAAATAGATGAAGGATGTTATGGGTTAGGGATTAGGAGAGCTCTGTGAGTGATGGCACATTTAAGGGGATGGGTTTTCATTCTTCTTTGTAATATGATGAGCATAATATAGCTCTGATGCATGACTTGGCTCTGCATAGTTATATGAGGATCTGTTATGACCTCAAGGGATGTAATGTGGGTTATTGACTCTGTTAGTATGAATATAATGCTCTGTTATAAATCATCTATGTGTTCAGGAGTATAATACTTATGCATTTCCCTTTTGTATGAACCATCTCCATATGTTGTTTATTATTTCTCTTTTCTGCATACAATGAGATGATAACTCATTCTAAGTTCTTAAGAATGTTGTATAGTTCTTTTTTGTCCTGCATTTGATTATCTGTCCTAAGATGATGCATTCTCACGAAACTAACATAAAGGATAGACTCAAGAAGAATGAGGATTGATCTCTACGAGGTCTCTTGCGACTTGCAAGGCATGACTAGGTGTGTGATGAAGATTATCATGTTGTTGGCACTTCATAAAATGTTTTACATAAACACAAAAATCATGGTTTAAGGTTGTCGAATAATAGCATACATAGAGAACGTGTTTAGAGACAACTAAACCATTTAAATGACCTCCAAAAATTCCATCCTGGACTTCCTTGATGGTGTAGGAAATTTCATAACTTGTTAGGCATCGTAAGAGGATACCGTCAAAGCCACATTTATAAAGAAGGCCTCTCATGATGACATAATGAGAGACACTTTTAAGAAAGCCTCGTTGTCCATTATAAGTAAGTTCTGGAGGTAGAATTGAAAGGAAATGTAGTCAACAAACTGCTTATACCAAAGGTCATGTGGGTCAGGTTCAAGAATTCCAATGACATTAATGTCTCGAAATAGATAAGAGGTTGATTATAACCTTTATACTGTGACAAATATTTTTGAGTTAGAGGGCGAAGTGAGTATCTGTGAAGCAAGGCAAGCCATGGTATCTGAAAAACTGTTAGTGGAATGCGGGGTGGTTTGAAGTTCATAACGGTTAAAGGTAGTAAAAATTATGTTAACATGATGCTAGTAATTTTGAAGTATTCTATTACAACACTGGTATATACCATTAACTTGGTTTACAACCAGTTGAGAATCTTCAAAGATAATAATTGATTTAATGTCTAAGGTGATGATATCTTGAAGACCTAATACGAGTGCTTCATATTCAGTGATATTGTTAGTACAATCAAAATCCCATTTGAAAAATAATGGCATAGGCTCACAGTCAAGAGGAATGAGGATAATTCCTACACTAACCCCACACTAACATTGGGAACCATCAAAGAATAAGGTCATCTGGTAAATGATATTGTCCAAAGAGAGGGTAGCAATGGATTCATCTGAAAAATTGAAGTTAGAGGATTGATTCTCAGAGAGAGGTATGTCTACAAGTTAATCAACGATGGTTTGTCATTTGACATATTTTTTATGGGTGATTTCAAGGTATAGGTCTGTAAGAAGCATGATCCAACATGCAACACATTGATGTTGGTAGGGCTTAGTGTATATGTAATGTAAGGGGTCAATATTGGTGACAACAAAGACTTTGTGGTTGATTAGGTAATGGAAAATTTTAGTGGCGACAAAAAATAAGGCTAAGCAGAGTTTTTCGGTGTGGGTATATTTAGTTTTGTAGTTTATAAGCATATGGATTATATATTAAATTACTTGTTCCATGTGTTTCTTATCACAATGAGTGATCATGGCCCCTAAGGAATGATCAGTAGTAGAAATGTAAAGGTAAAATGGTTAGTCCATCCTTAGGAGGAATAAGCATAGGTGGTTGGAGAATGTATTTTTTTAAGGCATCAAAGGCTTTGCAGCATTCATCACCCCATTTTAAGGAGACATCCTTTTTGAGGAGATGATGAAATGGGTGGAAGTGGTGGGAAAGATGCAAAATAAAATGATGAATAGATTGTAATTTACCTTGCAAACTACGAAGTTTATGAAGTTTAGTGTGTGGAGGAATTTTGAGAATAGGCTTGATTTTAGTGGGATCGACTTCAATACCACACAAAGAAACTATAAATCTAAGGAGTTTTTTAGAGATAATGACAAAGAAACGCTTCTTAGGTTGAAGGCGAACACATTACTTGATGAGACAGTCAAGGATTACCTTAAGGAATTTAAGGTATTAGACCCAATGTTTGGATTTTGCAAGAATATTTTCAATGTAATCTTCTAATATGCAATGCATGATGTCATGAAATATATAAGTCATAGCCCACTAATATGTAGCACCAACATTTTTAAGGCCAAATATCATGAATTGATAGTTAAACTTCCCCTAAGGAGTGATGAAGGTTGTTTTTTTTTTATCTTCTAGGGAAAGTAATATTTAGTTATAACCTGAGAAACCGTCCATGAGTGATAGAATGTCATGGCCGGTGGTAAGATTAACTAGTTGTTCAATACTAGGTAGAGGAAAGTCATCTTTAGGGAAAGATAAGTTAAGGTTATGAAAATCCATGAAAATCTAGATTCCCCCTATTACTTTTATGAAAGGAACAATGTTAGAGATCCATTGGGGATAATCAATGGGTATGATGAAGGAAACTGAGAGAAGGTGCTAGAGTTCTTCTTTGATAAGAAGGGAAATGTGAGGATGCATTTTCTATAGCTTCTCTTTTATGGGTTTGGCCTAAAAAATAGTGATGATATTGTGGACCACAATGTTTGGGTCAATACTGGGCATATCAGCATAGGACCAAGAAAAAAAATTTCTATGATCCCAGAGGAAAGAAGTAAAAGCTTCCTATTTAGCAACATCTAAATATTGACATATATTTATAATGTGAGGTTTTTCTTGAGTGTTAATATTGATTTTGATTGTTGATTCATTTAACATGGTTTGTGTTTGAGAAGGCAATGACCGATGAATATAGGAATCTTCCGCACTAGGGTAGGTGAGAATAGATCCATCCTCCTGACATTGAACAATGTTAATAGAAGGTGTATCATCATTGATCATGTTAGGATATAGGAAGGGAAGAGAAGAGGGAGCCTCGCCATCTCATTGAAAAGTTAGAGGTCCTAGGAAATGGTATTCATGAAAAAAAAAGTTAGGAGGAATGGATTTTGGATCCATAGAATCCGTAGGTGAAGGTGGTGAAGTTTGTAAATGGGGTGAAGGAGGGTTGTCTTTCTCAATGAGTTCGATGTGGGCCTTCTTAGAAGATGGTTTGACAAATCCAATACCACTTTGGTCTTTGTGTTTACGAGTGGTACATGGGATGATAGTATGGCAGCATGTTCATATAAACCAAAGCCAAATCTCTTCCATGTATAACAATGGAGAAAGGTGTGGGTGAAGGAGAGGTTGGTGAGATATTAGAGGTCAGATGAAAATAGTCATATTTGGAAAGGTGGCTCGGGTGAGTAGGTAGAATTATCAAGTCCCCCATATGTTAAGTTGGTATAAAGGAGGGGAGTACCATAAGGGAAAAACCTCTTCTATGCGGTGATCATAGCGAGGATATTGGTGAAGGTTACAATACTCTTGAGGAGTAAGGAATGTTTTGATGTTGTACATGTGGTACTCCCCTAGAGTGAGATGTTGAAAAACACCTTCTAAGGGATCGTTGGTTGATATGTTGGTAGATGGAATAGTTGAATTACTGGGTTATTGGGAATATGAAACATTATTTAGTTGAGTTGAGAATCAGATGGGTTAGCGAATGGGTTGGCTGCAGAGGTTATGGTAGCAATTAGAATGTAGGATTTAGGTATAGAAGATGTATTGATAGCATTAGTAGATGTGGATGTGGGTGAAGGAGAAGTGGTAGTGGTGGTAGATGCCTTAACATGTATAAGGATGCCATTAGGTTGATACACATGTTACATGTTTTGAACTGTGATGGGTCAGCTAGAATGGTATAGTTATATCCTTCATAGTCAAATTCTACACAATGGTGTAAGGTTGAAGGAACACAACCCATGACATGGATCCAAGGTCGGCCAAAGCAACAAGTTGTACTAGAATTCCCCCTCTAATACATAGAATAATTTCGGGATGGTACGGGGGCCCACACAAACATGGAGAGTGATGGTGCTGAGGGTGGAAGTGATGGCATCATTGAATGGGCGCAACATAATTGGGTTATTATGCATGAAATTGGCAAGGATGTGCATTTGGTTGTATGTATGATGTTGATGTTGGCACCACCATCAATCATAATGCGTCGAACACATATATTATCAATGTAGATGGAAATGAAAAGGGCAGGATCAAGGTCATTTAATTGGAGAGGTAAAATCTCATCGTCATAGAGAAACTGAGAGATGTTACTTGATGAGTGTTAGCGGGTGTAGAGGAAGGGTATGAATTGGTGAGAGAGGCCACATGGTTAGGGGTGATAATGGAGGCCACAAGGATAGGGTTGTTAGAGAAAACATCAATGGATTGCAAAACCTCCATGAGGGCCTATCAATGAGATTTAGAGGTTTGGACAAGGTCGTACAAAGATATTTTTGGAGGGGATTTGTGCAATTATTTTATCATTGTAAAATGGGAGACCCCATTATAAATAGGGTATGTGGGTCCCTGAATGGTGATTTTGGGTGTGGGTGTAGATGGTATATTGGGCATAGGATTGGTGGATGGGTTGGTTGCTTTCTCCTTTTATTTTTCTTTTTGGGTGTGAGTGGCAACTTGGATCAAATTAATATGAGGAAGAGATGTGGATGATGAAGGTGTGTCA
The DNA here is from genome assembly GCA_019776745.2 of Taxus chinensis. Taxonomy (NCBI): domain Eukaryota; kingdom Viridiplantae; phylum Streptophyta; class Pinopsida; order Cupressales; family Taxaceae; genus Taxus; species Taxus chinensis. The sequence continues at coordinate 175,123 of JAHRHJ020003242.1, read as the reverse complement.
TGAAAGGTATAACAACATGATAGACAAAATCCTAGTGTGGGATAATATCCTTGTGAAATGAGTAGGTCACACTGGCATTTTTGTGGGGTTTTGGCTAGCTCTCTTATGTGGACCATATTGATCTTGAATTTTGGAGGTGCATAAAAGGGTTGTGGAGGTGGAAATGTAGGTTAATGAATAGGTAGTGGGCAAGGATTTTTCCTGATAGGTGGAGGTGTAATAGGGTCATCATCTAGAAGATCATCATCGTCAAAGTTTTCTTCAGGAGGACATAGTTGGAGAAGAACGGTCTTTTATGAGCCTTTATAGTTTTCTACATCATGCCCTAACACATGATGATAGGCACAAATTTTGGTATCTGTCAGACCCTACAGGTTTGGGTTTTGAGTGGGTCGTAAGGTCTGGAGGGGCGGAAAAGTGATGACATGTAGGTCTCTAAAATGTTTATCCAGAATATTGGCGTAAGACCCTGCCAATGAATCACAATGTGAGGTGAGTGTCGGTCTAGATTGAAGTGTGGGTTATTTTGGTGGGAGAGGTGCCATAAGAGGTGGAATTGGAGGTGGGTTAGTACTTGAACTACTAGTTTAGTAGATGGTTTTCTATTTTAGGTTTCGGTTTGTAACTTCTTGGGTAAAGGTGTAATAGATGAACTAGTGATAGAAGGTGTTGTAGGCTTAACTACCTCTTTGGAGGGTAGTGGGGTTTTTCAATTTTGGTTGCACCTTCCTGGGTAAAGGTGAAGGAGGAGTTTGATGATGTAGAAGCAAAGGCAGATGGCTGGATAGAGGATGGGTTAACCAAGGTGATAATGGATGTGTGCAGTGAAGGTTGATAGAAGAGGCAAGGTGGAAGGTATCAATTGAAGCGAAGGGAATATCATAGATAATGATGAGGTTTCTGGAGGTGGTGGGGGTATAGGTGGTAAGAAAGATGTAAAGGTGACTTTGAAAAAATGTATGCGATGTACAGGGGAAGTCAGGTGTAACAGAGGCTTGTGATGAGGAGGCGGGCTGTTGTGTTTTTAGTTTATCTTAGGTAGGAGGTTGCTTGGCCAAGGTAGATGGGTGAGGTCCCTAGGATAGATGGAAGGGGGTGAAGGTGAAAGAGGGGTAGTAGGAAAAAAATGGTGCATGTGGCCTAGAACCTAGAAGGTTGGGTCTTCCTTTTTAGGTGGGGGGACATAGTTTTTTCATGGGCTTGTGAAGATGTAGATAAATCTCAATTTGATAGGAGGATGGGGCTAGGCTTGATGTCGGCATGACATCCCAATGTGGTGATGGTTCTAGATGTAGGGGGGAAAGCATAGGTGCAGATAACGTTCTTAGGCATAAAAAACAAGTTTGGTTGTTGGAAAAGGTTTAGGTGCTAGGTGAGGGGATGATGAAAAAGAGACCGTTATGACTGGTATGGGCATGATTTGGTTTTGATTGTATGAAACACCTTTTGGATAAATCGTGGAGGTATCTAGCAAGAAACAATTTGCATATGGGTTGAGAAGGGTAGTCGAAGACTGACCACAAAGCATGGAATTATCAACATAATCCAAATGGTCAGTCTAGACATGAAAACAAAACTGTTGTAGGAGGAGATGATGTTGAATTGGTAGTAATCCTTGTAAAGTATGTCTATGAGACAGGGAACTGGTTGGCTTTGGACTCTGTGGGTAAAAGAACCAAGAGGAGATCGACAAGATCCTAGAAGGATAATGGGGAATTGTCACCAACAAAAAGTTGCATTTCTAAAGGATCCCCTACGGGTAGGGGAGATGAAATGTGGGATGAGGTAGGTTCTTCTTTTGGTGGAGAGGAAGGTGAGCATGACTCTCCCTTGGGTAGGAGAGTTAACACCATATATTGTTCATTAGGTTGTGAGGTGAGTGGTGAAACTGCATCGGAAAATATTGCAGACTCCTCCATAGGTGAAGGGGGAGATGAAGGGGACTCCTCTATGGGTAAAAGAGTAGATGAAATAGGTTCCTTTGTGGGTAAAGGAGCTCATGCCAAAATCTCCTTGATATAGGGGATATGAGGAAATTGAGGAAGGTATGGTACGAGTTTGAGAACAATATGAACTTCATGAACATTATTGTCATTAGTTGAAGGTTTTACAGTTTGGTTAGATGATGGGGTGTGATTTGGGAACAACTTATTGGAGATATGCGAGTTCTTATTAGTCAATTTGTTTGGGTTATCAAAGATGAGATATCTGTTATCTAACATTTCTTGAACAATGTTTTTGAAGGTTATACAATTACCATCACTATGACCTTTAACATGATGATAGTTGCAATATTCATGTTCCTTGTACCCTGTAGGAATAGGAAAAGCGGGGTTAAAACTAGTTTGTGGTGTGACGGGTGGAAGAGCAATTTCTCTGGCTTTAAGAAGTTTTTCTAAGACTAAAGAAAAGGGATCTCCTATAGGAGTGTATTTTTGTTGCTCCCGCTTGAACTGAAAAGCTTGAATGAGAGAAAGGTTTTGATTGATTAGATGGGTGAGATGGGCCAAATTGTAAAACTACCAAGTTGGCAGATCCTTTTGCTTTGGAATAATTTTTTGGGGGTTTGGAAGAGGAAGAGGCATCATTTGATTTAAATGCAGAATTTTTGTTACGTAATTGAATCTTCTTCTCTTCAATGGCACAAATTTTATGTTTTCTAGCCATGGTGAATGCCTCATCGAACATACGGAAGGTTTAGTCTTGGAGAGTTGGTGAGATGTGCCTAGCACAAGCCCTGGTGAACAAATATATAAGTTCAGTTTGAGGTAGTTGGAATGTTATATGGTTGATGAGGCTTTGCCAATGAGTGACAAAATATGTGATAGATTCATCTTTGTATTGTCGTGTTGAGTACAAGTTGGTCATGGTGACATTCTTAACGATATTGATCAAAAATGGTCCAGGAAGGCTTGAGCCACTTGGTTAAATGAGTAAATGGAATGTCTAAGTAAACCACTATACCAATCCAATGTGGGTATTTTCAAAAACATTGGGAATGTTCATAGGAGTAAAGCATCGTCATGAGTAATTAGATAACACCCATGTTTGAAAGACCACAAGTGTTGTTGTGGGTCTTCTTTACTGTTGAACCAATTGAATTTGGGAATTTCCAAATGTGTAGGGTGCAAATGAATTGGAAGAGATGGATGAATGGGCTCATTGCATATTTCATCATATGTTAAATAGTTGTAAGATCCATAAACTAATGCTTACAATGTTTTCATCTTTTCCATCATCATTTTAGTAAGGTCGTTGGTAGGTTGTGATGATTGGGCAGCCCTTATAGTATAATGTAGTAGATGATGAATGTATGATGAGGATGCCATCTTAGTATATGGTGGTGCCAAGTACGAGAATTGTGAGGGGGGAATAGAAGCAAGTGGAAAATATCTCGAATAGGTGATATGTGTAAGTAGGTGGGGTGGATGTCACAACTCTTGTAGTGATTGGGGGTAGTGACTGCGAGATGGAGAGGATGATGTTTTGGAAGGGAATATGGGTCGATGACACCATGGGTGGCTGAGAAGAAATGGGTATATAAGAGGTGGTGGGTGGAAATAGGGCTACACTCAAAGTGGATGATGAAGGAATGGTTGAAACCATGGGAGAAACTAGAGTAAAGGGCTATACAAATGCCATAGGTGTAGTAGATATAGATGATGTGGGGTCAAGTTTAAACACCACAGGTGGTAAGGTGGAGGAAGGTAATGCTGAGCTAGTGGTAGGCGATGTGGAAGTGGGGGTAAGGGTAGGTAGGAATGGACATGGGCATGCAGTATACCAACTATCCTGATGAATCCCTAGTGGATGAATGGGCTAAATAGTACTGTAATGAAATGGGGTTTTGGTAAAGGAGTCTTGCAAACTCCTCATCACTAGTACTAATAATAATGGGCTAAGTGAGATCCATAGGTGACAGGATGGAAGGTCAGCTGATGGGCTAGGTGGGAGCATGGCTGAAGGCTAGCGTTGAACACAAGGGTGTTGGCTTGGATATAGAGTCAAAACCATGTGAGTTAGCATAGACCTGGTAATATGATCTCTGTAAATGACACAAAAGAATAGAAGGAAATAGGGAACATATGTTCCAGGAGGTAAAATTGGTCATTGTTTTAATTAAAAATTAAAACACAGGAACTAACAGTGGTTGGGTTAACCGATGAAGGTGATAGAGGGTGATTGATGAAGGTTAGGGTGACCGATACCAATTACTATGGAAAATCAAAAGTTTTACAAATGAGGCAATAACTTATGAAAACTAAGTAAAACCTAGATTTGACAGTGATTTCAAAGATCTAGAGGTATGATGATGTATCTGGGGATCCTCAAAAAGAACAAAAAATGTGATGAGGAATATTTTTAGTAAAATGACCAAAAAAGTAGGTAACCAATAGCGGTTAGGTAAACCGATGATGGTCAGATGAATAAACCGATGACGGTCGCTGGACCGATGCAAGTCACCGTGAAATTTGAAAATATGGAAAAAATTTGAATTTTAGTGACTTAGATCAATAAATATCAACCCAGAAACCTGAGTATGGTAATGATGGACCCTAACACACTCAGAAAAATTCATAATACACCAACTATAATTGTGGAGTGTGAAAGGAAGAAATAAAAATGGAGAATGCGGTCTTATAACTCAAAACACAAATCAACAAAAAGTTAAGAAACACGAGATCCTATAGGTGAATTTTATGTTTCAGCTTATGATATTTAGTATTGACCTATAAATAGAACAAATTTTTTGGTTTCATAGAAGGTACCCTATGAAAATTCATGATCTAAAGATGGTTTTAGGTAAAGTTTGGCAGGGGATGTCCTTTGTCTGAGATAATGACTAGATAGAGAAACAATCTGGGTGCCCACTGTCATACCTTTGATTGTTAACAACTACTTCTGGGTAGGATGATGTTTAATAAGATGTGTAAATTGTTTCAGTGGTTTGGTTTAGAGAGTGTGCAAAGTGAACTATACTTGAATTAGTCAACCATGAGATGGTAATGACTTCCAGCATATAGGTTTCCCTTAAATTAATGTGAGCTATAATGCAAAAAACCAGAATGTAATGCAAATGTTTTAAATCCAAATCCACAATGACGTTTAATGTAGCAAATGGATAATAAGAATATGGATGTTATTTTACTAATGCAATGTAGTTGAAAGAAAAACATGTTATTTTTAAAGCACTAAAAGTATGATTTCTTTTAGACAATAGAAAGAAGGATAATATTCTAGAGAAGAAAATTAATGTGAATAATTTTAAAAGGGAAATAAACACACAAGTTTTTCCTAGGAATTAAAAAATGAAAAGAACCCCTGATGGGTCCCACAGGGCATGCCAAAAAATTTCACCGGATTCTAGTAGATTAATGAAATAGATAACGGTAAAATTCCAAGGAGAAATACCTATGGTTCATTGGTTTAAGGCTGAGTGTGCGCATTCTGATTTTTGATTCAAACTGATTGTGTGAGCTCCCTTTTTGCTAGGAGGAACTACCTAAAATACAAATCAAGACCACAAAACATAGTTAATAAAAAAAGGTTAGTGGATTGCCTAGTGTGAGCTAGATCTAGGAAGTGTGATACTTCATTGATGTTTATCAATCCACTAATGTATATAATTCAATATAAAATAAATGAACGTGCAAATAAAAGAATCTAATGCTAGTGTTTTGATTTAGGTATCTTAGATTACTATCAATGCTAATCTAATTATATGTTTTAATAATTAAATTGATGAAGGTCTCGAGTCAGGTTGTAAGCTGGGAAGGTGGTCTAAGAGTCACAGGTAGGGTCAAGGTAAGATTTGTTGCAATTTGGGATTGATTTGGGGGATTATGATGCTTACTGGTCTAAGGTAGTTTACCAGACATAGAGACCAACACTGGTCAGTGTGTGACTGATGACGGTTTAGGTATGACTGATACCAGTTTAAGATGACTGATATTGGTTTATGTGGGAGTGGTTGAATGTCAAAAACATGTATCTAGGCTCTCTTTGTGTTTGTACAGAGAGTTGGGAAGGTATGTGGTGAGGTTTTAGGTGGGGTATTAGGTTTTGGCAAGGTTGTGTGAGGTTTTTGCGGTGTTAAGGTTAGTTTAGTGAAATTTTGATAGGAGACACAATAATCAATGTCGGTCAGGTGACCGATGCTAGTGAAGGGGAAACCGATAACGGTTAAGGTAACTAGTGTTGGTAGGGGAAATTTGGTGAAAGTTTATAAAATGTGATTTTGGGATTCTCTGTGATTGCATAGAGAGTGAAGGGGGTATGATTAGGTTTGTAATAATATGAAGAAGACTTAGGAAGGTATAAATGATAGGTATGGAGATCCAGAAGGTTGGGGGTGGCTGGATAGGTAAATGGGTAGGAAAGTTGGTATGGAATAATATAGGGAAGAGTAATATCTAATAATAAAAAGATAAAGAACCTATTAAGTACAGAAATGATGTAAGATCAAATGCACTTACTTATATTTGCAAGCTTGGTGGGTGAAGGAAGGTGACGGTCGATCTGTGAAGAAATTGGTGGTCAATACCATGGTGGTGCTTCTTGGAGTGCTATTGTGAATGTCAATGCCTTTAGATCAATATCAGGTACTTATTAGGGCCTGTGGCTGAATGTATTTTTTCATTTGGATGCTAAGAAAATATATGGTTCATGATTTAATGTAGATAGCTCTCTCAAAACTTGAAGTGACCAACCTGGGAAAAAGGTTACAAAACTATATATATGGTAACATAAAATGGTTAGGGTGACAGATGACATTTGAGGGTTAACTAGTGTTGGTTAAGGCGGGATATCCTAGGTTTACCAAAAATATCAGATCTTGGCTATTTTTGGCATGCTCTGCTTATCATTTTGGGTCCCAAGTGATGGTTAACGCTTATATAATTAGGTATGTTGTTGGAGAAGGAATATGAATTTAAGTTTAGGGTTAGAATAATTCCTAATTGGTTAAGATAAGTGGAGACTCGGTCCTAGTTTATTAATAGACTAAGAATAAGTCCATGGTGAGGTGTTTAGGTGATGTGGCTAAGTGAGGTGTAAATTAATTTAATTAAAGTAATTAAATTAATAAATAATGTGAGGATGGGCATTAATTCAATTGTAAGTAATTAAATTAATATGAATGTGGGGTAAAGGGGTCATGGTTAGTTGAACATGTTATGTTAATTAATTTAAGGGGATCAAGGGGAGTGTGGCCCAAATTTGGTGTGTTTTGTTCCATCTATTGGGAATGTGATAACCTTTTTTATCCAATTGTTAGTAGTAATAATTTTATTATAAATGCAAAGCCAAAGGAAAAGATCGATTTTTGGGGTTATATCTTTGAACCAAAATTTTCTCCACTCAATAGAAGAGGGGTTAACCTTAGCATCAGATAAAACCATTTAGTAACTCTTAACAGAATAAGAACCATCAAAAGAATCCTCCAAATATAGCTCATCACGTGAGTCATTTGTTGTAAGATGATTTTTTTATAGAAGTCTAAATGTTTTTAACAGGGTATAAGAGGTATTGATCTAGAATAGGTAGTTGTATCCAACTTCTTCCAACATCATTATTTCAGATGTAATTATTAACTTTCTTCCTAATCAATTTGGAGTAAGGGATTTCAAGCTGCGTCTAGTTTTCATTATTTTTGATTGGAGAGTTAAGTAACGACTTGTCTTCTTGGAAGGAGATACTATCACCATTGCCAAGATTCCATTTGATGCCACTTATTATTAAGTGTCTAGAGTCAAAAATGGCATTCCAAAACTTTTACCCATTAGGAAAGTTCTCCTTATGTAGCCAATCATGTCCACTATCATTATTTAATTATTTGTATCTAACCAATATATTCCAAGGTAAATCGTCATTAAGAAATATCCAACCCATTTTAGCAATCAAGGCTTTGTTCATCCATTTATTTTTCTTTATGCCAAGTCCCCCATGCTTCTTCAGTTGACAAACTTTTCTCTAAGAAACTAGGTGGTATCTATAATGTTCTTCAACCCCACACAAGAGAAATCATTTCTGAATCCTTTAAATTTTTTCAATAACTTCCCTAGGGAGTTTAAAGAGGGCCATGATAAAGATAGGTAGATTCTGTAAAGTTTTGCTGATAGGGATGCATTTTCCAGCTTGTGAAATAATTTCACCCTTCCATGTAGCCAACTGTTGAGCTCCTGAAATATTGACTAAGTATGAAGGCACATGAGTGCACAGGACCCCAATTACAGGATGGTGCACAAGGAAAAAGTGCACAAGAGAAAAGGCTCAAGGAATCATATAGCGCGCGACACACAAAAGGAGGTTCAGGACTTAGTCAATTCAAGTAAAAAAGGTAAAAAACATGAAAACTGTGATCATTTGTGCGTGGATAACATGCCATCCTAGCAATAGGTGGCCTAGGAAAGAGCATGCCAGCAAAGGAATCTTCTAGAAGACCATCATGAGATGGAGTCGAGAGCTCAGGCCTGAGGAAACATGCTTGCTGAAGGATCACATTTGACACTTGGTGATGGATCTGATGGCATGATAAGGCTAGTTGGCAGTGCATGAATGTGATAAATACAAGTGCATGCAGACCAAAAATGGTGTGGAGATAGAGATAGAGACCTAAGAGGAGAAGATAGGAGAGATAACATGGGTAGAGCTCTACAGGATTATTGTGAGTGGGGCTCTGATGTATTAAGTTCAGCATTGTAATTTCTTTTTTGTTTTTGTGTAGTTATACAAGCCTAGTGATGTGCATGACTACAGTCTGCCATCTATGGCTCTTTGTAATGAACCAATGAATACAATGAGGTTACTTATTACATTTAGATATGAATATCAATAGGTTTCATGTATATTTCATTCATATAAGTTCTCTTTATTTTTCATGCTATGAATGAATGGTTGTAGCTTTCCTTCTTTTATATTATGTGTTATGGAGTCTTTTAAAACATACAGTCTGAAGAAACTACAAGGATCTGAAGGCCGTCCTGAGCCTTGTAATCTTTGTATGTCTAAACTTCTTTCCTGAATACTCCTATAATAATCATTGATGAATGCTTCCCACTAAAAACTCACATAAAAGAGAGACTCGACACCCATGTAGGTGAGTGCTCAACTTCTACTAGGTGATAGGCTAGCGCGCATGGGATTCCTTCCCCTTATAATGGGAGTAAAATTGACTACATCTTGGTTCCGTTATTGGGACCTCTTTTCAAAGTTGTAGTGGGATATAACATGCATCATGATCTGTGTAAAGAGTAATGATGGATCGGTTGACATTGGAAAATGTTGAATCATGGTTCAAGAGCATGGAGGATGAATTTTCCCAGAGATTCAGCACTGGACCTGAGTTTGATACACATAGATGGGTAGAGGAGAATCTCTACCATGATCTTTATGAGACTTTTTTCTACTGCTTCCCAGTAGAGTTATTTGGGTAGCTTTCAACCTGTGCATCTAGATCAAGTTGGCATTATGGATTTTGAGATATGGACCAAATAAGACTACCAAAGGTTGTAGGATGCATATCTGATGTGGACCCATTCTATAGATCACTGGTGGGGAGGAGTACTAGCTAGCTACACTCTAGAATATGCCATTTCCACATATTCTTGTCTAGAGGTTGTTGAGTTCAAGTTTCTACGAGAAGTAGGGGATCATTTCTACATGTTATTCCTCTAGCTATGAAGATATTGATGGTTACCATGAGTCTAGAAGTGCTCCCAATGGTCAGCTAAACTGTTTTAAAAACTGGGTAAGGAAGCTTGGGTGGAGGAAGATGGCAAATGATATGACAGAAAAGGAGAGGGAAGAAAGACGGATCAAGTATGGCTTAGTGCATGAAAGGGATATTATTAGATGATGAAAAGCCACTAGTGTGATGGATCTACAGAGATAGATGTTACGGGAAGGAATTGAGGTTCACGTGGAGGACATGGAGCCTGAGCAGTCTATGCTACCCCATCTTAGAAAGCGCATGAGGGAGACCCTTCAACTTCTAGTGAGAGTTCATTGCATGGAGAAAGGAGAGTCGTTGGTGCATATCTGAACCCAACTAGTGACCAATCCCTGGCACTTGGTTTTCCCGAACCAGGAAGAAGCATTGATCTAGTTAAAGCTAGTGGAAGAAATAGATCCATGCCTAGGAGATACAATTTTACATTCCCTTCTTCTATGGCTGCACATATTCTAGTATTTGGAGGATTTCTCCTTTGCATTCAAGTGTTGATATGTGATTTTCCCATATGAGGATATGTTCTTTTGGTTTCGGGAAGTCATGCTTGATTTGGTTATGTCTTTTCTGCTCTTAAGATCTTTGATTGAACTGGAATATGCTTGGATTCATTTTTCTTTCATTCCTCGCATATGAGTGCAATCTGATTTCTGGGAGATTGTAGACTTATCTATCTCTATGACTCATCCTTGGATCAATTGCATTGATCCAAGGAATGTTTTAATTATATTCGGGATGAACAATTATGTATTGACATTTCATGAATTATTAAGTCTGACTGAACTTAGAATATATAAGTTCTTTTAAACCTCCTTCATATGAAAATATTTCCGTAGTGGAAAGTTTTGTTGGATTCCAGGAAATTAATCCTGGCAGGTCATTGCAATCAGAATTTGGTTTCAGTCATTTTGGCATCGGAAAGAACCTAGACCTTAAGCCAGGTAAGATATGTGAGTTTCCCATCTAAAGCTATTTTACTTGATGCAAATCCAGAATCTGATCTGGGAACGTTGTATTCTGTTTGAATTCTGAATGATGATTTTAGCCTATCTAAGTGGACCTAAGCTAGAATCTGAAAGGTTATTAGTTTTTAAATCTAAACTATAACCTATTGTTGCAAAGGTTAGTTAATCTAACCTAGTCCTAAACTATGTACTTGATATTACCTAAGGGTTATCTAAACCTAATACTAAGGTGAGTGACTAATGTTATATCCTAAGGTGTTAAAATTAAATTTACCTATGACCTAACCTAAGTCACTAACCTATCCTAAACTAGTGCTATGAAAAGGAACCTAAGGGGTCGCAAGTTTTGGGTGGTGGTTTCTATGGCATTTAAGGTAGGGATAAGGTTGAGAGGACAGGGAGTACTGCCAAGGTTAGCGGAGGTTAATTTGGTAAGTGGGGGCTTACGTGGCAGCATCTCTAAAAATGGAAACTCTTGTTTATATTAATGTGGAGCTTGCCAACTTTGGCGGGTGGTGGCAATGGAAAATAGGTGGGAGAAATGAATTTAATGCAATTAAATTGCATGGGTCCTCGAGCCTGGACCACCTTGAGAGACATGCAAAGGGAATTTTGTTTGGTTGTTTCTTTTTTTATGCTTTCCATTTTTCGCTCTGCATGAGCACTGGTTTTTCGAACCAGCAGTTTACTCTTCGTTGCATGGCAATTTTGAAAGTTTCAAACCTACTTCTGTGTCGTGGGGAATATATAAGGCATGGAGGAAGCAATATTTTGTTGTTTAATCTTTCGTGGAAAAGAAGAGAAAGGGCGAGCTCATCCAGAGGTCTTCTTCGACTTTTAAGCGACACTATCAGACATGATAGGCCCTAACTGTTAAAATCTTGCTTTCCTTTAAATGTTTTCATTAAAAGAACTCTGTTCTGATGATATATGTGTATTTTTGGCTTGAATGGTAACAATTATTTGTGGGTTTTGTGTAAACTTGGGTTCTGGGTTGAACGTGGAAATTTTGGGTTCTGAAGGAAACTTGTTTTCATTGTTCTTTTGTTCCTTTGCTGTGGATTAAACATGGAGTTCTTTATCCAGTTGGAACTATCACATTACCTTTCTTCGCTGTGTATTTGTAACTAAGTAAACTGTACCAGACTCCGTAGGGTTTTCTTGGTGATGAAATTGGTGAATGTGTTCGATTTCTTAAGATCCTTATTGTTGTTAACAACCTGGTTGTATTCGTCGATCTGGGTTTTTGTGAACAGTTGTGTTTTCATACCCATTTGGGTAAACAACTAGCGACTGTTGTAAGCTCTTATCTGACTGATTTATTAGATTAAAAACTTGTTCCATGGAAGGAAACATTTTAAAAGACTACGTGTTTTTAATACTATGGTAATCTCTTATTGATTCGGCTATGAATGGAGTAATAGATTGTTTGCTTCGCCATGAGAAACTCTGACTGTAACAAGTTCATGTTCAAGGAAATTGGTAAATGATTTCATGGATGGGTTGTTGGTATACTCTGTAAAAACTTGACTGTTACAAGTTGCGTGTTTTGGAATTATTGAATGATTTAAATCCGTATCTCCTCTTGTGAAGGGGTTTGATTGCTTTTTAAATTCACAGGTACTGCGAGTAATACAGTTTATGGTTTAGTTGTTTATTTTTAAGGTAACCATGAATGTTAGCAATATGGGTTTATACTGAAAGATTAGTCGTTGAATGGATTCCATGTTCTTCTTGTGAATTCTTGGTTGTTCTTGGAAAATTTGTAATAAGAAATTGTGTTTATCAATTCTGGGTTTTTAAAAATACTTAGAAATTGACATTAGAGTTGAAATGGGTTGAAGCATATGGAAGACCTATTTTTAATCTGACTGTTATTATATATTTATTATAATGGTTTGAACATTTCGACCTTGGGTGTTTTTGAAAATAGGATTTGAATACGTTTATAAATACTGAATATTCAATCTTGTTTAGTGTATTATAATGAAATGGCACCGGATGATGAATCGGTCCAGCTAGATTAGTATTGGATTACTATGTAATCAAGGGAAAACGTTAAGTTAACCTAACTTGATTTTAATCTCGAATGGTTCGAGCATATGAAGGAAAGTAGCCTGTTTCCTTTGGATCGGGTTTATATCGAGTTCGATAGGTTGTAATTTTTTATGTTAAATGTTGATATTGGTTTCATTGGATGTATAGTGGTAGATCCTGTAGGGATCTAAGGGTAATTCTATATGGTGGCTCTACCTGAACCGAACTGTTGAATGTACTTAAGTGCTAGAAACAGATTCTTCTTCCTTGATTAGATTTATTAAATGGTTATTATTTCTTGGAAATTGGATTTAGTTCTAAAACTTGGTTACAACAGTGTTTTGGTCATCTCTGTTTTATCTCTGAGTTGAAAAGGAAGGTTGGGAAGGGGCTTTAAAAGAAAGAAAGTTATATTGATCTCTTCTTGAATGTTAATATACTCTTTCTTAGAATTATTTAAGGAACTCAATCAGTAAAGTTATGGGATGGCAGATTATTACATTAAGATGAAAGAAACATTAGGATTAGGGATCCTAATCTGGAAGACTCCTTTCATTTTACAGCAGTGTTAAGATCTTGTTTTAAACTTACTGTTTGTTATTTTATTTGCAAAGTAATTCAGTATTTATTGCCTTGCATACTTGTCATGGATTGAAAATCAAGTATAATAAGATGAAGGACAGATTGGCAGGTGAACTTGCAAGTGGCAGTAATCCATTCCTTCTGTTTAAATTACTTTTGTATGAACCTGTTGGGATGAATACTTCAAGTGGTTTAGTGTTAAATAAAAGGTGATCAAATCATGATATACACTGTTTCAGCTTTTTTCGGATGATTAGGTGCATAATAAACAAGATGTTCCTTCTTACTTTCTTGCAAGAAATGAGATGAATCATCCGAAATAGATTAAGTTGAAATTACGTCTGTAACTTAAGTTATGATATGAAGTTGTATTATAATTGGTAGGAAGAAAACTCAGAGTGTATTATGATTTTGGATTGTGAAGGTAATTGTTGGAATCAATTATACTTTAAATTTAGGACAAGTAAAATAGAATATTCTTTCTGTCCATTTTGTTTTAACAGTGTACTAGGACTCTTTATATTGACTTCACTTTAAGTTAGAAAGTATGAAGTAATTGATGTCATTATAACAGGGTTGTTTAATTGAAACAATTAGTGGAATGCAATTGTTTTAAGGATTAGTGCTTATCATGCTCAGTTCATTGAACTGACCCGTGCTAGCAATTTTTGCAGATGGTCTTCGTAAGTGGTAAAGGAAGACAAAATCTGATATGATGCATTGACTGTTCTAAATTGGTTCTTATGAAGAATTCTGATTTGATTTCTAAACTGTATTGTGAAAAGAAAAGTTACCTCTTTTGTTTGAAGGCTATTGTCTTAAAGTATGCCCGAAGTGCATAAGTTGTAATTGTATGGGTTTGGAAATGAATGAAATAGTGAGAAATTACCTATGTGGAATGTGTAACTTATCTTGTTGGGATGATCTTCTTATTATCTATATGAATGAGTGTGCATTCTTATTGTTTTATACAATGGAATATAGATGAATTTCTTAAGTAAGCCATAGCTAATTATGTGGCTGAATACTACATTCTTAATTAGTGATTCTTTATAACTTATGATTGTGATTAAAAACTATAAATAAGATCACTGCATTTATAGGGAACATTGAGAGTGGGTTATGCCCTAAAATGTAACTATAAGAAGAAGAGGACTTTCCTCTCTTGTAATGCACTAATTATAAAAGGAATATATGGTTATAAATCACTAAGACTTAACAGTATTAAGTCTGATATGTCTCAGCCTATTAGGTTAATACATTTCCTTCGTTAGATAAGTTATGTTTTTAAATAACGAAACTTAAATTGTTGTTGTCCTATTTTTTTGGATAAAAGGTTGTTAGGTCCCAACCGACAACCAGGAAGCAATCTTAAGTTAATTAAGACCCTTTTGTAAAGTTGAACCCTAATTACAAAAAGGTAACTTAAAGAGTGTTGGACTCGGGGTTAGGGAAGGCTGCCAAAATATGTAGTTCTGTAACCCAAATATAACTTAACGTAAGTAAATTCTTGGAGGTATGTACATCTTTTCGAGGTTGTTCCGTAGGATGTTGACACACGTCAACTGCAAGGTTGTACCTTTGAGAAGATTAGGATCTTCTCGAGGATACAACAATGCAGATGACATGTGGCAACACCCTTCTGCATTGATCGTTAAGATTTACACACCTGGAACTTGATCAAGATTTCTCTCCAGGACTGGTTAGGACCATAATCAGGTTATGAGGAAGCCCTTTGAGACTCAGGGTACCTTGGCACATGGGTTTAACTTCGGTTGACCCAGTATGCCAATTTACCCTTAGTCTTTAAGAGCCTCTTCATATCATGGACTATGATGTTAATCCGAACTAGAGTGAAACCTTGGGACAAGGGGACTGACAGAAGTCAGTATAAGACGTTCTATATAACAATAGAGTGGGGTGAAGGACGTATTCCAGATTGACGAGTATGCCATCAAGGAATAAGTAATACGAACAGTATGTTATAAATCTTTGGCCAAAGTATCGCAAGCTGCTGATTGCGTTGTCCTATGTCACCTAGTCTAAGGATCGTGATGCCGATGAATATTGGTAACAATTATTCAGATAGGTTCCTTGAGTAGATCACTTAGAACCCAGAATAGGGTAAGAGAACCATGAATATGAAGTATTCAATAGAAAAATCCAAGCTCAATGTTACACATGAATAGATCATTAGTTCACCGAGTCATGGAATGAATAGATCGGTGGTACACCGAGTCATTACAGCTGCATATGGTTATCTGTTATAAGAATGATTGTTATGAGATGTGTGTTCTAAATTATGTATTTAGAACAGAGAACATTAATCATGCAAAAAAAAAAAAAATCCTTGTTTCTAAAGTATTAAAATGGGAATGTTAACGTGCATACATAGCTGGTATAGAAAGTATGATCCTCATCAAACAGTAGTGGATTACACTACCTTAAAGAATGCATTCCTGGTAGATTTCCACATTATAAAGTTCAAGCAAAAAAGCATTAGCGCTTTGAAGGAGATACACCAAGGAATGGGAGAGAGTGTGCGGGAGTATGATGCATGCTTTAAGACTCTCTTGTCTAAATTATCATATGATATACATCCTTCTCAGCATGCACAGTGGTTTTTTGGAGGATTGATCACCCCTTTTAGAAGGGCCCTATCTCATAAGACTTTCACAGACCTGCATAAAGCATTGGAGGTTGCCTTGCATGCCAAAGCCATTGGTAGTATTGATACTGGTGTTAGCCCATTCTTGGAGGCTCAGATTGCTGCTATGGCTAAACAGTTGGAAAAGCTATCTATGAACTTGGTCCATGAGACTCGTAGTGGTTTATGGTGCACAGATTGTGAGATAGAGGGGCAAGTTAAGGATAATTTCCCCTAGAGGGTGGTACGCACTATAACATTAGATTGTGAAATCTATCATGGGGACCATGATGCCAGTAGATGTCCCTTGCTACAATGCATGATCAGAAAGAATGTATCTTGTTATTACAATATTTGCACCTCCACGACCCATGATACTAAAGATTGTAGGCTCATTGATCAGATACATGAGGCCATTGATCATGGGGTGCACCAAACTAGCATTACCAGTAGTTCTAAGAATGATGATCACTGTTATGAGGAGCACGTAGATTGAGGTGTGCTAGGAAAAGGTTGTTGAGGAGGATTCCATGGATGAGGTAACCACGGAGGAAGGAGTGAGTTCCCGTGAGGGACATGTTTCAACTGTGGATCTACAGAACATTACAAGCGTGAGTGCCCAGAACTTGTTGCAGTGCTCATGGTGTGGAAATAAGCATAAGTATGAGGAGTGCCCAGAGTTATATGAGCATATGAATCAGTAGCACTGGAAGGAAAAAGGCATTGCGATGGTTAGCATCAAGAAGGAAGACATACAATGGATGCCTCAGGTAACATGGGATGAAGGTTTGGAGCCTGTTTTGGTAACAACAAGGGTAGAAGCCACATGCAAGAGAGATACCAAGACAGAAGAGCCTCGTTTCGAGAGAAGAGGTCATTCATGGAAAGTACCTAGACCTCGTGCATCAAAAGGAGATATATCAGGACACCATGAATGTTATTCAAAGCTTACAAGGGGAGATCTAGTGTCTAAAGGAGAAATCTAGGAGGGAAGAACAAGGAAGGAGGATCGAGGCATAGAAAGATGACCTGGATGAGGTCAAGGAGGTGTGTAAAATGCTAAGGTAAGAGAACATCATTCCTTTGCTAGGATCCTTGTTGAGAGAGAAGGTACCACGCACCAGAGAAGAGCATGAGAGGCAATTCTTACACATGAACCTTTCCCCTCACAGCCTCAACTATGACAAGGAGATTACATTGAATGCAGTTGTGGATGGATGTCTCCTCAAAATATACTCATTGAACACTAGTGCACAGGTTAATGTTTTGACTTTGGATGCATGGCATCAGATGGGGAGACCTACGTTACAGCCATCTTCAAATGTGTTGTATATGGAAAACAAGACTAAGGCAATGCCCATCGGTGTCTTGAAGGATGCAGCTATTACTATCCAGGGAGCCAAGTTTACTGGGGACTTTGAAGTCTTGGCGCTCACTGAGGCAGACAATTTCCCAGCACTACTTGGGCACCCTTGGTGTTACAAGAACAATGCAGACCTCCGGTTCAACAAAGGGTACATCAGTTTTGAGAACAAAGAGGAGTGGGTCATTATACCCCTGGTTGATGGGAAGTCAGTGCCCTACATTGAACCATTGGGAGAAGAGGTTTTGGACAAGATTTATGTGCGCTCAATCAGAGACCCTGAGATGGTACACCCTATTAATGGGGTTATCCAGTTTGAGGATGCTCAGTCAGTGAGTGATACCACCAGCCTGCATGTGATAATTGGGTGCATGGGACTTATGAATTAATGGGATGACAATTGAGAGGATCGGTGACCAAGGTAACTAAGGCACGCACATTTTGGTGCCTTGGGGGGAAGAACTACCCAAGTACTCTAGAGGAGCCTTCCCTGAGGTCTTTCTGCAGGAGATAGAAGCTTAGTGGAAAAACAAAAAGGAACGAAGGGGATGTTGAGTTACATCTTTCTCGGAACAGCAACTCATTGGTGGGCCACGCATCAGGAGAGCCTTTTAGAATGGCACAAGGTAAGAATTGCTCTCTCTGTCAGATTTTCTAGAAGTAATATACCCACCATCATCAAGGAGTACCATGGGAAGGAGCCCACCTCTTTCCATATCTAGGAGTGTGAATGGATCTGGAGAGAAGGCACATGGAAGCCTTGCCACCATCCCTCTGGGTGCACAAGTTTTATTCTACACTGCAGGGTTGTGCACGCACATGGTACATTCATTCAGAGACACGCTGCCAAACAAGGAATTGGCAAGAGCTTGTGGCTGATCTTATTCAAGCCTTTGAGTATCAGAGTACCAAACCATTGGTTGATAAGGCCTTGTAAGGTATCAAGCACCTTACAATGGGGGATAGTGCCAGAATGGAAGATAGGCTGTTGGAACTACTAGGTGAACCAGGATTGGAGGCGCGCTTTGAAGAGATTGAAGAAACAGAAGAATCCCAGCTTGAGCGCATGTGTTTGGAAAAGGAAAAGGGAAAGTTAGTATATGTGATTGATGGAGAGGAGTCAGAGAGTTTAAATGTTAGCCATTCTATGGGGACGCGTGAATTGGTTGGCAGTGTAGATGCTCACGTGCATGCCTACCATGAGCCTTTAAAGACAAAGAAGGTTAACATTGGTTCAGGAGAAGAACCTAAGGAAGCTATTATTGGGGATTATTGGATGGAGAAGGAAGTATCAAAGATCATTGATCTATTGTGTGAATTCAAGGATTTATTTTCATGTGAGTACCATGAGTTAAAAGGCATCCACCATTCCTTGGGGGAGATGAGGATAAAACTAAAGGAAGGTGCATGCCTGGTTAGAAAAAGGCCCTACCGGATGAATCCCAACTTACGCGTGAAGGTTAAGGAGGAGATAGATAAGATGATAGCTTCTGGGATCATTGAGGTAGTAGAAGAATCAGAATGGATAAGTCCAATGGTAATTAGCATCAAGAAGGATGGGTGGATTAGAATTTGTGTGGATTATAGGGAATTGAATGCAGTTTGTGTCATTGATCCATTTCTGACCCCCTTCACTGAAGAGATTCTGGAAGGAGTCACTGGGTGCGAAATCTATTCCTTTACGGATGGATTTTCAGGATACCACCAAGTCTGGATTACAAAGGAAGACCAGGAGAAGAAAACTTTCACCACCGAGTGGGGAAGTTTTGCATATACGGTCATGCCCTTTGGGTTGAAAAATGTGCCTACTATCTTTTCGCGCATAGTGGTGCAAGCATTCCAGGACTTCATTCATAAGTTTCTTCAGGTTTACTTGGATGATTGGACAGTATATGGTCTGGTTAAGGACCATTGTGACAACTTGAGATTAATGTTTGAAAGGTGTAGGCAGTTGAGGATATCCCTCAACATTAAGAAGTGTGTGTTTGCTACACCCTTTGGGACTTTATTGGGGCATATCATATGTAAGGAGGGCTTGCTGGTAGATCCCGCTAAGGTTGCAGTTATTGTGGGGTTAAGGGAACCTACTAGCCAGAGCACAGTGCATGGATTCCTTGGGCATATGGGATATTATAGAAAATTCATTAAGGGGTATGCCAAGATCACCGCACCTTTAGAGGAGCTGCTTAGACACAAAAGTACCTTCCATTGGGGAAAGGCGTAGCAGAGGGCATTTGATACATTAAAATATAGGCTTATTACCATGCCTATTTTGTGATTTCCCTCTTGGGACAAGCCTTTCCATGTCCATGTAGATGCCTCAGGAACCGCCATTGGAGCAGTACTTGCACAACCAGGTGAGGGGATTGTTGATCATCCTCTCTGTTTTGCGAGCAGGAAGTTAACACCAGCAGAGCAGAATTATACCACAACTGAGCGCGAGGCATTGTCAATGATCTATGCACTTTTCAAATTTTGACAGTATCTGCTGGAAACACCCTTTGTATTCTACACCGACCACATGGCATTAAAGTATTTAGTAAACAAGCCCATTCTTCAAGGGTGCATATGTTGATGGGTGTTGTTGTTTCAAGAGTTTGAGTTCACCGTTGTAGTGAAACCTAGAAAAAGAAATTGTGGACCTGATCATCTGTCAAGAATTGATTTAGGAGAGGATGCGTAAAGTATTGAGGAAACAATGCTAGACGCACAACTATTTAGATTGCGGCACGTATGCCCCTTGGATTTGGAAGAGATTGCTTATATTTTTAAAAGAAGGTGTGGCACCAAATGGAATGAAGGCATTGGAGAAAAAGTAGTTGGCCATACGCGTTGTGCCCTACATGTTGATTAGTGGAGATTTATACAAATTGGGACATGATGAAGTTTTGCGCAGATGTGTATTAGAACATGAACACCTATCCATCATGGAAGAAGCACACGGAGGAAGTGCGGGTGGGAATTACATAGGTGATGCCACTGACGTGCAATATTTTAATGGCAGGTTTATGGTGGGAAACCTTGTACAGGGATTGTAGAGATTATTGTAAAGCATGTGACCACTGCCAGTGCATTGGCAAACTAGGAAGGAGAGATGAAATGCCTTTGCATCCTATTCCTAGCACGGAGCCTTTTGAAAAGTGGGCGATAGAATTTGTAGGACCTATTACACCGGAAGCGCGTAGGACTGGGTCACATTATGTCATCACTTGCACAGATTATCTCACAAGGTGGGCAGAAGCAGCCCCAACTAAAGATTACAAGGCAGCAATGGCGGAAAGGTTCCTATGGGAGAACATTATCACAAGGTATGGATGCCCTTTAAGTTTGACCAGTGATAGGGGTACACATTTTCTAAATGAGACCCATGAGGATCATACTATCTAAGTTCATGGTGGCTCATCATAAGAATATGCCCTATCACCCACAATAAAATGGAACCGCGAAAGCATTCAACAAAATACTAAGTCATACCTTGACCAAAATCTGTGATGTTGGAAGACAGGATTGGGATGACAAGGTATCAGTAGTTTTATGGGCTTACAGGACTACGTATAAAAGACTAAATAAAGCCACACCTTTTCAATTGGTGTTTGGTGCAGGAAGCTATTTTTCCAGTTGAATTTATGTTACCTTCTCTGTGAATAGCACGTGCACAGGAGGATTAGCCGATGAAAAAGCGCTGGAAGAAAGAATTGATGAACTAATGAAACTAGATGAGAGATGATCACTTGCCCGTTGGAGCCAAATAGTGGAAAAGGAAAAGAAAAAGGCTTGGCATGATCACCATATTAGAAACAAGAAGTTTGAGGTTGGGCAGATGGTGTTACTGTATGATTCTAAATTTCTGCACCATCCTAGGAAGTTGAAAGTCCATTGGTTAGGTCCCTACACAATCTCATACATCCTTGATTCGGGCACGTGCCAGTTACAAGTGCTGGATGGAACGAAGTTGCCTGGACACTTCAATGGCAGTAGGTTGAAGCCCTACTATAAATAAGTCTTCTTGGTGTTTGTAAATAAGGCAGTTTTTCCAGTTAGTCTAGAATTTTCCCTTACACATTTTCTTTTCCTTGTGTTTCCCTTTCACGTTGTTGTTTTGTTTTGCGCCTTGGGGCACCGGTAACCTTATTGTCTATTTTTGGATAAATTTATGAGTGCGCAAAGGACCGTGCATCGTTTAAGTGTGGGGTGGAGAAAATTGAAGAAGCGTGTGATTAAAAGTACCAAGGAAGTTGTGTTGAAGAGCCTTGTTGAGTAGCCCGGTTAAAAGAGAGATGAAGAGAAAAGATAGAATGGTTGGTGTCAGGGTAAAGCTACTCATAGATCCCACGTACAAAGGAAAATGAAGCACATTTAAAGAAACATGAGGTAGGTGAAAGCAAGAATCTGGATAGAAGAAGTGCCTTCAGTGCGGGCTGAGCGCGCGTAAGAGTCTCCTATCAGGTTGGTTTGGTTGTACGCCAGAAGGTTGGAGTATTTTTCGCGAAGGAAGGGTGCGTGAGTAAAGGCACTGAAGATGGGTTTTGTTTTAAAAATCCACATTAAATGAAAAAATTATGAGGTAGGTAAAGTAGCATTTAATGACCAGAAAAAGGAAAAACTATAAATAGAGGGTCGGGGCACTCTCATTTTACTTTGCGAAAATGAAGAGTTGGAGATATAAGTGAAAGATATAAGCTAGGACATTTTTAGATTCAATCAAAGAGAAGATCTGTGTGATCAAACAAGTAAAGAGCTAGTTTGAGATTGCGAACTAGAAGGAAGGAATTACACAGGCTTGGAATGAAGTGAAAAGACATTTTGTGAAGAATTTATCAAAGTTAGGGTTTGGCAAACTAGGGCACGGGTTTAGGGGATTTATATCACAGATCTGAGATCGAAGGTTGGGAGAAGGAAAGAAAAGTAACAAGGAGAGGACTGGAGTAATACAATTACCTCAACCATGGCACCAAAGAAAGGGAAGGGCAAAGTGAAGGCTAAACAACCAGAGTCCTGAGGTGGAAACAAACGAAGAATGGTATGCAGAAATGTAGTACCCTGACAGAGTGATGATGGGAAAGGAATGGGAATCCCATTTGAGGAACATACCAGTCAGTGACTATAATCACCACACCAGCACTATAGAGAAAGAAATGACATTAGAACTGGTATGCCCAACCAACAAGCAAACACCTGAAGGGTTGCCTATCTACAATGATGACATGAAGGTCAAGCTGGCGAAGGCAGGGTTGTTGCAACTCTACGAGTTGCCTTATTTTGGGAAGCCAGATCACTTGTACCAGTGGTTGATGTCTCGGGTGCATGAGGACTACTTCCACTTTGTTGGGCGCAAGATGCGCATAACTCCCCAGTTGATTGCATAGTTTACAGGCCTCATATGTGAGGGAGATAGCCTGGAAGATGACCTTAGCGACAAGGAAGCTATTCAGGAGACCATCATAGAGTATGCCTGCAAGAAAGGGTCACAGTATTATGACATCTTAGACATCAAGGACCCAGTTATGAAGATGGCTGCATGCACCTGGTAATGAAACTGAATGGCCAAGAAAGGTGGACACAAGTCAACAAGCCATGGCTACATGTCTACAGGAAGATTGTAGAGGGGACTATTTACAACTTGTCTACATACATTGCCGAGGAAATTGTAAAGTGCACAAAGGAAGGGGACAGGATCCTCTTTGGTAATGTTCCTGCTCACCATAGTATTTGCAGAAATCAGAGTGTCGGATGCACCAGATAAGTTTGTGTGGGAGTACCCAGCCGAAGACCCTTCACCCACGAAGAGGTTTGAAAAGTATGCATGTGATACAATGACAACTCCCCACAAAGCGCGGCTCGAAAAATGGTATACGCGCTTGAGAAATGCATTCAGGGCGGAGTGGAGGATCCCTGAACAACTCCCAGCAGCCACACAAGGAGAAGCTGAGTTCGTAGTGTACCAACACTTTTGCTTGGGCAGGTTCAAACTTGTTGATGAATCATGGAGCCCTTGGTGCAAGCTCCCTTTCGCATTCACTACCCAGTACTTCCAAGTGGGAGTGAACAGATTTAAAGAGTAAAAAAAGCTAAGGCTAGAGCTAGGTAAATTGGACCAGGAACACAGGGATATGAGGAAGAAACTGAACTATCCTCAGAGGTAAGCACGTGTACATGGAAAAGAACGTGTCACACAAGATCCACATGACTAGACCAATAACACTTCCTATTGCTAGAGGATCCGTGGCATGCATGTATACATGCGCATAAGGCTGAAATTCAAAAATGGTACAACGCGTACTTGGTGGATGAGATCTCCATACCTAAAGACCCCTTGGGAATGAAGAAGCCAGTGTTTAAGAAGAGGGGCAGAGGAGAGGAAGGAGCACCAAGTGTACCAACTAATCAGACAGTGAGCATGCCTTCTATGAGTGCCAAGCCAAACACCTATGTTCGAGAGGAAGAAGTCCCCAGTAAAGGAGAAGATGCCAGAAGTAGAGGTGCCCAAAAACCCACCGACCTTGGATAAGTCCCAAGAGGAAGAAGAGTGGTATGATTATCTCCTAACCATAAGCAACCTCTTATTTTGGCAAGAAGTATGTAAGTTAGATGAAAAGCTTACAACAAAGGTAACACAACAACCATGGAGAGATATGATGGGAGAAGGAATGATGATAAATGTGAAGAGGGTCAGTGATAAGGATTAAATATCCAAAAAAAGACAATCTCACCTTTGAGGTACCTCACATAGTTAGTGTCTTCATTGACTTCTAGGAGGAGAGTGGAGAATGGGAAGCAAGATTTCATATTTACGCGGGGTGGATGGCTGCACACAAGTGAGGGCACCAAAGATAAAAGGGCAGATGGCTTCCTTTAAAGAGCCACTTTTACTCAGGAGCAATATTTCTCACTAGTGGCTTCTAGCAGAGAAGTGAAGAAGATGCTCGAGATCCTTGTATTTACCAGAAATTAGAGCTGGAGCGCAGACATATCTGCTAAAGGAAGGAAGGGAAGAGACTCTGAAAAGGGATCATGATTCCTAGGAGGCCCCACACTCTAACTCTTAGCTTACCCATGTCGCAATCATGTTGAAGACTTTGGATGTATTTACATGGTACCGATAAGATAATGGGCTTATGGATGACTCACATAAGGGTTTCCACATTTTTAAAGCTTTTTACCCACTAAAGGATATAGCAAAATGGGATTTCATGACCTCACTAGCACTTGTACCTTAGGACCAAGAAGATGATTTCTAATGGGAATTTGTAGATCCCTACTTCATTTTCACTTACCCCAGACTTTGAAGTTTTCCAACACTTATCACACTACTTACGACTAAAGATTTACCCCTTAGTACAACATTCCTAGGAGTCACTTTTGAGCTATTAATGCTACTAAACAAGGTCATGTGGAAATGGATCAAGACTATCTTCGTATCAGACATGCAAAGTAAGGGCTTTAGATTATACTTAACAACATCCTATTCCTAATACATACATTAATGAAATAAAATTCACGGAGGAATGTAATTAGTGGATAGATCTCCATACGACTGAGCACCCCCTGGGAATGAAGAACCACCTTGTCTAGAAGAGGGGTACAAGAGGAAGAAGACCAACTAAAGAAGTGAGCATCCTTGAACCAAGAAGCACCTATGATCTCAGGAAGAAGCAGAAAGGTAGAAGATGCCTAGAAGTTGAATTGAAGGCAACCCACCACCTTGGAGAGGAGTCCCAAGGGAGAAGAAGAGGATCAGGTGAAGGATCCTGACCTAAGGAGAAAGAGCTCAGAGAAAGACAGCAGAAGCCTAGATGAAGAAGCTCACATAGGTAGTGACTAGATGGAGGAGGATATTGGAGAAGGAGAGGGTGAGAGTGAAGATTGGCTGCATGAGCAGAAAGAGCACAAGGAAAATGAAAGCACTGAAGGAACCAGATGAGAGGGATGTTGAGGGACAAGAGTAGTGTCTATGGATCGTTGAGGAGGAGAGTGGAGAAGATTTTACGAAGAGTTCATATTCCAAAGTGGCAAGCAAGAAGCAAAGGAGATGCTCAGGAGATCCTTGTAGATACAAGGGGTTAGAAAGGACATGCACAGGGTACAATAGTCATAAGATTTTACCAAGGGAGAAGGAACCAGAGTGGTGAGAAAAGGGACATGATAGCCTAGGGGGGCCCCGAAGATTTGAGAGTCAGCTTCCCCAAAGGTAGCGCGCTAGGGTAGAATACCTCTAGATGTAGAACAGAGGTAGATAATGGTGCTACGTGGATGATTTAAGGAAGGTGTTACGTGCACGATTCCAGAGCACGAAACCCATGGAATGAAGCCTATAGAGGCCCCTCTTACAAGAAGGAGGGCGCCAAAGGTGCCCAGGACCAGAAGATGCTCTGGATTCTTGAGGCATTCGAATCCCCTATGTCGATGAGCCAAACTTTGAAGTCTGCCATACGTGCACTTACCAGAGCATGGTACCACTAATCTAAGGGATACAACCCCTTAGTGAATGTTTAAGAGGGGCTCTCAATACCCTAGGAGCAAGAAGATGATGTCTTGGGCATTTGAATCCCATGCTCTTTAAACAAGGTGCTTATCACACTACAGAGTCTAAGGGAAAACCCCTAAATGCCCAAAGGCTCAAGACAAGCTATATCGTAATGCTCTAAAAAAGGTCGCGGTAGTGGGTGAGACTATTCAATGACAATATCATAAGGGATTTAGAGGGAAAACTAGCTAAGAAGGAGGAATGATTGGCTAAGGTGGCCAGAAGCTTAAAACAGGTGAGAGGAATTAATCAGTGTGCAGCTAAGGCATGAGCTCAAGGAGGAAAATGCAAAAGGTGTAGGAGGTCTACAAGAAAGTAGACTCAATAAAAAGTTCCACCATTTTGAAACACCCAGATCTAATGCCTATCCCCTAGAGGTATGCATCGATGCTGGAATGCCTAGAAGGCTTAACACACATCCTCACCATGGAGAGGTGACCCTTGGCATTGAAATCTTTGGAGGAAGTAGCTGCACGAAAAGAGGAGGAGCGGTTAGGGTGAGCACTTGTTTCCGAGTATAGCAAGGTGCTCACAGATGACATAAGGAGGAGGACCAATTGAAGGTGATAGCACTCCCTGAGTATAACAATGTTGAGTAAAGGTTGTCTTCCTAATCTACTGAGGCACATATGACACATGCGCGGATAGTGATAAGGTGGTGAGCTCCTTGGTCGCCACACTCAAGCAGAGCTGAAAGAGTTATAGGATAAGAATAAAGGAAACAGGGCGGAGCGGGATAGAAGTCCTGGCGGAAGTAGAAAGAAGATCTTGAGGAGATTGAGGAACTAAGGGGCTCAACCAAGACACGACTGAAGGAACTATATCCTCAAATTACTAGAATAATGGACAAGCTCATAGACCTGGGTAAGGATATGGAACAAATTGTGGACACTTTGGGCACCCAGGGAGCTGGCCTAAGTTTTGATGACGTAAACCTCCTGGTTGGCGACCTTTGTTAGAAGGTGCAAAATGAGGTCGATACATGGAATAAGTTGGAGGTAGACTTGTGGAAGGACTTCCCCAACCTTTTGATTTAGTGTTCCCCCCCCATTCTTCATTCTTTCCCCTATTCTTTCGTTCCTTATTCATTTTTGTAATATTTATCTACATCTTGGTTCCATTTGAACCAACTTGCACCTTGGTTAAGTAGAATGTTTCCGAGGGTAGAGAACAAGTGTAGTGTGTGGTGATGTTGGGCCCCTTTGAAATATTGACTAACTATGAAGGTGCGTGGGCATGCGGGACCCCAGCTACAGGATGGTGTGTAAGGAAAAATCACGTAAGAGAAAAGGCTTAAGGAAGCATATAGCGCACGTGGTGCACGAAAGGAGATTCAAGACTTAGCCGATTTAAGCAATAAAGGAAGAACACGTGAAAAGCGTGACCAGTTACACATGGATAAGATGCCAGCCTGACAACAGGTGGCCCAGGAAAGAGCATGCCAACAAAGGAATCTTCTAGAAGACCATCATGAGATGGAGTTGAAAGCTCAGGCCTGAGGAAACATGCTCACTGAAGGACCACATTCGAAACTTGGCGACGGATATGAGGGCATGGCAAGGCGAGTTGACAGCGTGGGAAGGTGATAAATACAAGTGCCTGCGGACCAAAAGAAAAAAAGGGGGCAATATAGACATAAGAGGAGAAGATAGGAGATATACACACAGAGAGAGATAACATGGGTGAAGCTCTGCAGGATTACTACGAGTGGAGCTTTGATACAGAAAGGAATGTACTAAGCTTTAGCATTGTAATTTATTTTCTTTTTGGCATATTTATATAAGCCTAAGTGATGCGTATGTCTACAGTCTACCCTCTATGGCTCTTTTATAATGAAACGATGAATACAATGAGGTTACCTATTGCAATTAGATATGAATATTAGTGGGTTTCATGTATATTTCATTCATAGAAGTTCTCTTCCCTTTCATGCTATGAATGATTGGTTGTAGCTTTCTTTCTATTATATTATATGTCATGGAGTCTTGTAAAACACACGGTTTGAAGAAGATACAAGGATCTGGAGACCGTCCTGAGCCCTGTAATCCTTGTATGTCTAAACTTCTTTCCTGAATACTCTTATACTAATCATTGATGAATGATTCCCACTAAAAACTCACATAAAAGAGAGACTCAACACCCGTGTGTGCCTCAGGTGAGCGCTCAGCTTCTGTTGGGTGATAGGCTGACACACATGAGATTCCTTCCTCTTATAATGGGAGTAAAATTGACTACACCAACTTGTTGTGAAATCTACTGATAATATTGTTCCAAAATTCATGTGGAATTTTTCTGTAAAAGAGAGGCATACCTAGATAAGTGGCTAGAGGGTATTGATGCTATAGCCAAGGATCTCATATATCTTTCTTTTCCTTCTACTAGGAGTGTTGATGAAGTAGGGAAATATTTTTTCAAATTTGATAAGGTTCCTTGAGACATGATTATACTCCAAAATAATGTTCTTCATACTTTCGGCTTCCACCAATGAATCCATAAGAATGAAAATTTTATCATCAACAAAGTGTTGGTTAGCGACTTTGAGCTGAGATGACCATGACTGAAAAACCTTTGATTTCTCTTACTTGTATAATCTTGCTATATTTTCTACTCAAAATTTTGGCCATCAAGATGAAGAGGAGGGGAGATATAGGATCCCATTTCTTGAGTCCCCTGCTGCTCTTAAAGAAACCAGGGGGGATCTATTGACCAACACCAAGAACATAGGAGAAGAGATGCAACTGGAGACTATTTTCCCTGATTTTTTTAAATCCAAATTTTCAAGAACCTTTTCAATAAAACCCCATGAAATCTTATAGAAATACTTGTTCATGTCCTATTTAATAATCATTCCTTCCTTCTTTGCATTTTCCATTGAATGAATAGCTTCGTGGACTAGACTGATACCATCATGTATAATTTTCCCTAGATGAATCCTCCTTGTTGCTAGGAAATGAGGTTTGGAAGTAGGAGCTAGAGTCTAGAAGATAAAATTTTAGTAAAGAATTTATAAAGCACGTTAGCTAGACTAATAGGCTGAATATCCTTGAAGTTAGTAGCGCTTTTATACGGAATAAGATTAATAAATGTAGAGTTTATTTTTTTAAGTAGGTTATTAGTCCTAAAGAATTCATTGATTTCTTTAAGAAGATCATAATTACAAATTTCCTAGTACCTTTGGTAAAATATGGCTGGAAATCCATTAGGCTTGGAATACTTGTCTCCTTCTATGCCGAAAACATTCTTTTGAAGTTCGTCTATAGAAACTTTAGCAGTGAGGTCCTTGACAGAATATGGATCAATAAGATTGGAATGAATATTGTTAATGCATTCAGTAGGGTACCCATATTGATTATGATCTCTATTCAACAGGTTTTTGTAAAACTTCACAACCTCCTCCTTGATGATGGAAAATATTTTATTATGTCTCCCTCCATGGTTGTAGCTTCATTGATTCTATTGTGGCTTCTGTGGCTGATCATAGCCAAGTAGAAGTATTTAGTATTCCGATCACCATATTTGAGCCATAAGGTTTGTGACTTTAACCTCCAAAAGGAATCATCCTATTCTATAATAATATGATATTCAACTAGAAGATACCTTTTTTTTTCCAGTTGATAATCAATACAGTCCATACTTCTTCTGTGATATTTTTTTCAAGTTTGTGCAAGTCATCTTGGATTTTCTTCTTTCTTTCAAATATATTACCAAAGACTTATATTTTTGTTCCAGGCCCTAATTTTTTTCTTGAATTTTTTATTTTTGTACACTAACACATACATTACAAATCTAGATAACTAAATATTCCCCCATTATTTCATCCTCTCAAAAAGGTCTAGATAATACATCCTCTTCTTTTCAAAGTGAAAAGGGTAACAACCTTTTTTCTCTTTCTCCAAAAAGAGTAAAATAATTGGATTATGATCTGAACCTATTTTGGGAAGAGTAGTGAGTTTGAGTACTTGAGAAATAATCTAGTTCAAATTAATAAGGTATTTATCAATCTTAACATAAATCGGATTAGCTCCCATGTGCCTATTGCTCCAAGTGAGCTTGGCTTCCTCCATTTCAATGTCCATGAGATTTGTATCATTCATAAATTCAAAAAAGTCTTCCATGTTGTTGTTGTAATCAGTTCTTCAATATTTTTTTTTCAATAGGAGAGAGATACGTTATAAAAGTCCCCCACTATCAACCATTTGTAATGTTTACAAGTATTCATGAAAATTTTAAGATCCTCCCAGAGATTTATCCTGTTATTAGTGCAATTAGGGGCATAGATGTTTCATAAATCCAAAGATCATCATGTTTACCAACTAAATAAAAGAGAATTTCCAGATGATTTTTAGTCTCAAAAATGACCCTGCCATTAAGGTGATTTTTATCCCAAAAGGTAGCAAGACTAGCCAAAGAACCTTCAGAGCTAACATTATAGCAATTAGATTGTTTTCCAAAAAATATTGTAAACCTTCTTTATAGTGTCATGATGAGTTTGGTTTCATGTATTGCAAGGAGCTAAGGCCTATTGGTTTTCTTCAAATTTTTAAAATTTATTTTCTTATGGATACCATTTAGGCCTCACACGTTCCAAGAAATGAAATTCATTAGTTTTTAAAGAGATATTTCCTTAGATCCTTGTCCAAGGTGAGTTGGGTTCCTTGAGCCACACCTTTCTCAGTTGCCCTTTTTCTTTTCTCTCCCAATGTGGCTCTCCCTTTTTTTTTATTAGTTCCCACATCAGCAGTGGTCCCTGTGAGTCTTGAATCTAAATGAACATGCTCCCTGCTTTTGGTTGGAAAAATATTACTTGTTTTTAATTCTACTTAAAAATCAAATGTCATTTTATTTTATTTGTTCTTGTTACTAAAATTTTGATATATGCATATAATATAAACATTAATTTGTATGATATAGTTTCCTTTAGTGTTCTTACCATTTCAACTATATTGTTTTTCCCAGTACCACATACCTCTCTTCGGATTTAAATTTGGAAAATCAGTCAAATGTGCATTGTAACCACATGTTTTTTGTCCACTCTTTCTTTATTTTGATCTAAGTTCAATATTAGCATATTTTGGCTTCATGAAACATCCAATTGTGTATTTAAATAACTATATGTGTATGTTTGAATATGTATGTTTATTTGCACAATTTTCAAATAAAATATCATCTAGGTATTTTTTATTGTCTTTAGATTAAACATATTCTCCCATTTAATTGAATTCACATAGAGAACTATAGAAAAATAATAAAACCAAATGTTACATTTAATTATAAAGTGAAATACAACCTTTTTAATTAACATTCCTTTAAGTATCTAGTGTTGGTGATTTTCTATTGAATACATTTGTTTTTTAATTTCAATTTCATTATAATTCTTAGGGTTGTATAATCAAACAATAAAAATTCTTAAATTATTTGTATAGACGTGATCCATCTACGTTGAGATCTTTGAAACTAGAGTTATATGTAGACACACTTCACATGTTGCATTGAATCCGTAATATTGAAACTTATTTATCATGATGAAACTCTTAAATGTCTCTAGACTAGATGGGTATAAAGTAAGATTGTGGGGTGTGACCATTTTGCATATAATTGTTAGATAGATAGCTTGAAACATCAATATGGTTTTGGTTAGTTGTAAAAGGTACTAAATATATTCAATTAAATTTATAATCCCCTATAATCATATACTATTTCTTATTCCATGATACAAATTCTCTTTGTGGCCATATAAACCATTATAGTTTTGAAAATAAAATTATTTAATAATGTAATAAAACATGTGTAGATATCATTTTATTGTATGGATATTGTCTTTAGTGTTGAATTTTTCCTTGATAATAAAGAACAAAATTCTTTATAATTGAACCTACAAACACATAATGAGGTGAAAGCTTGTTTGATTCAATTTGTTTTCTATGTAGTGAATTTGATGTTCATTGTTTAAGGTAGTTCGAAACACAATATTTTTTCAATGTATATTCATTAAAGAGAAAGATAACATCTTTTTGTTTGAAAATATTAATTTCATGGTGAATCATTGGTAGGAATATACTTTACCCAATCAATGATTAATGTTTTCTTTGAAGAAGAGAGAATGTCAAAAAAATCATTTAACAATGTTATTCAACAATTAAATATGCAATACAAAGTGGATGAATTGGTGGGAAACAAATTATATGGCTTGTAAAAAAATAATAAAAATGAAAATGTTACATCAATATGTATTTAACCTTGACTAATATAAATTTAATTAAATCTTAATTCATAGTAACTAATATAAATGGTATTCGTGTGATTACATGAGGTGGCGTGTAGGCACTAAGCATTCAATAATGTAAAACCCTAACAAAATGAAGGGAGAAAGATATCTTAGATGATTTTGTGAAACTTGAGAATGATCGGTACTATGTATTTATGGAACATGATGGAGAAAAAATATCAAAGGATCTACAAGGGTTCAAACCCTAGGAATATATACAGGATAGAATCACCTGTAGGAGGACATGAGCACCCCTTGTGCTAATGACTTATATGGGCTATTTTTTCTGCTTAGATGTTTGGAATATTTTATTTTCTATGTCAAAAGGTATTCACTTTTTCTCACTCTTTGTTTCTTTGGTTTTTATAATAGGTTGTTGATCGTACCTATAACCTACAAAAAAATGACTAGCTACAAGTTACCACAACCCACATCAAATGTAATAAAAAATATGCAAAATGGTGAGTTGGATTGACCCCAAAAATCACCCAAAGAGTGAAATTACAAATAAGAAATTGCATTACATCTCAAACTCCATGTAGTTATTTGTGTGTGTGTGTGTGTGTGTGTGTGTGTGTGTGTGTGTGTGTGTGTGTGTGGGTGTGTGTGTGTGTGTGTGTGTGTGTGTGTGTGGTGTGTCTATACCAGGTGCCATAGGTTTCCCTTGTGTAAGTTACATAATGATAGTGGGCTAGATGTAGATTGTACCAAGTATGCAAGATGTGTGTGATGAAATAGAATGAACTCCCTTCCTATGCAATGTATGTAGATCAATGCATCCCTTGTCACTTGTATAGATGTGTTAGATGTATGTCTTATAATGATCTAGTTCCTTTGTGTAATCTTATGTGGTGATATATAATGTTTATAGTACTTGGCCCCTTACTTGAGAATAATAACTAAGTATATATATGATTCCCTCATTTGAATTTCATAATTGACAACTAAAAGTGTTATAAGGTGACCAAAATGAAAAACATATCCAAAATAATAAAAAGAAGATAAATAAGGGTAGCAGTTCCTAGGAGGGACAAAATCTCCTAGGCACTTCTATCCTAGCTTGGAGCTAATGTCTCAGGTCATAAAAAAATAAATCAGTCAAGTGCTAACAGAGCATTAAGATGTGCAAAGCTAGTAAAGTGCAATAGATAAAGTAATAAATAGACCAAAAGGAGTTCTTAACCACTAATTTTCTTGCATAGGAATCATGTATACATTAGTATGTTTCAGGACCTAAAAATGTACCCAAGTGCATAGATTTTGTGTCTACATTTTCCCCCAATTTATGTTGTTGATTGACTACTTGATAACATAAATTAGATAAAATATGCATACCTTTTGATCCAAAAAGAATTGTATCCAATAGCGTTCCAAGTGGACAAGTAGCGTGAAGTGATTGTAATCTGAAGCATGGAAACTAGGAAATGAAGATAGACCCTAGGGGTGAGGTGTATACATAGTAGCTTGTTATTGGATCTTGTGATTGTAGATGTGAGATACTTCTTATAAGTATGGACCTGTACAAGAAGAGAAAAAGAGTAGTCAAATTCCCATATGTGAAGAATCAGAGTAATGTATGTATAATTATATAAAAGTAGTGTAAAATTAGTAGTTGAGAAAAGAGTTCACGTGATGTATGAGAGAGTAAAGGATAAAAATTTTATCCTATTTAATTTGGATATGTTGCTATATTTGAGTGTTTTTTTTCCCAAAGGGTGAGGTTTTTTGGTGATCCCATGCTAAGAGGGAGTATTTTGGGCAATCTCACACCAAGGATGACTTTTTTGGGAAATCTCATGCCAAGAGTTAGTTTTTAGGAGATCTCATGCTAAGAGTGAGTTTTTTGGGTGATCTCATACCAAGAGAATAGTGTTAGGGAGAGAGGTCTTGTTTTATCTCCTTTCACGACACTTATCGAATAAGTGCCACTATAGATTGAACATCTCAATTTATAATCAATTTTAACTAAATTGTACTTGATTAAGTAAATTCTGTAACTAAAGGAAAGTTCCTAATACTATAGATCCATACTGTAAAATCCTACAAACTATGTTTAACTGAGAAACTGTTTGATTTTACCATAGGACACTAGTTCTTATGTGGGACGCAATCACCCACCATTAGTGTTTGATACTGGGTGCTAGTGTCTGTTCTATGTTTATGATCCAAGTTTGATTCTATACCACTCTATAACTATGTGGCTTTTCCAATTTTGTATCATGTTGTTTTGTTATGGACTTATATATGATTGGAAGGGTTATTTTTTTCACCCAATATATGCCCCACTTGTTTAGGGTGCATGTGAAGAATGTATGAGGATGCGACCTAAAGGAGAGGACCTGAAACTAGTATGCATATCTGAGATTGGATACCTATAGGGGTAAGGGGTGTGCATGGTAAAAAGCAAGGAACATGCAAACAATGTAGTTTAAAAACAAGTGTTAGTACAAAAGCGATATCATCAAATATAATAAAATGTGACAAGAAAATATGAAGAAAATAGGGAACATGAAAAGATATTGTTAGACATGGGACATCACTCATAATGTCAGAAGACAATAAGGGCCAAAGTGGCCAATAGCAAACAATGATCAAGCATGACATAGGGCATGGCCCGAAAATAATATCAAACAATAGTAAACAAGAAGTAACAGATAACCATGGTTGTATACTATCCTGTAAGGAAAATTCTACATATGAAGCACCCATTAGCATGTTAGAAAGATAAATCATATGTCAAAGCATGTATATATTAGTGAAAAGTAAGTGATAGTGACAAGAAGTAGTAATTATTGTAACAATAGAACCTATAATGTGTAGAGTATGAGATTAGAAAATGTAGATTCCCCCCTGAGCATCATGGGACTAGTAAAGAGTAGTGTTAAGCATCATGCATAGTGTAAGATACATGTGAAATTCCTGCATTCACCTTAAGATACCATGTGAACGCACATGTGTGTATAGAAGAATATAATGACATACTCAGTATTCAACTAGCATATGAAAAAAAAACATGCAACATGTAAATAGTATAAGATTAACAATAGTAATTACAAACAAGATGTGCAGATGCTATGTGAAAGTGATGGGTGTGATGTGATATGTAAGATGTGCAAATGAGGGGGCGCCATTTTTCCCCCCAATGGATTTGTGTGACATGAGGTTCATTTAAGAATTTGTCTCGTAAAAGTCAAGTATGAACTATTTATCAAGAGTACATCATCAAGTAGCCAAGATATTATATGTGATTGAGATTAGGTGATACGAAATGTTTATTGTGAAGCACATAGCATTAAGTGTAGGAGAGAAGCTATGAATAGATGATAAAGGCATCCAATAGTGATAGGGGGAGAAAGTGCGATGCCCCCCAAGTGTGTATATAAGGAGTAGATAGAAAATGGATGTGATCATTGTGATCAAGAATAGATAGAGTATGTATAGTGAATGAAACTATGTATACCATATACATAAAGTAGTATGTGTATCATGAATAGAAGGATCCATAAGTAATATGATGGTGTTGGTGTTATATATTCCTTAGAAGATTCCATCACTCGTTGGTGATGACATCCTATATATATCTACCAATCATTTGAAATTCATAGAGAAAAGAAGCTAGAATCATTCTAATAACCATCTACTCTTATTTTTGTGCCATATTTTAATTTTCTTTCTTAGCTCTTGGTTCATCTTTCACTTTTCTTTGATTGGATTGGAAAATTTTCTTCCTAGGTGGTTTCCTACGCTATTAGATCACCTATATTGAGTTTAGGATAATAACGGTTCTCCCCTTCACCTAATAGCGATTCTATGTTGATGTGTTGCTTCTCTGGAGAGATATATGCATCAATGACCACCATATAGGTAAAAGGTGAGTGCTCTAACCATATTTTGTCAATTTCTATAGATAATCTCATCTCTTTCCATCATTGTGCTATGTTAGATTTATATTACATATGTTTGGATGTTAGTTAGCATAGTAATCTTATTCATTACCATCTCCTTAGCTATCATTACTTTGATTTCAGTATTATTATACTTGTTTTATTAATCTATTATTGATATATACCTCTCCTCACCCAACTACAAATATATCAGTAGGGTTCCTTCCTCTATCTTGATTGTGGCCTTAGAAACCCTTGGTTAACCTAGTGTAGGGATAAATGTCCTCTAGTTATGTGACCCTAGCACTTGTTATATCCCCTTTAACTCTACCCAATGTATTCCAATTCATGTGTGTTTCTTAGTACAAGCTCTTTGGGTACCACGCCCCCTCCTTTTTTTGGATGGGCCTAATGGGGTGCCGATCACCCAACCCCCAATCCAAAAAAAGTCTTGCAAGAAGTCCAATAAGATCCTTTAGCACCTTATATAGCTAGAATGGAAATTGGGTAGCATTATTCCTTATATCTCTTATGATGGGTTTACTGATCCCACCCTTCATACCGAGGCCTTTGGTAATATTTACAAGGAGTGGATCAGAACCAATTCATACGCTGCTGCTAAAATCCTAGAAAAAATAACTCATTGGAGATTCTTTAGATTTGTACCATAATTTTCCTCCTAATTTTGTAGTAGAGATAAAGTCCCTAGTGACATACCTAGTAAACAAATTCCAATATCATGATCTACCTGAAAAATAACATCAATGCTTACATCAACTATCAAAAATTTGAGAACGAATCAACACAAGTTTTCATCAAGTGTTAGAAGACCCTATCTACAAGAGAAGAGCATAACATTCCCAATGATATCCTCTTCCAAATTTTCTTGTGAGCTCTTAAACCTCGCCTTCAATATAAGGTGAGGTCCTTTCTCCTACTTCCCTAGAAGAATCCTTTGAAAAATCCAAAAAGATAGATTGTCTCATGAGGGAGTTTGAGAAGGATCCTCCTAAAACAAATCCTAACAAGTAATTCCAAATCCTTCAAACATTCTAAGAACAAGAACAATGCGACAGACAACAAAGGGTATCTAAATATTATTCCTCTTATTGCTTCTTCAAATATGATTGTTTCTAACATTGACCAATAACCTAAGAATAATAATATTCGGCCTAATTATCATCAACCATTAAGTAAGGAAGAGTTGAAACGTCACTTACCTAATCCATTTTACCACAATCCTGGATCCTTCTTGACATGTTACTGATTGACATAATGAGATTAAGTTTTTATTGGTGGCACTGCTAATTAGGGTCACTCACATAAGAATTGTCATACACTTTGAATCATTCCCATTAGCTTCTTTTCAGGTACCCAAATTTGACTATGATGTCATCACTCACGAGTGTTTGACTAAAGTAGTCAAATCTCATGATGCGTCTCAACAGAATGATCATCCATGAAGCTATCAACCAGGATAATGAAAAGCTAAAGATCTTCTCTAATATTATGCTTAATCATGATGTCGATGAAAGTTATAAGAATCAAGAGAATGCTACTACAACTAATGAAATTTACATGGATTACCCTCCAGAAGATATATGGTTACAATTAATTATGTAAACATGTATCTTAGGTTGTGTAGAATTAAAATATCCTGTAGCATTCCATCCTCAGAACTCATAGGGACATATATCCTTATTGTAACCTCAGAAATTAGAACTCCTTGAAAGAAAAAACCTATACCTATATCCAAATGCCATCGGCTTCCTATGGAAATTCTCCTATAGGGATGATGGTTTGTCTAGATCTATATTTCCTAACCAAAAACACCATCAGTCCCTTATGAAAATGAAACTTGTGGGTTTGCCAATGGTGTAAGAACTGAGAAAAAACTCAGTTTTAGAAGTCTCGTATAATCACCCATTCTCCTTCTGGCTATATTTCCAAGGAATCTCAGCACTCCCAACCTACTACACAAGTCTATTCACAACATGAGTTGGAGATCCTTTCAAATCACTTGCCCCCAAATTCCTAGTCCAGTTTCCCTTCTTAGAACTCATGTGTATGTCACATTGGCTCACCATCATGAGTGTTTGATGGACTACATTATTTGACATGAACATTCCCTTTTCCCTCCCTCTTTGGGGTAGAGAATCCTAAATTACATGACTTGGAAGAAATTAGTTCATTGGAAATATGAGGATCTCCTCCATTTATATTGATCTCACTACGGAATGATCATTCATGAATTCATTTCCCTATAACTTCTATTTGATCCCTCATATGATCTCTTGCTTCATGCAGATGATCTACCAATCTCTTCATATTGAGTTCATATTAGTCACACTATATTCAAGCATGCACTCTCATTGATGAGGGAGTAGGAACGTGTGTGGCCTCATTAGAATTCATTAAGACCCTTGGATATTCCATCAATAACTTAAAATCCAACAAACCACTTGTCAAGGATATGATCACCGACATATACCTCTTATGGGGTGTATTTGGTTACCCATCATTGTTCCCTCTAGGACTATCTACGTCAAATTTATGGTATTCAATTTTTGTTTATCTTATAGCATTCTCCTAGGGTAAATCCTTAGACTCATCGTATGCATGCCATTTCTTCTTCTACATGCCAGTGTGAGAAATTTTCTCACCAAGGAGCTATTTATAAGATTCAAGAGGAAAGTAACCTATTGGAACTATGATACGCTTTAGAAAAAGGGGGCATACAAGATCCCCATGATTGAAGAATTATATCCTATTCCTTTTTGTTAATATGAGTGTCTTAATTATCCTATAGCATAGTCTCTTTCAAAAAAATTGGTCATCTTGAATTGGTCAAGTGCATGCCTCCCAATATATTTGATTTAGATGAATATGAGACCTATGAAGCTCATGATTATGAGTCAATACCTAAAATCTTCCATAAACTTATTTTATCCTAACTTCCTCCTTCCTTGTGGCCTTGCAAGAAGGATCCTTCAGTTTCTGTAGTTGTTTCATGTACCATACAACCCCCACTAGGAGAATATGGTTTTCTAACTAGAGACCATAGGTTGTTCTTGTGTGGTGGATGCTTCCACATCAAATTATGATTATGGTTACACTTTAGATGACCCTCCACATGGCTAGTTACTATGCCTATATTTGTGATTAGGAAGTCTTATGTTACCAAGAAACCTTTCGCACAAAATTCACTCACACTATAAATGTCATCCTAGTACGAGAGGACACTTCAAGAACATAGTTGACACTTCTTCCCCACCTGTGCCTAAGCCTTAGATTGTTATTGAAAAATGCCACACAACTCCACATACTAACATCAACCTAGGTGACCCATTTTTGTTTATATAAGTGGATGATCGAGTTGGTGGTTTTGAATACAAAGTTAATGATCTCATGAGTGATGATCCTATGTATTATTCCTCAATGACTAAATGACATACTACTTCATCAATTACATCTTCACACATGACATTGGTGCCCTCATCAGATACACTCACTCACCCTCTACAACCTATAAGACCTATCCCCCTACCTCTTACCCTTATGGCTCCTCATTCCTCTATGATCCATCCATATTGCAGATAACATGAGGCTTTTGGCATGATGTTTCTAGACTATAGATCCTATCTATTTCCACATGAAGAAGCTTGAAGCTGAGGTCAAATGATGACAAAACCAAAAATGCTATGCAACATTTTCCACTCCATATCCCTTCTTTTTCTCTCATCATGGGTATTTCATGCACATTGACATTGACTGTCAGGTTCTACTTAGAAAACATCCCATTCCCAACACTTCTTCCTACAATCAAAAGTGTGGAGTCAGATTCCTCTCTTAACCAACCACCTTCCCCTCAGACCAACTTGACCATAACCTACCTATGAACCACCACCTCACTATGATCCTCATCTCACTATGGATTTCATTTGGCATGAAGTTTTCACCTAGATATAGGATCAAATCAGATGATACCTTATTTACCATGTGGTCTGAAGTTCATCCACAAGTTGCTATTATATAAGCATGCCATCGAAGACCTCATGACTTGTGATAGAAGCCAAAATTTGAATCAAGTTTGATGATATTGTCACTAGATACATTGTGAAATCCTTTTCACCTTATGGTTAGTTATTTATAATACCTTGATTACATATTATTTTATTACTTTAGTATTGATCCCTTGCATTCACTTGGGTCTCGGCACCCACTAGGGTTTTAAAAAAACATCTTCTCCCTTCACTTGGGCTCTCAACCCCCCTTGGGTTTATCACACTATCTCAAATACCTCATTACATCCTTTCTTGGGATTCATTCCCTCTACTTGGATTTATCACCACATATGCCTTGGTTTCTCCTACCGTAGGAGTTCCTTGGTCATAAATCTACCTATTTTTTTCTTTGATTCACCCTAGTCTTTCCTATTGGATCACCATGATACTTTGTGAATCCTTTATTAGAACTATGACATTTCTTGTATATTATATACCCAACTATACTTTGATATCCTACCATTAGATGTCTTGGCCTTTTTCTGCATCTTGTATTTTTCATACCATGTGGGTTCATATTTCTTACTAACCCCCCTCTCACTGGGTTTCCCTATATAATATCATTATCATTTTTCTTATATACCATGGGTATTATCACATACATACATCTAGAAAGTAGGAAAATGATAAGAAAATCAAACACCAAATACCTAAATACCATCAAAATCATCATCATCATCATCATATATATATATATATATATATAATGTATTAAATCAATTCATCGATATAATCATACAAAATGGCTTTGGACCATATAAAATATGACTCAAGTACCCCCACACTCTTTAGGGGGTATCTAAATGATTTTGTTTGATGGGTCCATGTTGGTATCTTTGGCTGTGTGCGCTAGGAACTTTTCCCTAGATTGGGCTCCAGAGGCCTTTCCATGTGCTCTCGCTAGCCAGGTCTCTGATGAGGTAATCTACTTCGTGGTTCTCTAGAAATCTAATAGGTGATCTTCCTAATCCTATACTAATTTCTCCTACACCTGTAATAAGCTCTGTTGTATCAAATCTATGTTGAAAGTGGCTATGAACTCCTATGTATCTTGATATCCTCATAATTATTTAGATACCTTTCTAACAAGATGAAATGCGCTCACTGAATCCCCAACTAGTGGTGATGCTAGATCCACCATCACTGCAGTATCATGGACATCCAAAACTAGATACATGATATCAAGGTGGAAAATATCAATCAGAGAGTTCCACTCCTCCACTATCCACTTTGTAAACAAAAAAATTGATACATATCACTCACAATATCAAACTCATTTATCTAAAATCATCTAAATGACATAATATGACACATACCTGGTTACCCAAACCTGTCTACGATAGTCTCACCATCTTCATAGCATCCCAAAACCTTCACCATCTCATCATCACACCAAAGTATAGCTCCCACATACTATGTCCACCTATCTTAGGGAACAAAAATCATATCCCCTCTCTCCTATGGTTTGGACCTTTGTCTCAGATGCATGTCCATTAGAACTCCAAATGGTGTTAAATACCCTCCACTTAACCGTCACATATTGTACTCTCTGAGCCATCGTGTTGAATATCTAAATCCTCCTCCTCCAGTATAGGGATAGGATACGTCTGTACCTATGGAATGTGGTCATGTATCTGTGGATCCTCTATTGGATCCCTCCTTCAAAAAAATGACTATTATAATTTGTGGTGGGCCTTGCGCATCCCCACCGTACCTCTGGTGTCTCTAACCATGTGTACTAATTGTGCAAATCAACATGTTCAAAATGATGGTATCATCACCTCTACTCATGTAACCTCTCTAGTATGATGACGTTGGTAGGACGATAATAGTGATATCACCATGAGCATCAATAGACCAACCTATCTCTGTACCATGCTCACTACATGGATCTCTACCTAATAAACATAATGACACGTCACCTCCATGATGGTGTCTAATAAATATTCCTTGGGCCAAATATTCCACTAAACTACATTCCCTATGTAGGGATACCATATAACATCCCTTAGACCCACCTGTGGTAGTGGTCAAAATGCCTAGAGTGATCTCACTACAAGCCCTATGCCCACTGAACCACTCTCAAGGAATATGCCGCTACTTCATGTGTTGTACCTATCATCATATACATAGGTAACCTCTCATGTATCTAGGTTATCATTAATATAATGGGTCTTATGAGTCTCTATCCTCTACGCCACACCCTATATAAATTTTACACTAATTACACCCATATAGCGGTTCCCCATTTAAATAGTATGACATGATCAACAACATCTCTATAAACTTCAATCAAGAACAATGGGATGGCTCCATCTTCCTTGTGGCATACTATATGTGCCACCACTATCCCCATAAATACATTTCAGATATCTGGGATACTTTCTTCTTACATTGCACTAAGTCAAACACACACCATTTTCACATCATATGTACCACTCCTAGTATCCCATATGCCTAATGCTCTCCACTCTGCAACATATGAACTCAAATCATAATACATGTGGGTGTTTTTAATTAGTAACCCTAAAATCCCATGTACATCCTCCAAATTCAATTCCATCTCCATGGTATCTTTCCCTATCCACCACCAAAAGGTGTTAGACCTAGTCTCCCACGTGGCTAAAAATATCTATAGCAAATCTAGATCCAGTGGTATCGTGGGTATCTGCATGATGCCCCAAAAAATACAACATTGTAATTAGGTAACCTATGCTTGTGTCAATCTAGAAATCATTACACTCAAACATGATACATGTACACTCCACAATAGATATACCTTGTGCTCTACCTGCATCCACAAAATGACAACATGCAAACATCATAACTCTTAAAAATCAATGTAGAGTGAAAAATCAAAGCATACAACACATTCTACAAATTTCCTATGTCATTGCCTCCCTAACCAATGTCATCGGCCCCTTGAAAAATTTCCCTTGATGTCATTGGATCTCTGCTAGACACCATCAACCCTTGGCTCCCCATTTTTCCTATCTTGATGCGATAAACCCTCATGTCCCAAAGGGGTTAATGGCATTTCACCAAAAAAAATTTGTGAATTCTAAAATTTGACCTTAGAAATGTGATAAAACAACAATATAAATATTAAATCTCTCCCAAAACCACTTACATTTCATCCTAACCTACCCAACGTCTCAAGTTTTAATAGAAATGACACGTTAACGACTCTGAAAAACTAGATTAACTAAAAACCACCTAATAGACTCAATGAATTTAAATGCAATGACTTACTCATGGTCAAACCCCATCGTGTGTTCCCCTTGTTGTCCTCCATCACCACCTCATACTCATTCCATGATGTAGAAATACACCTGAAATTTGGAATTCTAAATCTCATTTCTCTTAATTCCAAATATAGAAACAACAAAATAAAATTAAAATTCACTATATAAGATTCAACTTTCTATTCAAATTCAGTCACGATCAACCTAAATATTCAAAAGATCATCATTATTTATTTTAAAATCCGTAATATGCATCATTTTTTGAATTAGTACAAACCTAATTTTTCACTTTTCATATTTCATATATGTTACTAATAATTTACTTTATATAAATAAGAGTCATTGATGCATCTATTTCTAGATTGGGTTCCTTAAGGGGTCTTCCAGGAATGGGGAATGGTTATTCACTTAGCCATTATGGGTTAGATACATTACATGAAGAGAGTGTCACTATTTGTTCTTGGCCTTATTTGTCCTTTCAGTAGTTATCCTTTTCCTCCTAGGCCTCACACACATTACACTCATAACTTCTTACTTGTATTTATCACTTTGCACCTTGTTTATCCATATCCATGATTTATGACACATTATTTTCAATTTTCACAACACACTACATCATTTCAACACCTTTGGCTGACATCATAACCACGGGTCATGGTGTCAGGTTATATTTTCCTTGGCTGACACCACCACCTATAGGTGATGGATTCCTATATACACCTTCCACTCATTTGACATTCATATAGAAGGGAAGCCAAAATAATTAAAAATTCCATCTTCTCTACTCTTTTACGACATCTTCACTTCTACTCGTTTAGCTCTTGGTTCATCTTGGACTTTGCTAGGATTGGATTTGACACTCTTCTTATTTGATGGTTACATACACTATTAGGTCACATATAGCTTG
Organism: Taxus chinensis; assembly: GCA_019776745.2. Classification (NCBI taxonomy): domain Eukaryota; kingdom Viridiplantae; phylum Streptophyta; class Pinopsida; order Cupressales; family Taxaceae; genus Taxus; species Taxus chinensis. The sequence goes on along the minus strand of JAHRHJ020003242.1, from coordinate 130,913 downwards.
AGTTTAGGATAGGAATGATTTTTGCGTTCTCTACTTAATAGTGATTTTCACTCGGTGTGTTATTTCTCTAGAGTGATAGATGCATCAGTGACCAATCTACAGGTAAAAGTTGAGAGATCTAACAATATTTTTTCATTTTTCATAAATAAATTTATATCCTTTCCTCATTTTTCTATGTTAGCTTAGTATTACAGATGTTTGGATGTTGGATAACATAGTAATCTTATTTATTATCACCTCCTTAGTTATCATTACTTTCATTTCAGCCTTATTGTGCATGATTTCTTCATCTATTGTTGATCTATACCTCTCCACACCAAACTACCATTATCTCGTTAGGGTTCCTTCCTCTATTTTGACCATGAGCCTTGGAAACCCTAGGTTGACTTAGTGTAGGAATTACTTCCCTATATATATGTGACCCTAGCACTCATCATAGCCCCATTAATATCCACCCAATGTATGTCAATTATTATGTGTGTTTCCTAGTTTTTTCCTTGATACCTTTTAAAATGTATGATTTAGGAGTGTATGCTATTGAGACACATTCTTGGACCTCCATACAATAAGATATCGATTTTTGGTGAAATTAATATTTTGCAACTAATTTCTTTTCTTTTTACAAAATATCATTAGACATTATAAAAACAAATTTAATTTCCACATTAGTTCATACATTATTTACACAATAATATTTTATAAAAATGTCTATTATTTCCCCATTTTTAAAGTATAATTTCATTGGTCTATTCAAGAGTATTGTATTGTATTTGAAACTATACGATTTTATAGGTTATTATGATTATTAATGGATTAAAATATACAGACATGTTTACTTCTCATATTTTTGTCAATTTTGGCTTTTTGTGTTCATATTCCATGTTAATTTTTATATGCCCTTAAAAATAGAGTCATGTTTACAGACCCTCGAATAAAATAAACACTACAACAATAAAATTATTGATATTGCAAGCACAAATAAAATCAATATGGGTGTCGACCAACTATACGCATCTTGTAAAAATTCATCTTCATAACTTCCATAAAAATTGAATTATAAAAGAGTCCCAAAGAAAACACATTTGCAAATCATTTATTAAATATGATGTTAAACCTCCATTATATCAACAATTCTGGATGAAATAACTAATTTTCCCACTATTTCAATGTAGTGGGAAGCTTATTTTTGGTGTGTTTCTTTTCAATGATAGCTCTTCCTCCTAGACAAAGCATTTTCATAATAGTTCCTCTCATCATATAATTACAAAGTTCACTTGATCAATAATTTGACACTATTCTTGAGAACAAGAAAAAAAAAAAATAGATTTTAAATTATATATACATTCAATATTAGTTCCTAAATGAACAACACAAGTAAACAATTCAAGCTTGCAATGTTCCCATTACTCATTCTAAGTTAGACATGTGTATGGTTTAGATTGAAACTAGTGTAATTATTTGAGATAAATAGATTTTATATTCATGGGAAACATATATGAACATAATTTTATCTAATTATGAAATAAATTTCCATGTTAAAAAACATAGTGCTTAATGTTTTATCTATTGTTGTAGATTTCTCTACTTGTGAATCTATAAAAAAAATCACCTAAAGTAAATGAAAATGGGGAAATAACATTGATTTTTGTCATTGAATTTGATATAGATGCTAAAGGAATTTTAAAAAATAGTTCTATATGTTATCAAAATAGGTTTTGGTTATGTTATTATTACTAGTGGATTGGAAATATAATCAAATGAAATAAAATATGAAATATAGACTAACCTATTTGACTTGCATCATGTGTTCATGGATATTAATATGTTTTTAACTATCTAGTACCTGAAAAATGGTTTTTGGCACTTGAAAATTACATATAAATTATACTTTTATAGACATTTGGTCTATAAATACGTAACTAGCCTTATTCATGCATATTTCTCTCTTCTAAGAATTTTCTAATTTTATAGATTGAATATAATCTTTGATTTTATGTAACCATACTACTTCATTATATACATGATCCAACATGCACTCTAGAAATACATCACACATATTCAATTTTAAGTTTCATGACATTATGTAAAATCCTAATAATTTAGGGTGTCAAAAACATATTATTAATACCCCAAATACCACTATTATCTACTATAACACAAATTAAAATATTTTTTATTCCCAAAATACATGTTCATGATATATTAATAATTATCAATTTCATTTTCTTGATCTTTATGCATGACATAAAACCTAGTGATATATCACATCACCTAAGGAATAAGTATACTATGACCCATACTATGGATTACACAATTCCTATCCACTTTTGGGAGCATTATTCACTTGAGGTGATAGTTGATGATCATCTTGTCAACCAAGCTAATAATGACATATAATGATCAAGAGGTTTAATTCCTAAGTTAAATCCTTATCTTATAAGATGATAAACCTTCTTATCCAATTTAGATAAATTCATGGACATGGGGAAAAGGTTCAAGATAGGTTTTAGGGTTATTACTTGTTGTATCTTGATTGAATTTCTTAGCCCATAAAATATTATCCATCCACATCTTAGTAGTGGTTGTTACTTCAACTCATATTTCCCAATCCTAAGTAAAATTTGTTACTTCCCAATTGATTTGTCACATAATCACTTAGTAAAAATTGAGGATTAAGTAAAATTTCTATTTACATTTCTTAACACTTGAATAATGGATTGGAATTCCCTTAATGATCTTTCAAATTCAAGTTCATGAAATCATCTTACCTTGATGCATGATGGGAAGAACTTATTATGGTAAATAAGTGGAATACCCAATTAGTAAAATAAAACTTGAATATGGTTTGTGACACTTGAAAATTAGAATTTTTATACTTTTATAGATATTTAGACCATAAATACATCATTGACTTTGTTCATACATATTTCCCTCTTTCTAGTGCTCTCTAATCTCCTAGATTGAATATATTCTACAATTTTACATGACCATACCACTTCATTATATACACAATCTAACATGTATTCTAGAAAGACATCACACATATTTAAATTCTAAGTTTCATGACATTTTTTAAAGTCCCAAAAATTCAGGGTCTCAAAAACATAATATTAATACTTCTAAATGCCAATATTTTCTACTACAAAAAAAATTAACAACTTGTTTCTTTCTTCCCAAAATAATTTTTCGCGATATCTTTATAATAATAAATGTCATTTTCTTGATCTCTATGTACGATATGAAAGCTAGTGATGAATCACATCGCCTAAGCATGAAGTATATTATGACTCACATTATGGATTACACAATTCCTATCCCCTCTTGGAAGGCTTATTCACTTAAGGTACTAGTTTATGATAATCTTGTCAACTAGGATAATAATTAAATTTAACAATGACGAGGTTTGATTCCTTAGTTAAACCATTAGCTTATATGATGACACACTTTTTAATACAATTTAGATGGATCCACGGCCATGGTAAAAAGGTTCAATATAGGTTTTATGATTATTATTTTTTATATCCTTGTTGTATTCCTTATCCCATAAAATATTATCCCTCAACATGTTGCAAGTTATTACTTTTTCTCAATTTCCCAGTCCTAAGTAAAAAAATTTACTTCCCAATTGAGCTTTCACATAATCACCTAGTATAAATTAAGGATCAAATAAAAAATTTATTTACATTTCTTAATATTCAAATAATAGATTGGAATTCCCTTAATTATAGGTTATATTCAAGGTTATTAAAACATCTTACCTTGATGTATGATGGGAAGAACTTATTATGGTAAAAATGTGGAATCCCTAATCGGTTAAATAAAACTTAATATAAATTCTCATAAACCCATAGTAAAAACTTAGATTCCACTATATATTTTAACATGTAATAAACCACCAAGTGTATCTCTTATTAATTCAATAAGAAAATTTATCACATACGAAAGTTTATTCAAAGAACCATATAATTCATTATATTTAGAAACATCATTGTAAATGATTAACAAAAATATGAGATTTAGGATCTATATTCTAAATTAATCTAAGTAGGTAAAGAAATGCAATAAATGATATAAACTGAAATAATGATGATAAATATTTCATTTTGATATTTAAATGAAATGAAATAACTGAAATAGAAACAATAAGGTACTAACCTATAAATGACTTACCTTGTTGTATGTCGGGACTGAACCGGATGATGTGAAAATGAAGGAAAAAGTGACAGAACAACCCAAAAAATTATAACAGATGTTGATTTTCCTTGAATAGGGTGACTAGAGGAGGACAAGGGCACCTATGGGTGCTCTGGTCTATACTATGGGCATTTTGTTTTGCCAAATAGCTCAGGATCTGAATTTGATAGTGTCATTATATCTTTACAATATCTTGATCCTTATCACATGAGTGTCTCAATATCCTCGTTGATGATTCCATAAAGATGTAATGAATATTTACCTACAAAACCCCATACAATGCATCAAATCTCTAAAAAAGAAAAATGTATATGAAGGGGTCAGATTGACCTTAGTTGTCACAATGGTGGACTTATAACTAAGTGATGCACTACATTACAAACCCAATATAGTTCTGTGTGATTGTGTATGTAATTGTGTTCCTAGGTTCCCTAGCGCTAATGACACAAAGATAGGGGGTAATATCTAGATTTAAAATAAAAATTGTGGATGGAATAGAATGAATACAACCCTTCCTATATAGTGTGTATGATGCAATAATACCCAGATATAGACCCTTTCCTTAGTAGATAACTATTCCTTGATAGTAGATAGTTTGCTGATAAAATAGGGAGTTTGTTATGTTTATATAGGGTTATCTTGCTCAAATTTCAACATTTTTGACCCGACATGCTGACTAGTACCTAGGGGAATGAGAGGGAAAACCATAAATATTGACCTTGAAACTGTAAATTAGACTCAGGTGTTGTTAGGACTAGGGCACCTAAAATAAGGACTAGGGGTGCCCATGGGTTCTCCAGTACTACCCAAAGCACCCTAGTCAAAGACTAGAGATGAAAAATGAAAAAATAACGATACCTGAGATTCCCTAAGAGATGACCATAACTATGTAAACAACTAACAATTATGCCAGACAAATGACGATGATGACCGACTAACTGATGAAAGGAATAGGGGATGGGTCGATAGTGAATAATTTTCTTATACAAAATCCATATATAAAATAACATACTCGACGGTATAAATGTAATAGTAAGTTCTTGATTTTGTGACTACATTTTACCTCACTTTATGTTGGTGAGTGGAAATCTCGGTAACATAAAGTAGATAGAGATGTGCACCTGAGACAAATTTGAAGAAGCCCATGTTGTAGTATAAAGTGCATATGTGTTAGTAAATTTGTGTTGAAAGAACTATATAGTGTGCCAAAACCATATATCAGTGTGTTGATCTATGCAATATAGTGAGAAAAATGTTAGTTCATGATGAAATGAACTAAATGTGAGTGATTATTGTAATGTTAGATGATTGATGATTATGGTGATGATGAGGTGGGGTAGGGAGTGATCAATTCCTAACCCAAATGCATGCATATGAATAATATACCAGATGATATGGGCACCCTAATTAAAAAAAAAGATTGTAGGGAGAAAAGTGTATTATTCTCCAATCTCTAACTACATCCTCAAGATCTAGTCACTGGAGATGGAATCAAATCAATTTTTTTGGTTTTTGGATCCAAATAATTTTGATCAAATAGTTGACACATATAGGAGTGATATAGTAAAATCTCTCTTTCCCCCACTCCATTGGTTTCATAAAAATTGTGATGGCTTCCAAGTTATGTCATCTAGAAGCAAACACAAAATTTATGATGGCTTCCAAGTTAGGTCATCTAGAAATAAGCACAAAATGTAGAATAACTTCCCAAGTTAGGTCATCTAGGAAAGTAACGCATGTAAATCCCAAGTTAGGTCATATGGGAGGCTAATTGTGTTGTATTTGTATTGATGATATAATTTCAATTGTTATAAATTTGAATGCATTGATTGATTGATTGATTAGTTACTTGTAGAGAGATTTCATGCTAATTTCCCCAAGTTAGGGCATTAGGGGGAAATCCATGAAATAGATGAAATATCACATGGAAATATTTTTAATCTCTTATTGTCTCTAGGTTAGGTTATTAGGGGGGAGAGGACGAGATGTCACATAGAAAATTTTTATGTTTGTTTCCCCCATATTAGGTTATTAGGGGGAATTAATGGTGAAATGTCGTGCGGTGAATTATTAAATGTTTGAAAATGATGAACTAGCGGTGTTGATTAATCGCATGGTAATGTAGGGGTAATTATAGGATGTCCTTAATGATATACCTCCCCTTTTGGTGAAAGGGGGAGTGGTGATATGCCACTGTTCTACTCCTAGGTGCCTTGGTCTAGAATGTGTGTATTTGGTGTATAAGGATAAAATAGGTTTTTAGAGTATAGGAATGTGATACGAGAATGTATTTGGTCTTGTAAGGTGTTCTATTGTTGTGTTTTTTTTTTTTTGATGATGTGTAGAGGGATATTCACTCAAGGAAGTTCTATGGAGGTCTTCATATGAGTACGTTTCTTGGATTAGGCCTATCTGATGATGATTGGGTGTGATGGACCATGCTAGCATGTGGCACATAGCATAGATGGGGATGTTCCTCACAAAATTCCTATGTTGATTGTACTATTTGAGAGATGGTGTGGGGATACATGTACATTTTGGTTTCCTACAGGGGACATGACTATTACTTTGGAGGATGTGTATCGCATATTTCAGTTGCCGATTGTTGGGGAGAGAGTACAGGTGATGCCATTGGAGGATATGGAGAGGAATATGTGAGCTAATAGATGGTATTTTGTGGGAAATTGAGTACCTTCCGAGGCCTATATTAGCTTTGATACTATTTTACGATCTGGGGTTCCATGTTTACAGAATTTCATAGTGGTTGTGATTTCTTCATCTATAACAATGGAGGAAGGAGGTGTAGGCATATTGTATAACATGCATGATATATACTGGTGGATAGAGGAGGAGAGCACTAGATACATGTAGGAACATTGTGTGTTAGCCCACCTATACATAGATCTATATCAGTTTACACATGATGAGCATGGTGGTGGGATATGATCCACTACACTATAAAATGTATGGGATTATGAGAACATAACTATGTTGAGACTACTTGGAGGTCCACGAGGAGAGTGGGCTAGGCAAAATATATATGCAAGGAGGTGAATTAATATTCATTGGTGTAGGATGGACACAAATACCTATAGGGAACTGATAGATGGAATGGGGTCTGAGGAAGTCATATTGAGGCCATATCATGACTATGGAGGATGGCTCAAGGATGTTGTATATTTTTGGTGTATTCAAAGGATCATGTGGTTGGAGGATCAATTTCCAGATGTAGCTGATATTTTTCAAGTGGAGAGAGTATCATGAACGTTCGGTATGGCTCAGGATGTGCCCATAGAGCCATATATATGCTTGAGAGCTATCAAAACACCTATGATGGCTAGAGGTAGACCAGGGCCCAAAACAGAGCAACTAGTACTTCCAGGGATGAATGAGGTAGACACGGTGATAGAGTGAGTAGAATCAAGAAATGTGATTTGTATGGAGGAGTACTGGGCATGGTGTGTGACACATCAGTGGTTGTTGTTGTTCTCATTATTTGTAGGTCCAGTCAGGGTTACCACATGAAGGAGGAGGATAGAGGGGGAAGCCCATGCCACCAAACAATATAGTAGTCATCTAAAGCCATGAGTGTAAGTATATATATACCTATGCTATGTATATCATGGTTGGTTAATGTGATAGTGATGGTTGTCTAATGTGTTTTGTTATTTTTTTATAGGTGATGTGTACTAGTCTTTGATAGTAGACATGCCCATCTGCACATTAACATGAAACATGCCAACTAATGTACTTAGTGGAGGTATACTTGAGTGATTGGATGATATAGAGGATGAGCATATTCCCAATTATTTGAGCCAGTTTCCATAATAGCAATGGTGACACACACAATATTTCTAATGTGAGAGTGATTGAGGCATGAGAAGGGGACTCGACGAGCCTGTAAGAGTGCAGTAGGTGGAGGTCCCTTGGTGCAATATGTGTTTGCATGATACACGGATGTGTAGCATCATAGTTACGAGAAGGCTAAAAATATTACCCAATTATGGAGGTAGATAGAGAGGTATCGAGGCCATGAACATCGGTGTCATGTTGGTGGTGAAGCATTTAGTTTTAGGGCTCTCGCAGTACCTGAGAATGATAGTGATGATGAGATTTGACTTATAATATTGTGTATGATGTGGGAGATTTTCCCTCCAGTGATGAGACATTTTTTTAATGATGATTTGTATATGAGATATATGTATGGATACATGTTATTGATATATGATGAGTTTATTTTTGTTGTATATAGATATTGCAATATAATGGATGATGTATGATTCAATGTTTTATTGTCATAGTGTATATGTGCGTGTTTGATTAAGGTATATTCACATTAGAATTTTGGTAATGATAGAAAAAATTTGTATGATGAATGATAAAAATAGATGAAAAATGTAATGTGATTGATGAAATGTTTATTTATAGTGTGTAGTTAATGTAATGATAATTGTAGAATAGATGTAAAGATGGATGATGTATAATCACAAAATAAAGTAATGTGTTGTGATAAATTATAATAATATGTGATCATAAAATGTTAGTATGATGAAACTAAGGGGGGAATATTATCAATTCCCCCCAGTGTGTATGAATGGGATCATGTAGTTAATACCCCTCAGCAATCAAGGATGAGATGTGTAAGTAAGAGTGCTTCACCAAGAAATGATTGAGTGCACTAGATGAAATGACAAAGCACATGATGAGAAGTTCTTAGAAAAAATAACTAAATAGTCATGTAAGAACCATAAGAACACAAGTGCATCATTAGGGAGTAAGGTAATAAGCATCACCTATGAGAGAGAAAGGTTGCGTGTAGTGGTGGAAGAATGTGCGATGGAAGCAATGTGTGAATATGTGCCAAAATTAATGTCATATGGAGTTTTGGTGGGATGCACAAATACATATGGCTTTGGAATTGAATGTGTAGAAGAAACATGATGTGGTGGGTATTGTGAATGGGATGGATGTGACAAATGGGATGGTGGAATGATGGATGGATGCATTGGAAAGTGTGCATGAGTGATAAATGGTGATGATGGATGAACTATGGCCTAAGACCCTGATGGATAAGAGGACTCAAGTGGAGTAGAAACTCACTGACGAGGTAGACAATAGATAGATCACTCAAATGAGTGAGAGCCAAAGGATATTATGCCCTTTTACTCTAATTGTTGAAATATATCATGAAGGAAAAGATAATCATTTTCCCTGTGGCCATTTATGAGATGATAATTGTAATATGGTTGATCACATTGATGTTGTAGCCTATGTTGTAGATGATGCTAGTTCGATGGTAAGTGGATTAGCCACTTTTCAAGTGAGGTAAATAGCACATCATGAGGTATAATATGGTGAGAAAAATGCAAAGGCTCAAATTACCAAGGTGGAATGGAAGGAGAAGAAGAATAAGTATGTTGTGGTGGAGTAGGTTGTGCATGTTTTCTTTTCTTATGAGGAAAAGGTGGAGGCTATGAAGGATGATCAAATAACTTCAACAAAGTAGCTATATGATATAATAAAAGTATATATATATGTGTGTGTGTGTGTGTGTGTGTGTGTGTGTGTGTGTGTGTGTGGAGGATCAATGACATTTGTTGAAAGGATATCTTTCTCTAGGTCTAGGAATTTGTAACATAGAAGAAGGAATGGCTCACATGTATCACATTGTAATCTTTGTTTAAGTGTAGGAATCAAACCATGATAGAAAATGAATTGCTTCTCAAGGTCTATAGGTTGGAATACTAGATGATGCATACACACATTAAATCGTAATATATCTTCCTTAATGGATTCTTATAAGCCCTAATGTAAAGTAGGTATGATGTTGTAAGTAACCCTAGGGCCATTTTTGTTGATGAAACGATGGAGGAAAGTGTCCTCCATGTCATAATAATTACTAATAGACCCAAAGGGAGATGAGTGTACCATTATAATGCCTCATCAATGAGACTATGTCTTAAAGTGTTAAGTAATAGCCTATCATTAGAATAAGAGGTCATAGCCATGCGATAGTGTACGAGATGAGGATGAGAGTCACTATTACTATCAAAGATAGTAAATGCAGGCATGATAAAGTCCTTAGGAATTTCAAAATTATGAATCATCTTTGGAATAGGATTACCATGTAATGATTTGTTATCAATAGAAGAATAGTAAGCTCTACTTTTGAGAGTAAGAGACTTAACTTGAGATTGTAATTTCCTATGACATGCATGAGAGAAATTATATCATGTGAAGGAATAGTGGAATATGGAAGTAATGTAATAATATTTGTTAACCTGCTATTATGAGTGATCATAGGAATATTAAGAGATGATAGAGGCAAATCTGATGCTAAAGGCACACTAGGAATAGGTGTCGAAGGTGCTATAATATATTATGTAGATGAGATATCCAAAGTAGTGGTAGGAATAACATCGGAAACATCCCTAATACATGAGGTGACTTATGGAGATATATCTACATGAGAGGATGAAGTAATGGGTGTAGATGATGTGATAAGAAGAGATGAAATGGTAGGGGAAGAAGAAGTGATAGATGGAGGTGATGTGTGTGTAGTGCTACATGCAATCTAAAGAGAAGATACTAATGGAATAAGAGATTCACACTCAATAGTATGAAAATAATGATAACCATGGCTATCAGCTACCTCATCATGATCAGATAAAGACTCAGAAATGAGAATGTCACTAAGAGTTCTCTCAATAGGATCATCAACACAATACAAAAGTGAATGAAAGATAATATGTGAGGAATGGTGAGAATAAATACTAGATGTGGGAGAATCATGAGATGGAACTATAGTAGTATGTTGAGTATGAGGAGAATTTGAATGCACATGTGAAGGATGATCAATACCAAGTAGATAATCAATAAGAGAATCATCTAAAATTTCATTAGAGAGATCAGAAGGAGGATCACTATTAGTCGTATAGCATGGTGTACAACAAGTAAAGGCTATAGGATCCTCAATATTGCTAATTCCAATATGAGAGTATTCAAATTTAGTAGGAACATATTGTTGACCCTCTAAGATTTCTTGTTGAGAATGATTTGGTGTAGGAATATGATTACCATTAAGAGTTGTGAGCTTAGCAATATCAGCCTCATCATATATACGGTTGACACTACAATGAGACATGATGGGTAAAGAATATAAACTATTCTTAGCCATTAGGGTTTGAAATGTATCATAGGGAAAAAATATTCTAAAGTATGGGCTCACCAAAATGATTAAATAAAATATTAAATTTAGGATCTATATTCTAAGTTAATTTAAGCAGGTATAGAAATGGAATAAATGATATAAACTAAAATACTAATGATAAATATATTATTTTGATATTTAAATGAAATGAAATAAAAGGGATAAGGTAATAACCTATAAATGACTTACCTCATTTTGTTTCAGGACCAAACAGGATGATGTGAAGATGAAGGACAGTGTGATGGAATAACCTAGAAAATTGTAGCAGATGGTGATTTTCCTACACTGGGGTGCCTGGAGGAGGACTAAGGTGCCTATGGGCACCCTAGTCTATAGTATGGGATGTATGGTCTTCAAAATATCTCAGGATATTAATTTGACAGTGTTTTTATATCTTCACAATAACTTGATCCTTATTACACGAGTGTTGCAATATCCCCACTAATGACGTTGTAAAGCTACAATGAATATTTAGTTGCAAAACCCCATACAAAGAATCAAATCCCTAAAAAAATATTCATATGAAGGGGTTAGGCTTACCATAACTACCACAATGGTGGAATTACAGCGAAGTGTTACACTTTATTCCAGACCCAATGTAGTTCTATGTGCTTTTGTGTGTAGTTGTGTGCCTAGGGTACCCTAGCACCAATGACGTGGAGATAGGGGGAAATAACTAGATGTAAAATAAAAATGTTTGATGGAATAGAATGAATAAAACCCTTCCTATGGATTTTGTATGATGCAATGATGCCCAAATGTAGTCCTTTTCCTAAGTAAATAGCTATCCCCAAATGTAGTCCTTTTCCTAAGTAAATAGCTATCCCTTGATAGTAGATAGTTCACCCATAAAATAGTGAGTATGTTATGTTTATATAGGGATCTCTTGCTCAAATTTTGACACTAATGACCCGACATGCTAACTAATACCTAGGGTAATGAGAGGGAAAACCATAAATACTAGCCTCAAAAATCTAAATTAAACTCAAGTGCTTTTGGAACTAGGGAACCTAAAATAAGGATTGGGGTGCCCACAGGCACCCTAGTATTACCCTCGACACATTAGTCAAAGACTAGAGATGAAAAACTACCAAATAATGACACCTGAGACTCACTAAGAGATGATCATAACTTTATAAACAACTAACAATTGTGCAAGATAAATGATGATAAAGACTAACTAATTGAAGATGGGACTAGGGGATGGGTCATTAGTGAATAATTTTCTTACGCAATATCCATATATAAAACAACATTTTTGGCGGTATAAATGTAATAGTAAGTGCATGATTGTGTGTCTATAGTAAATGAAAACTACATAACAAAACACTCTTAATAAGGATTTTTGCATTTTACTAACCCTAACATATGATATGTAAATAAACATATATCAATAATATTATTTCCTTTCATTATATTAAACAAACTATACATAAGGGATCCCTTTCCAACAAAAACATGGTCACCTTTCCTTTACAAGATGAGTGAACATTCCTATGACTTTATACCTTACCGAGAAGACATTAATCTTATAATGTCTATTATAGTTCATTGTTAAGACTCATTTGTGATTTAAATTTTTTTCTTTCTCATATTTAAGCCTTCATATGTAAGACATTGGAACTTTTCTACATAACTTATATATAGGTTTTTAACTCAATCACAATTAAAATTCCTTTTAATATTGATTACAAGAATTATGCAATTTGTCTATGTATACACATAATTTTTCACTTTACTATTTTTTTTACTTCACAGGTACCATTAGAACATTAACTTCCCCTATGGTTGGTAACACCTTATGAGATTTAGTATATGCGGGGACCATAAAAATTGTAGAAGAGGTCTTAAGAATACTCTTGATTGAATAATTCAACGACTCTAAAGGATTGGTATACCATGATAAATTCAATTCATATGATTGTGGATCCTAATTACTCAATTCTCTTTTTTCTATTCCCAACACCATTATTCATATCCAATCAATAGGGATGATGTTTTCTATCCTTATTTATACTCTTGACACCATCAATCTTCCTTAAATAACATAAGTAATTACGTATATTGTTTCTTTAATCCCCCTTAGTGTAATGACCATTCTGATCCTAATAGGGTTGATACTATATAGTTGGGGGAAAAACAAAATCATGGTGTAACCTATGTTTTTAGTCCCTTTAAATTATATTTTAACTAAATTCCCTAAGATCCCAGCCAAAATTTCATCAACCAACCTAGAATATTATGACCCATTCAAATAACTCTCCAATCTACCATGTCAAAAACATTTATATGAAATAATTAAAAATTATTCTAAGAATCATAATTATCTCTAAAATTTCTATTTGAAAATAATATACCCTCCCCACAATATTTAAGGCTAGAACCCCCTTACATGGTTCAAATCAGAGCATACTTTAAAATTATGAGTATATTTCTGTCCAAAATGGTTAAAGCAATAATCAATCCTTATCTCTTTATTTTCCTATCAAATATATGATCATATACAAGCTACTCTTCTATGTATATGATTATCCTCTTTTCATATTAGTCAAGATAAAAATGTGCAAATCAAATGAGCCCTCATAAATGAAGGTTTGGGAACATGTGTCACTTCCTTAGAATTCATAAAATATCTCAATTACTCTACTGATAATATCAAATCTACTCATAACACATATAAAGGATATGAATAAAGGAAAATACCCCAAATGGGTTATATTTGGTTACCCATTACGATGCCTCCTTGAACTATTAAGGTGAAAGTTATGAAATTCATCTTTCCTCTTTAAAATGTAATATTATTCTTGGTCAACCATGGACACATTATATACATGTAGTTATTTTATCCATTGTCGATGCGTCAGATTTCCCTATCTATACTCTATGTTCAAGATTCAAGGTGAAAACAATATATGGAAATCTGATAAATTGCAAAAATGTGGCATCTATAAAATCATTTCTCTTAACAAACTTCCTTGTGTCCCATTTTAAGAATATTGGTGTTTTAATTATCCCACCAATTCTCTTCAAGGATATAATGGGAATCCTAAAATCATTAGGAATAACCACCTAATCTAGAATTAATGCGAATGATGATGAGTGTGATAAAATAATTATTAAATCAAAACCATATATATTATTAATCATATCAATATTACCACCTTTCGGATGGCTATTTTCTTGATGATCAATTCTTGTTTGGCTATGCCCAAGCCAAGGATATATAAATCCTTAAATTCAACTAGTTTTATCATCTTCTCTATCTTCTCCTGAATCTCTACAATCATATTTCAATCATAGCATCAATATCATCCACCTTTCAAAATTGAAATTTGAGCTTGAATACTTTGATCCTAATATGGATGACATAATGGATGAAGACTTCAATAACCCATCTTGATTTTTTTCTACCTCTTGTAACCTAAAACATGAGACATAACACATTGTTTCTCCTCTGAATAAATATACTACTCTCATTCATTTACCCTCACCTTCCTCTACTATGGTTCCAAAATCATTAGACAATCCAAATTCATAATGCTCATGACATAAGGAATTGGGGAATGATAAAAAAGTAGAAATGACCATATTATCATACCCCCTTCCCTAAATTTTTCTTCTTTAGAAACAGTTTGTGTTCATATTCCTCTACTAATTATTGCGAACTCAGAAGTAGATATTTGTGGTAGATGTATCAAGTATTATCTTCTCCACCCCTAGTTTGAGAGTTTGTTTATCCATGTTCCTCCTATATTACCTAATACGGTATTGCCTCATGTGGACATTTTTTCTCTCAAATGAATCTTACATACCATCTAAGGGATCAAATCCTCACATATATCCTTCACATGCGAGATACTTCCTCCTTTAATCCCTACACTTCCACTTACCATGATAAACATATGCTAAGAGATCCACCTCATATATCTCTATGAGGTGGAAGAATTATATGGTATTTGTGTGTCATGAGATCCGTGATAGGAAATCCAACTACCTTGTTGACATTGATGATACCATGATTTACACACATTATGACATTTAACAATAAGTTCACCAAGTTATTGAGGATGCTTGCAACTACATGCCCCTTTGACCTCATCCACTCATTAGATACTTATCTCACTATATTTTTCTTTAATATATGTTAAATTTTACACTAATAAATTATATTATTAGATTATATATGATGATATTTTAATTCTTTATCTACCCTTTACATCTATAGATTATATTAGATAATTAGTTCGACAATTTCAGCTACCCCTACAAAAATAGTTTAGACATGATTGTGAGTATGAAAAATTTGGCTACCCCTTTCAATCCTACATTATCTAAAAATGTGGTAGTTTAATGTTTTTTCCACCCCTTACATCCCTATATTAGACAAGATCATAAATATAACAATTTCACCTACCACTTATAGCCATAGTTTAGATAGGATGATTATTCAGAAAACTTTAACTACCCCTTATAATCCTAACATAATTTTACATTATCTTATAGGTTTTTTAGTTTACATGTGTTGAATACCCCTTTACATCTTATTTTTAATACTTACAGGCTCTCTATGACATCGTTTAGATTTACTTTTACTATTTATTTCTTATTTGATATTTTACTAGGGTTTATCTTTTATACTCACACACCACTTGTTATATTTGTTTCTATTATTCACTTATTTCTTGATATTTTTATATGTTATTTATCCACTTAATGATCTTTACATTATCTTACATTACACTATAAATTTGTATTCCTTGTGTTGGACCTATCATAGGTTTTCTCTCCCTTATCTTGACATATCTAACAATATTCAGAAGCTATACTACTTAGTTCATCCATTTATAACCTTCATATCTAATATGAACCCCATTTCTACATATCATTAAAAACTTCCATTTTTATAAGCTATCATTTCTATCCATCATTATATGACATTATATCCATTATTACACCCTTTTCAACTCATTCACTTGAGGCACACTTAGGTAAGGGATGAAATCACACTCTTTATTTAGTGTAAGTCTAGAGGTACCTAAGTGTCTTGAATTTTAGGTTACTCCTTTGTAGTGATTAGGTGTAACATTTATTATTTTGATCATATTTCATACCCACTATACCAACCTTATAAATCCATATGGATGAGGAAAATTAAATGTAAACAAGAAAAGGAAAATTAAAATCCTTATTAAAAAAATAAAAATTAATAAAAGGAAATAAAACAACAATTATTACAACATGAAAAGATGAAAAATTGATAATAGTCAATCAAAAATACAAAATATGTGATATTATCATATTTTGAACATATCCTATCTTGGTTGAAAGCTCAAATTTCACATTTAACCTCATTGTAGGGCTTGAGGTCCTTTATAGTGTGGTAGGTTTTTTGACTGGGGTAGGATATATCATATTTATCGTTCGATGCCCCTATATTCTCACGCTAATACCTAATCCTAAAAGTATGCCACCCTTAAGTGATATCCTGAGGAATGAGGAAAATATCTTGAAGAAGTAGGATTCATAATTAGTATCAACCTATCCATATACCAACATAGCTAACTTTGGATTATACCTTTATATTACACTAGGTAGCCTTAGACAAGCTCATTATTTTTCAATCCTTATTTCCATAATATCAAAAACATTCAGCCATATCATTTTTATTAGAGTGTATCATCTCTTCTAAGGATATAATGTTTCCCTTGTATAATAATTATTTATATATCTTCATGTTCACTCCTTTTTATTCCCCTTGATGGATATTTTTGGTAGTTGACCACGAGTTTATATCCTTACTATCATTTCTATCTCATATTCATAGCATATCTTGTTTGTGATTATTATTGTAATACCATTGGTTCTTCCTCAAAAATATTTATACATGTTAATTAGCTTTATGTTTTCACATTATATTCATGACATTAGATGGTATTATCTCACCCCTTGAGAAAATCCATCATAAACATTAATTGTGATTGTCTCTGTTTCTTTTAATTATTATTTTTAATATAGATTGTGATTTATCTTCCTAGGAATTAAATTTTATTTGACATTTACTACACTTTATTTACAAATATTTTAATTTTTTAAGTTATCTTTATTATATTCTATTATATGTATTGCAATCCTCATTTTACACAACTTTTAATTTCTTTGATTCCCTCTCTTGGATCTTATTAGGTGTTTTACAACCCATTTAATATGTTTTATCAATCTATTTGATTTCTTTATTATATTTCATAAGATTCCATTTTACCTATTTATCACATTTTAGCACTTTTTGTTGGATTTATCCTATATTTTTCTTTATATGTCCCTTTCCAACACTTATCTTACATTTACCTTTTTAAATTTTATAAACCATATATGTCAACATTTTTGAAAACATATAAATAGAAAAATATGTGAATCCAATCACACAAAATCCTATAAAATTTTACATATAGGCCAAAATATTATCATATACATATATCAGTGTTTCAAAATGGGTACATAATGAAATCATCAAATATACAATTTCTTACCTCTTATATACCTCTTATTATTAAAAGAGGATGTGTTATGTTCTATGAAAATGGGGTTTAAATAACTACTTCTAAAGAATGAAATACAAAGGTTTCCCTAGATTGATCACCTAAATCCTCTCCCACTATGTTAGCAACCCTAACCTCTAATCTACTAATTCTATTTACAGAGTAAGGAAATTAGTTGAATGCATAACCTACCCTGTTGTTAGTACTTTCAGTGTCTACTATAACATTTGCATAATGGTACCCATATCTCTTCTATATGTAGATAGGAGTTTCATTGAATTCTGTTCTAGCTTTTGAGCTACCTCTCCAAATAACTAAAAATCATCCACATACTCTCCTATTGAGGGTGCAATGAGATCTAACCTCAATGCAAGGTATGTCATCTAGAGAATTGGGTCAAAAATATTATGTTCTGCACCTTTTATAAATTCACTTGAATTGAACTTAGGATGAACACAATACATATAGAACACATTAACACATTATATATCATCATTTTGTTTCCTATCATCTAACATCATCTACTCTATGAAATGAAATAAAATTAATACACAATAATACCTCATTAATTATGTCAATTATCCATGACCACCCCATTTTCCTATCCTCCTAACATGACATCATCATCATCATCTCACAACCTCATAACAACTAATTTTTTCCATCTCTCTCTCTCTCTCTCTCTCTCTCCTAACAGTAGCATGGGTTCCTATCTTTGTAATCAAGTAGCTCTGGTTTGATCTTTGTCTAGAATAATGCATATATTGGAACCTTAGAGAGATAAGTAGCTTCCCCTTTGTCATATCAATCTCCAATATTGTTCCCTAATATAAGGAAAATGTATCTCCTCCTCTTGAACTAGGTAATTTCTCTTGAGTTTGTCCCCCACCAATATGATACACACCTACCCTACAAGTCTATTTTCTCTTTTTTGTTATTTCCTATGAGATTTACTATGTTTGTGTGATGTTAGTGGTGGGATGAAAACATATGGTAAATACCATTCTTTGCTTCATGTATCTCTAACATGCCTTAGTTAGTACATAGGGAATAGAAATGCTACAATCAAATGTGGCCTCCCAAACTTCCATGTCACTCTATCCACCAGATGTGCCCTATGTTAACCAATGATAATTACCTGTAATCTCAATAACATGTTTTTCATCTAGTTTTGTGGGCCATGTATCCCATCAATCTTCTAATCCTTACGTATATGACCAGTGATTATGTATTGGACCACTATGACTTCTAATACTCACTCATCCTCTCAAAATATTTCCCTTAGACTAGGGTTTATTGCTTATTTTTCTATTTTATCATCTAGTGTTTCTTTTTAGTTGTGCTTGAGAAACTCTTTCTACACTCTAGTGATTCATTATGTGAAAACACACATGGGAAGGTAAATATAAATGTAGGTTTTCTTTATTTGATTTCATTTTTTCTTTCTTTCCATTGTATGCATCTCTTTTTATACTCTGATTTTAGTGTTATATATTATTTTCCCGAATACCATCTCATGTGCACTTTTTATGGCATGTGATGATGTTTGGTTGGGGCATATGTATACACTTAATTTTTCACTTTATTGATTTTTTTCAGTGCACTATTGGTACATATATATTCCCTAAATTGTTTTCCTTAGGGATACTTCTAGGAGTGGGGAGTAACTAGAAATTGTTATGTACATCCTTCATGTTGCATTGGGCTAGTCAATAGTAATTTTTATGACTTTTTTTTATACGTAACCAAATTATATCATATAAGTCCAAAATGTTCATACCCTTTAGTATCATATTTTTTTACCCTATACTATTATTTTATATTCTCCATTTGATATCCTCTGTGTAATCCTTTTACTATCACTCTTACACCTACTTTTAGCAAATTCACATAATCATCATCATCATCCTTCTTAGCACCTCAAGGTATCCTTTTATCAATTTTAGAATCCTTATGTGAATGTCCCATACCTATAAATACCTTTGCATATGGCATCAAATATGTTCGATGCCATATGCTAAGAGGATTTCCCCTATTGACAGAAGTAACCTTGGTCAATGCCTTCGAGTTAGTACTCTACCATGGCTGAAAACTTTGACCATGGTCAATACCTTAAACTAAAACTAAATATTAATGAATTAATTTTTATATCCATACTAAGTTGTTGAGAATCATTTCCAATTCACATCCATTACACATTTGGTCTATTAATGCTCACTAATTGTACTCTAAAATATTTCAAACTTGTCTTAAAGTTATTGATATTTTTCCTTATTGGAGTTTATACTTAGAGAATTGGGTACTTATAATCCAAAAGTATAGGGGATTTACTTACCATGGTCTACAAATCCTTTTCATTCATTAAAATGTTCAATCAAGAGTGGGTATTCCTTGGTATTTTTATATATATTTGTGGTCCCTCATATCAAATATCTTATAAGGTGTTGTTGACCCTATGGGAATTTAATGTGCCAATGGTTCCTTAATATAGATAAGTATCTCTAATATCTCTTTTATTTCACTTTTATGTCATGTTTTTATATTCTGGATGTATTCATTCATATATTAGGATATGCTAGCATATTATTATCTTTTAAATTATTTATCTATTGGTTATTACCTCATGATTCCTTCAACCTTGCATAAACCTTGGCCTTTCTTCAAATTATTATGGAACTATATTTCAAATCCTCACAAATCACACCTAGAAATATCTTGGATCATATACAATCATGATTACAATCCTATTACAACATTATTATCATCACTTTACAATAAATATCTAGTTATATACCACTTACCTATTCTATTTATAGGATTTGAGAACACTAAGTACCTCTTATAGAGTGTGGAGTAACATCTTCCTAGTTCCACATCTACATCAAATTACAATATAAAGTACGCATATTGAGTTTGGTTTCTTTTTTTGTTCCTAGTCTAGAATACTACCATATAAAGAGAAGAAATATTTTTTTGTGATATCACTCTTTATTTGCATACATTTTAAATTTTAATCCATTGACCCTAAGTGTCATAAAAAATCTACACTGACCCATTAGAACCATGTAATAGAAAATGATGTTTATGTATTCTATAAATGTCCCAAGATAAAAGATAAATTTTCACAGCATTAACATTTATAGGAAAACAATCCATAATATTTTAAGATTTAAATAGAATATCTTACCCTACAACAAAAATTTATAGCAATTTGTAGACTACAAGTCCAACAATCTATACACTCAAGAAATCAACTTATGTAACTTGCGAAGTTTGGAGACCTGATCATAAGTACTATACTTTATGCTAAAATAAATGTTATAAGAACATAATGGGTTCATTAATTACAAGTTACATTAGTATTTGAATTATGAGAAAATATTTCAGCATTCATTACTTTGAAAATATTTATGTACAAGAAAGGAGATAATATGAAAGCAATCATATTATTTGTCATTATAAGTATCCACATGTTCAATCCATACCATAAATCACCCTACTACATTCAATTAACATATAATACTTGTACATGATTAGCCATAACTTATTTATTTGTAATAAATAAATTATTCAATTAATAATATCTTCAAAAAACTAATACATGTACCTTATGTTTCCACCATAAGGTATAATTAGCCAGAGTTAGGAAATGTTTCCACAAAAACTACACAAATCATGAGTATAATACCACAATAATCCCTTCATTTACAATTCCATCAAATATCTCTAAAATGCAAGGAGGATCATGCATACCAAAATCAATACCAATGATAGAATAATCTTTAGACTATTCATATGACCCAGGTTGGATACTAGAAGAGGAAACATGTACTAGGTCTTAGCTCATGTCATATACCAAACTTGAAAAGAGTTTTGCATTATCTTAGTATGGAATATTGGAAAATAAAAAATTCACTATAAGTGATAACATCAGGTAATAGCACCCCTGAGTGTCTGCAACTCGATGGGTTGAGACTCTCAGTGTGATTGCATAACATGGAGCTTTTCCCAAGTGTGGGACCTTGCGAAATCAGAAAAGCTCTCCGGATGAAGGCCGGTTCCTATTCCTCTGTTCAGATGCACACAAAAAAAATGCAGAGGGTTTACTCAAAATCTAATCTAACTTGCCAAGGAGACAGGGTAAGAAGATGCATAAAAATAAACCTAAACTAACAAAGGTGATGCACCGAGGAATGAAGAACACCTATCTTGCCAATAAACACAAACCATTAAAATGTGATGCAAGATCATGCACAGATAACAAAATTTGCAGTGAAAGATCAGGAGGATGCAAATGAACACAGAGAGGGTTGAGAATCATCCACAGACATGCATTACTTGCTCCAAAGATTGATACAATACACTACAAAATGCCAAGAGGCAAAGTTGCATTACAGTTTTAAATGGGAGGTTTGAACTCCACAAATTCACCTGCCAAAGAGAAGAAGGGAGGGGCAAAACAAGAATGTCCAACCTTTAGAAAGAAGCCCCTCCTTACAATTTATAGGAAGAATGAGAGAGGGAAGAGAGAGGAAATCCAAATCTACCCCAACCACCTCTAGGTTGCATTTAATTCATCTCATTATGGTGGTAGGTGAGAACCCTAGCAAACTTAAAAGTGGCGAACTGTATTTTGCATTAAAACTGGTTGTTGAAACGTCATTTCTGGCCATTACCACGTGTCAGAGGTGTTTTTAGATTTTATCTCTCGAACCTCCATCAAAATGCAAAAATGACCCTGGAATCTTGTAGATAATTTCACCATCTTTCCATTGATATAAAGAACGTGAAAAACGAGCTCTGGATCGAAAGTTATGGCCATTTGAAGATTTAGGGCAAAAACAGGCCCAAAACGGATCGGCGGGAAAAAAGTTTGAATTTTTTACCCGTTTGGTCTTTGGAAAAAAATTCAAATTTTCCCCATGCTCCGCCACTTGGATGACACGTGTCAGGCTCTGATTCATCTATGGGCTCATCCTTTGAAAATTTCTTTCGGGCCCTTCCTTAAAATTTTTTGCCACTTGGACACGTGGCACTATTTTATTGGCTCGGGCCTGAGGGGCGCACTTTGTCCTTCGAAAATTTGGAATTTTTCACTTTGGGAAAATTTCCCATTTCCCCCCCCACACTCCGCCACTTGGATGACACATGTCAAGATTCCATTCGATGGCGGGGAAGCGGGCCAAAACTTTTACCTTTGAAAACTTTGACTGAAACTTGGAAAATTTTCAAGTCCTTCTCTTTTCCCCGCCACTTCTTGGGACACATTCTCCCGCATCGGCCGATTCAGGCTTCCTTGTCCCTGTTTGTGGCTTTTTCACCTTTTCACGTCCCACGCATCCCTCACGTACTTTTGTCCCAACTGTCCCAGATGAAAATCTCCTGCTTCGGCCGATTCGGGCTTCCTTGTTCCTGTTTGCGGCTTTTTCACCTTTTCACGTCCCACGCGTCCCTCGCGTACTTTTGTCCCAACTGTCCCACGGACTGCCTGGGACAAATATCTCCGAACCGCCTGAAATGGACTGTCTTTCGGCAAACCGGCCGATTCGCGTCCCACGCGTACTTTTGTCCCGGCTGTCCCAAACCGCGCGAAACAAAAGACTTAGATGATTTTTCTTGCTTTCGGCCGATTCGGCTTTTCGCGTCCCTCGCGTCCCGACGTCCCAACTGTCCCGCGGACCGCCTGGGACAAAAATGTCTGACTTAGCTGATTTTCTTGCTTTTTCGGCCCCAAGCTTGGTACGACGAACCTCAGTACGACCCGAACCCTTCAGACCCGAAATGCTTTAAAACAGTCCTGCAACCTTATTTTTTGCATTTTTTCCATTTTCTCTAACTCGTTGGGATTTCTTCTTGGATGGGAGAGTTAGAGAGAAGCCGAGGGGACCCCAAAAACATGATTTTGGGCCTTGAATCAATCTACTTGCTCGGGACTGAATAATTTGATGCATGTTATCAAAATTACCTTGAGGGGTGAATTTTGGATAACAATTTTGGTGACTCAGCGGGGTCATCTGCCTGCTGGATGAAGTTACCAGTTGCCTGAAGCATCCATTGGGCATGGAGTCATGAGTTGTAGCCTGTTCGGAAACTGATCTGAACTTTGAAAACCTCCTCTCTGAGCCACTTGGAAACCCACTGAAATGGACTGTGCAAGAGCAAAACCAGCACCACAAAAACTATGTACAAAACTGAAATTCATACATGCTCCAAATGGAACATGCAGAGTGTGCACAAGCACTTGGAGGAATGAAAACCTAAGCTAATATTTACAAGGTGGAGAATTTCCCTTTAGTAGCAATGCTTTAGATAGATTCCATTGACTGGAATCTGCAGTTCTTCGCCATCCAATGAAGACAATTGGAAGGCATTGTTGTCCTTACACTTTGTGACCATGTATGGGCCACTCCAAATGGCATCAAATTTTGAATGCCTTCCCGGTTTTGCTCTATCTGCATCCCATTTTAACACTAGATCTCCAACTTGGAAAGATCTACTCTTGGCCTTCCTATCAAAGGTCTTCTTGATCAAAGCTTGATCCTTCTCCATTGCTTGGGATGCCTGATCTCTGATCTCTTGGAGCTCCATCAACTCTGCATATCTCACCTCCATGGGCCCAAACTCTAGCAACTCTAACTGCTTCATGAGTTCCAATGTTGGCAACTCAAGTGACATGGGCAAGATTGCCTCTCTTCCATAAACAAGCCTGAATGGAGAGTTACCTGTGGATCTCTTGGGAGTTATCCTATCAGCCCATAAGGCTGATTTCAGTTTGGTATGCCAAGACCTCTGATTCTCATCAAGAGTCCTCTTAATGATCCTCAACAAGTTCTTGTTTGTAGATTCAGCCTGGCCATTACCCTGAGGGTAGTAGTTTGATGAAGTACTTAGGTAGATCCCGTTCTTGACAGCCCACTCAGTCACCTTGGATCCAATGAATGCTAACGCATTATCTGAGATTATTGTAGCAGGTATGCCAAATCTGGTTACTATCCCCTCATAGAAGTCTAAGATGCTAGACTCATTTGCTTCCTTGAGTGCTACTGCTTCGGTCCATTTGGTGAAGTAGTCTGTGGCTGTCAAAATCCACTTATGCCCTTGGCTTGAATTGGGATTAATGACTCCAATGAAGTCTAAACCCCATTGCATGAATGGCTGGTCAACTGAAATTGGATGCAATGGGAGGGCAGCAAGCCTCTCTTTACCTGTGAAGAATGCACAATTCTTGCACCTTTTGATCCACGCGAAGCAATCACTGAAAATCTTGGGCCAATAATAACCAGCCTTCATGATTTTTAGGGCTGTCACTCTTGGTGTAAAATGACCACCAGCTGGTCCACCATGGAACTCTTCCAACACCCTATGAATCTGATTTGTACCAATGCATCTCAGCAGTACTCCATTCACATCTTTCTTGAACAAAACACCGTCTACTATGGCATATGGGACAGCCTGCAATCTGAAGTGTCTTCTTTGGGTCTTGTTCATCTCTGGAGGGCATAGGCCCATGCTTAGGAAGTGCATTATACCTTGGGTCCAGCAAGGAGTGGGGACAACATTATCCTCTTCTTGAGTGCTACCTTGCACATGGCTGTCTTGAACTGTCAAAACAGCCTCTTCTTCATTGCATACTCCCTTTTGCTTGCCCAGAATTAGCTGCTCACACAATCCTTTTCCTCTTACCAGCTTGGTGACCTTGATCTCTATGTCATACTCCATGACACGAGTGATCCAACCTGCTCTTTTCTCATTCAAATCCTTGTTGAGGAGGAAGTCCTTTACTCCCGCATGAGAGACCAACAACTGAACTTTGTTGTTTGAGACTAGATGCTTGAATTTCTTCAAGCTTCTGATTACTGCAAGTACATGCTTCTCAATAAAAGAATATCTCACCTCATAGTCCTCCAGGATTTGGCTGAAGAAAGCAATTGGCTGCTCATCATTGTCCTTGTTCTGCTGCACCAAAATGGCAGAAATAGTATCATTACCTCCAAATGCATAGAGGATGAAATCCTTGGAGAAATCCGGGTTGATGAGAGTTGGTGCTTGGGAGATGGCTTCTTTGATTGCTTCAAAACCCTCCTTGCCTTCTGCTGTCCACTTGAAAGCCATGCTTTTCTTCAACATTTTGGTGATAGGTTTGACAAGGGCTGCAAAATCTGGGACAAACCTCCGAACAAAGTTTATTCTCCCCAAGAAACTCTGAAGGGCCTTCTTGTGGCTTGGCAATGGTAGTGCTCTTATGGCTTCAACCCTCTCTGGATCAATTGCTAATCCTTCTTTGGAGACAATATGGCCAAGGAGCTTTCCTTCATGTGCTAGGAAGATACACTTCTTAGGATTCAAAGACACTCCAAATCTCCTGCACCTTTGGAAGACTTGTCTCAAATGAGAGAGGTGGTCTGCTGCATTCTTTGAAAAAATAGTGATATCATCAAGGTATATCAGCACCACGTTGTTGATCAAACCTTTGAACGCCATGTCCATTGCTCTTTGGAAGGTAGCTCCAGCGTTGGACAGC
This sequence comes from Taxus chinensis, assembly GCA_019776745.2. Lineage (NCBI taxonomy): Eukaryota > Viridiplantae > Streptophyta > Pinopsida > Cupressales > Taxaceae > Taxus > Taxus chinensis. The sequence goes on along the minus strand of JAHRHJ020003242.1, from coordinate 104,452 downwards.
CCAAATGGCATTTTCCTGTATGCATAAGTTCCCCATTTGGTTGTGAAGGCTGTCTTGAACTGATCTTCTTCCTTCACCATAATCTGATTGTAGCCCGAGTAGCCATCAAGTAGTGAAAACCTCTCGGAGCCAGCCACCACTTGCAAAATTTGCTCCATAGAAGGGAGTGGGTAATGGTCCTTGAGAGATGCTCTATTCAAGTCTCTGAAGTCAACACACAATCTGATCTCTCCACTCTTCTTTCTGACTGGAACTAAGTTGGCAACCCAACTAGAATGCTTGATTGGGAATATGATTCTTGACTCAATCAACTTGTTCAATTCCTTCCTCATGAGAGGTTCCATGTGTGGATTGACTGGCCTTTGTTTCTGCCTGATGGGCTTAGTATTTGGATCCAACTCAATGGTGTGTTGAGCTAACTCGGGATTGAAACCTTTCAAGTCTTCGTAGCTCCAAGAAAACACATCAGGGAACTCTTGACACAGCTGTATGAACTCATACTTTTCTTGTTCAGTTGTCATCTTTCCAATTTGCAATGGTTTGTTCTCTTCCACCAAGATGGATACTGAATCTTCTCTCTTGACCTGAATGTTTTCTTTCTCTTTCCTAAACTGATCATTGGGATTGAAAATGGACTCCAAAGTGATAAGTCCCTTGGGCAGCTTGTTAGTTCTCAGCTGTACCACTTGGTCACCATACTGCTGCTCTAACTTTTCCTGATTTTTGGCTGAGAATTCAGCCTCTTCTTGCAAGAAATGGATGATTTGCTGATCATTTTCAAACACTTGCCAACTTACATTGTTATCTGGCACTGAAGGCCTCACAATCACATGGATGTTTGGTTGTACCTTGTCTTTTTGAATGCTCTCCACAACGTCAAAGGCTGCCCCAACTGCTGCAAGCCTGTCAGCAGCTTGGTTCTCTTTCCTAGGAACTGATTTGATGCCAAAGCCCTCAAAATATTCAATGAGGTCCCACACCCTGTTCTTGTAGCACTTGAGTAGATCATTCTTGGCAGCATGCTGCCCTTTGACCTGATTTACAATCAATTCACTGTCACCAAAGACTTGCAAGTTCTTTATTCCTCTCTTTATTGCCCAATGCATCCCTTGCACCAAGGCTTCATATTCAGCAGTGTTATTGGAGCATGCAAACTGAAATCTAAAAGCTGAATAGTACTTTACTCCTTGAGGTGAAACCAGCATGGCTCCCCCTCCGGCACCTTGTCTACTCCTTGATCCATCAAAAAATAGCTGCCATACCTCATTGTCATCCTTGTGGTCTGGCTTGGTGATGCTAGGAATGGGCTGATCTTTTTCATGTATGCAATAGACTCCTAGCTCAGATTCTTCTACTTCTTGATAAGGATCAAAAGCATGCACCTTGTTTGCCCATTCATCAAGAGTTAGATCCGGGATGCTTCCAACCTTGGTGTCAGCTTCATCAGTGCTTGGGTGATCTTCTTGATCAAATGCCGAACAGTTGGCATTGATTTGACTTGGAGTGTAGGGCTCAATGTGGAAGTTTGCAATAGGTTCAGACCTGATTGTAGCTTTGGTTCCATACCTCATTCTGAACAGCATGTGTGACCAATCAGCAGACAAATATCCTCCAATCTTGGCTGTGAAATCTCTTGACAAACATAGGGCAAAGAGTGGTGGAAGGTCTATAACTGATACATCTTGTAAAACAACAACATTTGGACATGCATGCAAGGTAAGACTCAAGTTTCTAATCACCCCAACTGTTGTTACTGCTGTCCCATCCAACTGCACTACCCCTTTGGATATGGTTTCATATTGAAGTCCTAGCTGATCAGCTATTTGCTTGGGCATCACTGAGCTACTTGCCCCGGAATCAATCATGCAATTGTGCACCAATTGGTTTCCAATGATTAATGAGACATAAAAAGGAGGGGGCTTCAACATTTTACCTTGCTGTCCTCCATGATTCCCTTCAGGCTGGGCAGCATTTGTGAGCACCTTCTCTTGCATTTGGACTTGCTGATTCGAAGTTGGCCAGTCCTTCATGGCAGCTTGTAGCAAATCTCTCTGGCCTGGGATAGATAGGGATTCCCACATTGATATATTTACATTTGTCTTCTTCATCTGATCAATGATACTAAATGGTGATGAAGGATCTCTTTGCTGTCCCTTGGTTTGCATATTCATCCCTTGCATGTGGGCAGCAACAACTGGTATTTGAGTTGGTTTAGGAGCTGGTTTGGGTGCTCCTTGCATGTTTGGGACTACATTTTGTTTGCCAAAAGCTTGTGGAGTGGTAGAAGGTTGTGGATTACTTGGAGCCAATGGCTGTCCTTCACCCAAATTTCTCCTTTTTGACCTTGTGTTGGCTGCAACACCTTGAGAGGGTATTTGATTCATACCACAGAAATCTTCAGCCTGCCAATTGACAAGAGTAGTTTCGTTCGGAGATGTTCCTTGCTGAGGTGCTTCTTGCTGCTGATCCTCTTCGTGGCTGGACTCTTGCGACCCACCAATGGTTTGAACCATAAGAGCCTGATTTAATGCACCGTTAAAGCACATTGATTGGTTATGTGGCTGACTGCATGGGAAACACCAATCATATTCTTGGGCCATGTTATTTTGCACCGGTACCAAAGCTCTGGATGTGGATGCAACATTGAGGTTATCGGGCTGAAATGGTCTGTTGGCAGGAGGCCTTGCTTGATTCTGATTTGCAGCTAGATTGGGTGGTCTTTGAGGCTGATATGGCTGCCTGTTAGGCTGAGCTTGAGGCTGATAAGGAAGGTTTAAAACCTTGAGTTTTCCGCCTTTTGAGTGTAACCAGCTCATTACCTAGATTTTGCAATTGCTTCATGACTTCTTGATGCTCGTTTGAGGCACTAGAAGATGAAGTAGAAGCTTCATTTGAACTCTGATTTCTAGGAGTGGGAATAGAAGCTAAATTAGGCACTTGGCTAGTACTTGGGCTCTCTAAACTTGGATATAATGGCATTGGAGGCCTAGGAGCTAGCTTTCCAGCTTGAATCAAACAATTTTCAGCCCTAATGGCAATGCTATAAGCCATAGGGATAGTTATGCCTCCCATGGACTGAATCAACATAGAAATATCAGAATTTAGAGCTTTGAGATAGTAAAGAAAAGCACCTTCTGCTGTTGGCCTGACTGCCACTGGAATTCTCTCCCAAGTCCTTTGAAATCTGAAATTAAAATCAGTCAGCTGCTCATTGGGAGCTCTTTTGATAGTTGTCAGCTGCTCCAAAAGGGACAAGTTGTCTCCCTTTTCCCCAAACTGCTCATGGAGGGCTATACATAGCTGATTCCAATTTTGAATAGAACCTGAGGCAAGGCTCCTGAACCATTGTAAAGCTTTCCCCTTGAATGAGGATGCCAGCAATTTGACAGCAACTTGCATCTCATTGATTTCATGAATTGCACAAAGGTTGGCAATGTCTTTAACATGATCACCAGGAGTAGTCTGGTTCTCTCCAGTGAAGTATGGAATGTTCTTCAATGCTGCAACTGGGATTGGATGTTGTGCATTGAGAGCAAGTGGGCTGCTGCCAGTGAAATTGACATACGGATTCGGTGGTTGCGCCATTCTGATTGGCCTGAGAACCCTTGTTGATTGGATGAAAGGCCTACCAGGTGGAGGTGTTGACAAGGTTCTATTAGGTGGAGATGGAGATCTTTGAGCTCTTCTTCCCCTTCTCTCTCTTCCTGGAGATAGGTGTAGATGAACAAACAATCCTTCCTCCCTAGTTCTTGACCTGGTCTGTATTCTTCTCATAAATTTTCCAGGCTTGGACTGCTGAAACCAGCGGATTATGCTTCTTTTGGAGTCGCCAGATGTGTGATTTTAAGCTCCTTCAAAGCTGGAACTTACAACAAGTGCACATCGATCTTGTTGCAATAAAAGTGAAGACCTCTAAGTCCCACCGGGCGTGCCAAAACTGTTAGTGCAAATCACAGCACCCCTGAGTGTCTGCAACTCGATGGGTTGAGACTCTCAGTGTGATTGCATAACATGGAGCTTTTCCCAAGTGTGGGACCTTGCGAAATCAGAAAATCTCTCCGGATGAAGGCCGGTTCCTATTCCTCTGTTCAGATGCACACGAAAAAAATGCAGAGGGTTTACTCAAAATCTAATCTAACTTGCCAAGGAGACAGGGTAAGAAGATGCATAAAAATAAACCTAAAATAACAAAGGTGATGCACCGAGGAATGAAGAACACCTATCTTGCCAATAAACACAAACCATTAAAATGTGATGCAAGATCATGCACAGATAACAAAATTTGCAGTGAAAGATCAGGAGGATGCAAATGAACACAGAGAGGGTTGAGAATCATCCACAGACATGCATTACTTGCTCCAAAGATTGATACAATACACTACAAAATGCCAAGAGGCAAAGTTGCATTACAGTTTTAAATGGGAGGTTTGAACTCCACAAATTCACCTGCCAAAGAGAAGAAGGGAGGGGCAAAACAAGAATGTCCAACGCTTAGAAAGAAGCCCCTCCTTACAATTTATAGGAAGAATGAGAGAGGGAAGAGAGAGGAAATCCAAATCTACCCCAACCACCTCTAGGTTGCATTTAATTCATCTCATTATGGTGGTAGGTGAGAACCCTAGCAAACTTAAAAGTGGCGAACTGTATTTTGCATTAAAGCTGGTTGTTGAAACGTCATTTCTGGCCATTACCACGTGCCAGAGGCATTTTTTGATTTTCTCTCTCCAAACTGAACCAAAATGCAAGATTGACCCTGGAATCATGTAGATAATTTCACCATCTTTCCATTGATATAAAGAACGTGAAAATCTGAGCTCTGGATCGAAAGTTATGGCCATTTGAAGATTTAGGGCAAAAACAGGCCCAAAACGGATCGGCGGGAAAAAAGTTTGAATTTTTTACCCGTTTGGTCTTTGGAAAAAAATTCAAATTTTCCCCGTGCTCCACCACTTGGATGACACGTGTCAGGCTTTGATTCTCCATGGGCTCATCCTTTGAAAATTTCTTTCGGGCCCTTCCTTAAAAATTTTTGCCACTTGGACACGTGGCACTATTTTATTGGCTCGGGCCTGAGGGGAGCACTTTGCCCTTCGAAAATTTGGCATTTTTCACTTTGGGAAAATTTCCCATTTCCCCCCATGCTCTGCCACTTGGATGACACGTGTCAAGATTCCATTCGATGGCCGGGGCAGCGGGCCAAAACTTTTACCTTTGAAAACTTTGGCTGAAACTTGGAAAATTTTCAAGTCCTTCTTTTTCCCCGCCACTTCTTGGGACACATTCTCCCGCATCGGCCGATTCGGGCTTCCTTGTTCTCTTTTGTAGCCTTTTCACCTTTTCACGTCCCACGCGTCCCTCGCGTACTTTTGTCCCAACTGTCCTGGACAAAAATCTCCTGCTTCGGCCGATTCGGGCTTCCTTGTTCCTGTTTGCGGCTTTTTCACCTTTTCGCGTCCCACGCATCCCTCGCGTACTTTTGTCCCAACTGTCCCAGGACTGCCTGGGACAAATATCTCCGAACCACCCGAAATGGACTGTCTTTCGGCAAACCGGCCGATTCGCGTCCCACGCGTACTTTTGTCCCGGCTGTCCCAAACCGCGTGAAACAAAAGACTTAGATGATTTTTCTTGCTTTCAGCCATTTCAGCTTTTCGCGTCCCTCGCGTCCCGACGTCCCAACTGTCCCGCGGACCGCCTGGGACAAAAATGTCTGACTTAGCTGATTTTCTTGCTTTTTCGGCCCCAAGCTTGGTACGACGAACCTCAGTACGACCCGAACCCTTCAGACCCGAAATGCTTTAAAACAGTCCTGCAACCTTATTTTTTGCATTTTTTCCATTTTCTCTAACTCGTTGGGATTCCTTCTTGGATGGGAGAGTTAGAGAGAAGCCGAGGGGACCCCAAAAACATGATTTTGGGCCTCCAATCAATCTACTTGCTCGGGACTGAATAATTTGCTGCATGTTATCAAAATTACCTTGAGGGGTGAATTTTGGACAAGGAGAGACTGTATAAACATTGGGAATTCCAACTCGTAAACTATAATTCCTTTTATCTTAATATCATTATCATAGAAACAACCAGATAGATCTAAGGATATCATGAAAGGAAAATTCTACACATGTATAGCATCAAGTACATAGTCATGTTAGGAAAGGTAAATAGTATGCCATTTTTATGTAAAATGTGAATATAGGAATGAAAATGTGAAATATTGCACATGAACAGAATCTGATATATACATGTATGGATTTTAAAAGTTAGATGTCCCCATGATCCTCAGTGGGATTGGTACATGGATCATGGCCAAACATCATAACCTTATCAATTAGCCTAGACAACTTGTAACATGACTTGCATTAACTATCACATGCAGTGATCACATGTGAATGTTCATGTGTCCTATGAAACTATGATTAAGTATATTAGGAACCAATTAATAACATGATAAGAAAAGGTGTAACTCATATAGTATGTATAAGGACATTAATATGTACATCCAATCAAATCCCATTTAAGAAAACATGTGATTTTCTTAATGAGATTTTTATGATTATACATATATGTGAAAGAGAACAACCTTGTGTTAGAAGGGAGGATTACAGGATATCCCCATGGTGTGTTTGTGTGCAAAGTAAGTGTATATCTATATAGTTACCATCCTTTGCCTAGGTAATAATGACTAGGGGGAATGTAATCCATCAAAATCAAGAGAGTGTCATTGGGTGGTGATGGGGGAATTAGGACTGCTCCATGTCAAGTGTGAATGCCAGAATGATCTATGTAGACTATTGGATGGCTTAACAAGTCATCATCATCACCATTTGAATACAAACCGTTCAATAAATATACTAGTTTTCACTTCATGGTGTTCTATAACATGATAATACTAGGTATACTTACCATCCTAACATCACGCATCTCATTATTTACATAAACATGTTTTCTTAAAATATGATAGGGCTTCATTAAGGCTAATCAACCATATCTTCGAAAAGTTAAAAAATACCTACCCATTCTGATGCGGGAGCAATAAGGGCCAAATCATAATAAGGTCATACGAGACCATTAGACATGTTAGTGGATGATTGATAAAATTAAATGTGTTGTAACAGGTTCGTATGTACTTGTAAGAAGGTTGTAGGAGTTTATTTTGACTTAATAAAAGAGGAATATAGGAAAATAGAGTCATGTCATCTATTCCTAGTTGTCTTGTACAGACTACATGAGTATTTTAAGGTGATATATACCTGATTTATATACTGAAGAGGCTGTTGAGTCTTCTTAGGGATGTTGAGTTAGTTTAGGAGTTTGTTTAAGACTCTATACTTAGCTAATGAACACCTATTCATAGGTGATTCAAAGGAAATGAAGGTTAGTATATGTTCTTGAGGTTGGAAAAGTAAAGAATAAAGTATGCATGATGTTTGAGAAGAAGAATTTTGCTTGGTTTTAATAAATTTGCATGTTTCTAATGGACTGTGTTGAAGAAGTCTTCCAAGACAGTGGTATTCAAACCCTCAGTCCTATTTATCTACATAATTTCTCTTGATTGTTAATATAGAAAGGTCCTACATGTGATGTAGATCACATTCGTAATTTTTATGTGTCTTGAAATTGCATAATTTCGTTTTTAGATCAAACTGAAGGCTCTCGAGATCTATCTAGGGCTCAGTAGATCTCTTGATTACACAGGTGAATTTGGCTGAAAATTCCACATTATCTTTGTATTGTCATGAATTAGAGATTCCCCAAATATTAGAATAAGTGGTAATCTTTGGGGATATATATATATATATATATATATATATATATATATATATATATATATATATATATATATATATATATATATATATATATATATATATATATATATATATATATATATATATATATATATATATATATATATATATATGACAGTTGTTTAAGCTTTAATGGTGGATGCACAGTCACAGTACATAAAAGTTAGATGACAAAGTTATCGTTAATACTTGATTTTCATGAGTTTATCTTGTGTATGGAGGTGGTATTAAGTATAATTGAGGTGTTTTAATTATCTTAAGAGTATGTAATGAAGAAAATTCCATCCTTTCAATGAAATCTAATTGTACAAGCCTGAGAAGATTGTGTTAAGCCACTCAAAGGGTTACAAGAAATGTGCACTGAGCCAAATAACTATAGCAAAAAAAATTTGAATCTTGTGGACACCTATAATATGATAAGGAGGTTGTTTTATCATGGATCCATACAATGGAATACTCCTACTTACAATTTAGGCCTTGAATTAGACAATAATAAGTCTCTTTGAAGCTTACAGCAGAGTATCAAGGAGGAATTTGAATATTTATTGCTAGGAAAAACAAAGTGGAGTCCAAATCCTTGTTTTGATTCCTTTCACATGTTTAATCAAGTATGAATGGTATTGTAACTCTATTTTTATCATGACTCCATAGTATAGTAAATTATAACCAAGAAGCCTTAAGAGGCATGTATGTTAAGAAACCTCAAGAGTGGATTTTGAAGTATGAAATTGTCTTGCATTTGATCATGGGAATATTATACCTTCTTAAAGAATTTGTTCAATGATCATAGAGTGATCACATATGATTATTAGTTAACAAGCAATCCCTTCTAGTTGTTTTCTTTCATATATGAGCATGTATATTCTCTCAATGGACCTCAAGGGTTAGAAGCATAGGCAAAGGTGCTTGGATCCTAGCAAGGTGTATAGAACCTCAAAGGAAGATCCTCAAAGTAGGGCTTGGTATAAGTCAGTGTGAACAAGTTGGAAACATTATGTTCTTAAGCCCAAAAATCAAGAAATTTCAAGTTCAACAAGAAATTTTAGTGTTAACCCCTACATCACATTACCAACACTAACCTTGTCATAGTTTCCTCAAACTCCTATTAAGTCACAATCTTGAAATTTCAAATAAATATCATGGTGGGGGTGGTACCCTAATAAAATATATTAGGTTTTTGAAGGGTGTTAAATATCTTACCAAATTTTAAAAATAAAAATGATGTTTCTCCTTAAAAGGGGCATCATTTCTTATCAATAAGTAAGTTTAAAATATTAATCAATATAAGCAATAAGCCCATACATTCATGTAATGGTGTAGAATAAATTAATTATTATATCCATGCCTCTAAGAATTTAATATATATTTATTTATTAAACCTAAATATTTCTTGGGTTAGGTGCACAAAATTACCATGTTTAGCTGCTAAGAAATGAAGGGTTTCATATTCTACTATATTTTCGTAGGGTTTGATTCCATCCTTGTCCCTTATTACTCGGTATCTCATAGGATTTTAACCATACTAGATAGCTAGGAAATTCCTTTGACAACATCATACGTACAATTGAAATAAAATTCATTTGATAAATTTCATACACTAGAGTTTGGTACCCAATCCTAAATAGTTCTTAGCTTCATTTCCATAAAAGGTTTTATGGAATCCATAACCACAATGTGATTAAACTTAAATATAGGGGAAAAAAAACCCCACAAGGTTTGATAAAGGAGAAAACAAAGTCCCAAGGCCTTCCTTTTATATCCAAGGTATACCATCATCATAATGCAATGTTATGACACCTCACTCTTTGAAGTAAGGTGGACAAGTCCATTACTATTACCAATACATAATGCCTATAACAAGTGATATATAAACTCTTCAACTTTGGAATTATTCACACAATCACAATTTAATCATTGTTTTTTACTTTCTATTAGAAAATAATAGATATAGCTAGTGAATGAAATACTATTGTGCTTAGAATCAACAATTGTAGTAAAGAAAAGAATATAAGATCATAACACCAACAATTTTATCCTAGAAAACCTCCAATGGAGGAAAAACTAGTTGGGAAGGGAAATTGCTCTTTCTTCCCACTTCTATTGGCCAATTCAAATCAAAAATTACATAATTTACATAAATAAGAAAGTGAAGTAGATAATATCTCAACACTTCCTTCCATTTACTTTCTTGATATGTCCAACACTCCTTTCTTCTACAAAAATACAAATTCCAGCACTAAGACTTCTTTCTCACTTGCTCCCATGCTTTGATGCCCTTCTATACTTCTACAATCATGTATTTACAGCCTTTCTCATGTCCTCCCATGTATTGGAGAATGGGAAAGGTTGTGAAGGAGAAGAGAAATGAACATCCTTTTAAATTCAGAGGTTGTTCGTTTCAAATTTAGTTTTCTATCTGTAATGTGCAAGACCGCCACCCTATACAGACCAGTGGTTCTGGGACCACTTCCCTAGCTAGGAATTGGTTTCGTAACCACCACCCTATATAGGGTGGAGGTCCTATTAATTAAAATACAAAACCTTTGTTTCATTATTTTTCTGCCTTGTGTTGGCTGTTTTTGATGAAGTAGAGCTATTTTGGATCCCTATGGATCACACCTCCCCTTCTTAGGAGGATTTTGGTCCCACAAAAGCTTAGTGGGGGAGCAGATGAGGGAAAAATTCCCTCGATTGCTCCTTCAAGTACCACTAGGCCTGCCTTGGTGTCTTTCATTTTAGTCCAATATGCCAAGACTCCTATGGACCTCTTCTAGTCTCTCTGACCTTCTACTATAGTACTACATCCTCCTCCAATTCACCTCATGAGACCGAAACGTAATCCTCAATGGAAGGTAGCAACTGTAGTTCTTCATCTTCATTCAGCATGGATGGCTCATATAGGTGCAAGTTCTCACAGTTTACTACAGAGTACATCCTCATGAATGATGGATAAATCAAGTTGAAAGGCATTTTCTCCCAACCTGCTCCAATATGGTGAAGGGTCCATATTACGTAGTGGCTTGAGCTTCCTTTCTTGACCTTGTAGTCTCTTCTTGCTCAAGTAAATCCAAACTTTATCTCCAACATGAAGCGCTATGTGCTCCCTTCTATGTTGATCGTGCCTAGCTTTGTACTTTCCCTGAAATTTCTCTAGTTGTTCCTTGACTTTGAGATGGATTTTCTGGATCCTCTCAATGAATTTGTTTTCTCTAGTCACCTCTATGTCTGGTGTATCCTTCTCATCCTACTTTCCAACTGTCTATGTCCAGACATATTTCTAGGTAGATATCCCAAGCATGTGCATCAAACGGTGACTTCATAGTGGATGTGTGTATTGCCCAGTTATAGGAATGTTGAATGTAGGCTAAGGAATCATCCCTTTATATTCCTCCTTTGCATTTCAAGTGTTGACATGTGATTTTTTCTTATAAAGATGTGTTCTTTTGATTATAGGAAATCATACTTAAAATGAAATAATCATTCATGTTCTTAAGATCTTTTGATTGTAATAAAAAGGGTTTCCTTGAATCCATTTTTCACTTTTTGATGGTAAGATGCAATCAGGTTTTGGAGTTGCAAACTTAACTCTTAATCTGACACATCCTTGGATCAATTCCATTGATCCAAGGAGTGTTTTTAATCTTCTTATTGAATGAACAAAATATTGACATCAATAAATTTAAGGACAAAATGGACTGAACTTTGTTGTTACAAGTTCTTTGACCTTGTGTGAACGTGTTTCAATTTAGTTGTCTAGTTATGCTTTGGTCTTGGAGGTCGATCTTGGCAGGACATTCAGGCGTAAATAAAATGCAGTCGTTTCACGGTTTAAGAAGGGTTTGGAATCCTGAGTTGGGTAAGATTATCTGCTTCTCAGCTATATTGTGTAATTGGATTCTATTTTATCCTAAGCCTTGGTGCTAAATAAAATTGAGAAGAAGTTGTAAAGGTTGGTAACCTATTTAAATTAATCTAACCTATTTCCTAAGCTATGTATAGTTGTGAATTAATTTTATTTAATTCCTAAAACTATATAATTGAGAACTAATCTAAGTTAATTCCTAAAACTATATATTAGTAGGTTAGTCTAACCTAATGTCTAATGTTATATGGTTTTTGAAATTAAACTAAACCTATTTCCTAAAAACTATGTGGAAACTACCTAAGGCATTGATTTGGGACCTATGGTGACTAATCCTAAACTAGCCTAAGTTTTAAAAGATCTAACCTAAAACTATTTGCGAGGGGGCCTATGGTCGCATATACAAGGGCGACAGTTCCAATGGGCATTGAATGTTGGGATAAGGTTTTAAATACTACAGGACAGCCAGTTATGGCAGGAGTTAGTGGACTTAGCAGGAATGTTAAGTGGAAGCTCCACTAAACTTGGAAATGCATGTTGATTTGGTTTTGAAGCTCACCGGATTTGGAAGGCGGTGGCACATAAGGATAAGTGGGAAAATTTCATTTAATGGAGTTAATTGGCCTCGGTCAAGGTGCTCAAACAGCCTTGGAAACTTGGAAGGTGGATTTTGGGGAAGTTGTTTGTTCTCTCACTCTCTCCAGATTTTTCTCTGCATGAGAAAAACTGTTTCTTCGAACCAGCAGTTCGACTTGTAGTTTGTGGCTATTTTTGGTCCTTCTGATCTATTTTCAATCATGGGAAAATATAAAAGGCATTCAGAGGAAAGTTGTTGTTGTTTGATCTTGCATGGAAGAGAAAGGAAGTTGGAAACTCATCTTGGAAGCTCCTTCGATTTGGCAGAAGCGCTATCAGGCATGATAGGCTCTAACCATTAAGATTTCTTGCTTTCTTCGAAATGTTCCTTTAAATGAACTCTGCTTATATGATATTCTTGGCTTGCATGATTTAACTAGTTATTTGTCTTTTGGGTTTATGTATATTTTTGTGGATTTGGGGTATGAAACCCACTGCAAAAATAATGTTAAGTTTGGAAACTTCATTTGAGTTTTGTTAGCAAATCATGCATGTAAATCTTGATTCTGTAACTCTGCTTGACTTTTGGAACTGGAGTATGAAGTGTTAAGTGGAACAGACCTTTGTTGCTATGTTTTATGCCATGATTTAGAACTCGATGAAATTTGGGTCTTGTCTGTTCTTGTTTGAAGTTTGAATTTGTGAATCTTTTGGAGATATAGTTTGAATTCGATGCTCACGTAGAGCTTTAGCTTGTGCAAAAACTATGTTTCGTTTTAGCTTATAATCGGTCCGTGTTGGGCTTGAACTTGTTTAAATTCATGTTTCATCTAACCTGTATTCTGACTGTTGTGTTGAACTTAGACTGAATATGAAACTCGTGTTGAGTTTTAGCTTCTAATGAGACTGTTTTCACTTAGTTTATCTTCGGCCATGTTGGGCTTGAGCTCGTATGGAATATCATGTTTTGTTAAGTTGTATTTGGTTTTTTTTTGTTTAGAGCTATACTATAGCCTCTTGGTGATCTAAACTTCATTGGAAAATAGGGTTCTATTTGACCATGTGTGAAACTTGTGTTTAGTTTGGGTTTGAAATTGTTTGTAAGCTCGTGTTCGCTTGAGCTTTGGCCTTTACTGAACCTGTGTTTCACTTTTATAGTATTTGAGACCCGTGTTTTTGTTTTGTTGTTATGGGCTCTTGTTGATTAAGTTGTAACCAGACTCGTGTTTGGTTGAGCCAATGCTTGTGTGGAGCCTGTGTTTCACCTTAACCTGTATTGAAACTTGTGTTTCATGGAGCTTGTTTTGGGCTCGTGTTTGAGTTAAAATGGTATTCAGGTTTCGTATTGTTAAATCTAGCATTTCAGTTCTTATTACTATAAATAAATTAATGGGATAGTGGGTAATGCGGGATAATTTTGGAAGCCTGTTTGTGGTTTATGTGCTCATGATTTATCCTTGTGATTGACTGGCTATCATTGGGAGCTCATATTCAGTACTGCACTTGTATTTTTGATACTTTCTTAATTCTAAATTCTTGATTGATTCTCGGGTTTCATTTTAAGACTGGTTCGAGTCTCCTTCATTTTGAATATAAATTTGAATGGGAACTGAACGTTACCCTGAACCCGTGATTAATCATTGAGTTGTCTTGAGCCAGTAAGTGAAGTCTGTGTTCGTTATGGCAACTTGGATTTTGGACTCTGAGTTATGATATGGCTTTTCTTTTATCGATATGTTCGATATGGATTTGCTATTGTATGGATTTTCTTGTATCCTATTTAACTGTTTAAGTTTTGAACTCTATTTTTAGTTCGAACTACTTACTCAAAGAGATTTTGGAAGAGTAGTTTGTCTATTGTTATAAAGTTCTCTTTGAGATCTTAAATTTAAATGAATTTGTAGATGAACGGTTCATTCTTCTTTTCTGTCTGTTTGTTCTTTGAATTTGGCAATAGTATGTAATTTGGAGATAGTCTTTTCTTCTCTGTTTCAAAGAAATACGCATCTTGGGTTGTGTACTGTTTCTGAACTTTCCTGTTTATTTCATTTGAAACTGAAATATGAAACTTATGTTCTAATTGATAAGGAATATAAAAGAGACTGGAAGTATATCTTCTTGGAACTTGGAAATAATATTGATCTCTCTTTTCTGGAAATTAGTGTAGGTACTAAGTTGTTCGGATTAGAAAGAGAATTTGTTTGTTGGGTACTATGAAATGAAATAATTGACTTCTTGAAATAGAGATTTTTTTTTAAGTGTTGGTCTTCCTTGATTATTTCATTTGAAGAAACCATGCAGGAAGAGGTTAGATGTCCCAGTTTGTGGAATAGGAAATGTAAATACTTACTTTGTCCTTAGTGAAGATTAATGTTGTATTCTAAGAAGATAGAATGGGAAATAATGATAGGATGAACTATTGTTATAATTGATAGATTCAATTTAAACTTTAAAATGATAAGGCAGATACTGTGAAATATATTTTGTTCTTTTCTTACAAAGGGAATTCAGATTTATTAATGTATTTATTTTTCTCATTGTTATTACTTATGCTTTTATGTTTGTTATATTAATTGTTTCATTAAAGCAGAGTTGTTTTAATGGGACAATTAGTTGAAAGCATGAAGTTTTAATGTTTGGTACTTATCATGCTCAGTTCTTTGAACTGACCCGTGCTAGCAATTTTTGCAGATGGATTCCGTAAGTGGTAAAAGAAGGCAAAACTTTTATGATACATTGGCTGGTTTAAGTTTGATTCCTTGTGAAGAATCCTTATTTCTTTCTTGGGTTGTAAATTTAAAAGAGAAATTGTATTCTTGTTGAAAGAAGACTATTGTATTGGAAGTTTTCCTAAAATGCATAGTATTGTAATTATATAAGTTTACAAAGATGAATTGAAAGTTGAAAACTTACTTGAATTGGATTTGTAAACTTTCTGGTGTTACTATGAAAGAAATGGAATTCTGTCTTGTTGATATTATTCATATTATTTATATACTTAATTGATTATCCTTTGTTATGTTGGATAAAGGGAGTTAAGTTCAATCTCCCTAATTAAGATACAACTTGATAAGTTGTAGAATATGATGTTATTAACTAAACAATTTTGTATGGTAATATGATGTAATTAAACATGCAGTAAAACCAAAGAAATTGTAAAAGATAAAGAGGGTTGTTAAATCCTAAAATTTAACCATAAAGAGGAAGACTCTTCCTCTTTCAAATTGAATGTAAACAAAAGGAAAGGTGCAATGATCATTAAATCATTAGACCTCATTTCAATGAAGTCTACTTAGGTAATCCTATGTGGTTACTACACCTTCTTGAATGGTTAAGTTGCATTTAATGGAACTTATGACGTTGCTGTCCTATTTTTTTGGTTAACTGTTTGTTAAGCCAATTAAATGAACTTAAAAAGTAATCTTAAGTTAAGTAAGTTCTTAAATGGTTACTTGAATCAGATTTTGGAAAAGAACTTAAGGAGTGTGGATTATTACATCTCACAAGGATATGTAAAATGAATCTTAAATCCACTAATTAACTAAATGTTAACGTTCTCCTTGAAGTATGTACATCTCGATGAGGTAGTTCTAGTGGATGTTGGGACACACCATCTACAGAACTGTACCTTGGAGAAGACTAAGGTCTTCTCAAAGATACAATATTGCAGTTGACATGTGGCAACACCCTTCTGCATTTGACCATCCAGACCTACATATGCTAGGGACTTGTACTTGGTTTCCTTCTAGACTGAATTAGAAACATGATCTAGTTTATGGAATGAATCTCACTAACTGGGGGTAAGTAGGCACATTCAATCAACTTAGGTTGATTGAATATGTATAAATACCCTTAGTTAATGTGAATGATCCAATATACTATATCATGTCACTAATCTGGGTTAGGATAAAATCTTGGACAAGTGGACTGACAGAAGTCAGTAAAGACCATTCTAGATAACAGAAGAGTGAGGTGAAGGACATATTCCGTTGATGTGTATGCCATCTAGGAATAATCACATAGACAGTATGTTGAAAATCTTTGGCCAAAGTATCACAAGCTGCTGGTTGTGTTGTCCTGTATCACCTAGTTTAGCAGAATGTGATGTCGGATGAATATTGATAACAAATATTCAAATAGTTTCTTTACACAGATCACTCAGAACCTAGACTAGCATAAGTAACCAAGTATACGTAGTATACACTATGTTTTCAGCTTAACATGAGAGATCGGATTAAATCTTAGTCATGAAATGAGAGATCGGAAGATACCGAGTCATTACAGTTGCATATGGTTATCTGTTATGAGATTGATTGGCATAGAATGTGTGTTCTAACCCTTGTTTCTAAAGTCTTAAAATGGGAATGTTACACTTTCTATTATTGGCAACATATTTTACATCCACGAATAGGGATTTTTATACTTCTTCTTGGATGTTACAAAAGAAGGCCTAGATAGTAATACCTTTGCAAGAGAACCAGGGTCTTAAGGATTGAGAATTTCCAAATGTTACAATTGAAGTTTGTAGCCAAAAAACAGCTCATCAAGAGAATTCAAAACAGCAAAATTACTGCAAACAAAGTAGTCCCCCATTCGTAAAAATAATGCATGACCCAAGTAACAATAATAATGACCCGTATTTTAAGCCCCTTGGGATTGCAACTTCTGAAAAATATTACCCCCTTTCAAAAAAATTATCCCTTTCAAGAATATGCTATCTCCATAAGCTTCCTAATCGTGAAGGGATACACTTTAGAGATACTCCCCAAATAGGAGAAATTTTTCCACTTAATATATTTTAAGAGGACCATAGAAAAAAACATGTCTGGCATTCAAATTTGTACTACCTTTGTATTTGATCAGGCGATGGATTTGCTGAATTAAACCCCATCCATTTGTAGTGTCTTGCCTATTGCAATTTAGATTCTTGCTTCCAAATACTAGAGAGGTTCTGTGGTCAGTTGTGCACACTGAGTTTCTTTACCCAACAAATAATGTTTCCATTTTTTAATTTCTTGAACTAGTGCAAACATTTCTTTATGCATATACTAAATATCCTTTAACTGCTGAAGTGAAGGTTTCAAAATGTTAACATACGGGTTTACCTCCTTGAAGTAACACTGCACCCATAGCATAATCACTGACATCTGTCTCTACTTCAAAAGGTTGGTGCAAACTAGGAAGAGAAGTACTGGAGCATGACTAATCTTGTATTTCAATAACTCAAAGAATTTTTCTTGTTTTATACCCCAGTCAAAACCCTTACTCTTTGCAGCCACTATGTGTAGATGTGCTACAATCACCAAGAAACCCAAAATGAATTTGTGCATGTAATGTACTACTCCCACAAAACTTCTAGTCTCTGTGGCTCATGTTGGTGTTGGCCAATTTGTGATGGCTTCCACATTCTTTGGATCCACTTGTAGATCTCCTCCTCTAACCACGTGTCCAAGATAGACAAGTGACTGTTTGTAAAATTCACATTTATTCATATTACAAAGAAGTTGTTTCTCCTTGAGAACTTGTAAGACTTGTTGGAAATGCATTAGATGTTCTTCCTATGTGGCACTAAAAATCAAGATATCATCTAGGTATACAATGACAAATGAATCTATGAAATCCCGCAATACATCATTTATCAATCTCATAAATTTAGTGAGTGCATTGCATAATCCAAAAGGAAGTACTAACCATTCATACAAACCCTATTTTTTTCAAGGCAGTCTTCCATATATCATCCTCCTTCATCTTGACTTGGTGATAACTTGACTTGAGATTCAACTTCGTGAAAAATTTGGCATGCTGAAGCTAGTCCAAGAGATCATCTATGGGGGGAAGTGGATATTGGTTCTTTATGGTGATCTTATTCAAAGCACGGTAGTCGATGCACATTATCTAAGAACCATCCTTCTTTAGCACCATCACAATAGGTGAACCGCACGGTGAGGTGCTCATACGTATCACCCCTTGGTCTATTAGTTCTTGGAGTTGTTTCTTTACTTAAGTTCTCTGAAAAAAGGATTGCCTATACAACCCGATGTTTAGTAGAGGTGACTCTGGAAACAACTGAATCTCATTCTCTACTTCCCATTTTGGTGGTAATCCACTAGGAGACTGAAATACTTCCTGAAAAGACTAAATAATAATATCCAAATTTTGTTTTCCTTGGTTATAAATCTCTAAAAATTCTACCACATCTTGTTTATCCTTTAACAAAAGTAAACAAAACTGATTATGATTTGCTTGAATAAGCCATTTTTCTTGGTTATCACTTACCATAGTAACCCATGTCTTACACTGGTGTGCCTAGATGTTGTAGTTGATCCCATCCTTGACCCATCTATATCGATTTTCCCTTCTCATAAAGATAGCATCCTTAACATACAAGTAAGGACTCTCGAATACCACATCAAAATCATCAAGTGGAATAACGTTAGCCTAAAAAACATCTATATATTGGGAAATTATCCAAAACTTGACCTTACATCTTCTTGTTACCTGAATTTCAACACCCTTCTTTACCTAACCTAAAGGATATGGGTGCAGATGCTCGTAAGTCTCAAGACCAAGATTTTTTACAACTACCTCAAAAATCAAGTTAGATTGAGAACCGGTATCAACCAAAGCATTTACCGTAGTCCTCTTGATCTAGATTTTGATCTGGAATAGTATACTCATCTCCTCTTCACTGTCCATGTTGGTGGCCGTGCATCCAAGCCTTTCATCTACATCAGAGTCATCTTCAATTTCCACCTCCCCTTCTATCTTTACAACTGTCATGGACTTCTTGGAGTCCTTGGTTTGGTTCTTCGGATGTAACTCCAAATGCAACTTCCAGCATGTAGTCTAAGTATGACCATTAATATCACAATTATTGCAATTTTTTTTGGGATCTTTACAAGTATTTAAAGTAGTGGCAGCTTTTTTACCTTTCCCTTTCCACTTACTCTTATTACTTATTTGCCCATAATCCTTTTTCTACTTATTTATTGACTTATTTACCCTTAGCTATGCTTCTCCTTGCTTTTTGTCATCATCTATGTAGTATGCCTATACACATGCTTCATTGAGATCCTTGGGATTTGTGGAGATGACTTTTCTTTGAAGGTGAGTGTGAAGTCCTCCCAAGTATTTGGTCAGAATATCCTCATCCTCCAAATCCATGTTCAGTAACATGGCTTGCCTCCGAAACTCTGTAGTATAGTCCTACACACTTTGACCACTTCCCTGTCTAAAATACTGCCATTTAATCATTTGGTCAGTTTTATGGCCAATAGGATAGAAGTTATCTCTAAGTAATTCCTTAAATTCTTGCCAAGATTTCACAATAGGATGTTTCTTCTTTTCACAAGTAGTTAGATGAGTTTCCCACCAAACTAGAGCATGTCCCTCCATTATGAGACATGCAAAGGTGATATTTTGTGCCTCAGTGACATTATGGACACTAAAGTAGACTTCTTACTGTTTCAACCATTTTTCCAGTAATTTTGTATCTACTTATCCTTCAAAGCTTTTGATTTCGACTTTAGTCTCAAATTTAAAAGGAGTATGTTCAGATTTTACCTTTTCTCTTGTGCTAGAAGTATCTTCTTCATGATCTTAAAAATAATCTTCATCATGGTGACTCTTGCATATACCAAACTTTTTAGCTAAGCCTCGAACCACCGAGTCCATGGAGTCTTGTTTAACAGAAGTTGTCTTCTATAAATTTTCAAGTTCCTCTTTCCTTCTAAACATCTAATCCATCATGGTCTCTAGCATCTCGATTCTACGGACCAAGTTCTCTTCCTCCATTTCTCCCCGAATTATTTGTCTCCACTTCTTTGTATAAATCTCTATATCACAAGGTAAATATTTTTCACCTTTAGATCTTGTCATTGTCATACAAATTCAAGAATGAAATACCACAGTCTTGGATACTTGTAAGCTTTGATACCAAAATGATCTGTAAACTCTTCAACTTTGGAATTATTCACAAAATCACAATTTAATCAATGATGTTTACTTTCTATTAGAAAATAATAGAGATAACTAGTGAATGAAATACTATTGTGCTTAGAATCAACAATTGTAGTAAAGGAAAGAATATAAGCTCATAACACCAACAATTTTATCCTGAAAAACCTCCAATGGAGGAAAAACTAGTCAGGAAGGGAAATTGCTTTTTCTTCCCACTTCTATTGGCCAATTCAAATCAACAGGTACATAATTTATAATAAGTAAGAAAGAGAAGTAGATAATATCTCAACTCTTCCTTCAAGTTACTTGTTTTCTCTATCCAACACTCCTTTCTTCTACAAAAATACAAATTCCAGCACTAAGACTTCTTGCTCACTTGCTCCCATTCTTCGATTCCCTTCTACACTTCTACAATCATGTATTTATAGCCTTTCTCATGTCCTCTCGTGTATTGGAGAATGGGAAAGGTCATGAAGGAGAAGATAAATTAACATCCTTTAAAATTCATAGGTTGTTCGTTTCAAATTTATTTTTTTGTCCGTAATGGCCAGGACCACCACCTTGTGCAGACCGGTGGTTCTGGGACCACCATCCTGGATGGATGGTGGTTTCTATAACCATCACCCAATGCAGGGTGGCATTCCTATTACTTAAAAGATAGAACCTCCATTTCATTGTTTTCCTTCTTTGTGTTGGATGTTTCTGATGAAGTAGAGTTATCTTGGATCCCTATGGATCAACAAGAATTATAATTCATTGCAACCACATTATCTGTAAACTTATCTCATAATTAGAATTACATGTTGGTACCCAAATCTGCACCACCTTGTGAGAAAAGCAACATATACAATCTAATTTGGATTCTTAGAGAGATTCATACCAAAGATATAATCGTTTGGTATCCAAGAAAATATCTGAAGAACTCTTTGAAACTTAGCTTTGAGAGATATTGGGTTGCACTAAAAAATGGGGATGACATGCCCTACTACTTTAGGTTTTTCCTATAACCAAGGTGAGAGGACCCTTTTTTAGACCTGTAATTATAAGAATAATGGTTGAAATTGCAGTCTCTAAATGTTCTTTTGGAAATATGAAGGATAATCCTTGAAATACATGGTCAATACAATCACTATTTAACCCTCACAAGTGGTCACTCTAATTAATGCAAATATATTTCAAAATAGGACTTCAAGTCACTCTAAAAAATGTAGATCAATGCTTGCTTCTACATATTTATGAAAGGGAGGGTGGAAATGCTAGAATCCCTTATAAAATGGTTATAAACAGGGAAAACATGGGGAATTCAAATTGATTTAATAATTCGGAGTTGTAATTTGTATGTATTGAATGGGATATTAAAGAAGGATAAATTTGATTATACATATTTAACAAAAAAACCTTACAAATGCTTGAAACTTTCCTCAAGGAAAGAAAAACACATCACATAGATAATATCAACCCTTTAACTAGAAGGTATGCACAAATGGATGCCTAGGAGTGCAATATTTCACATAATCTTTGAGAATTTTAAAACACAAAATCTCATGTTAAGTCCTCAATAAAACATTTACAAATCATGTTCAATTACACTCAAGATACACCCAAAAGCTTACAAAAATCTCCTCAAATGAATGACAGCAACATGGATTTAAAACTATTTACCAAATTACAAAAAGAAAGCTCTTTTTATTATGCAATTGCAATTGCCAAAATTCCACAAGCCAAGACAATATCTAGTGTAACTAAAAAGGACTATCAATCTAAGATTGCAACAGGGAAAATAAACAACTAATTGAAAGTATTATACCTTAAGAACAAAGACAACATTACTCATGAGACAACACACAATTAATTTTAATAAATGAAAATTTGTCAACAAGGGACCATAAATGCTATGGCCTCAATTCTTTCCAATAATTGAACACTCGCAATCATCTTGGCATGAGAAAATTCTAACAAAGTAGAATAACTAAATAGTTTCTCAATTCGATTAAAGTGTATTAGGAAAGGTACAATTGGTTTTGTTCTGTTTTCCCTAAAAATATTAGAAATATTTAGCCCCCCTTATATTATAATGTTTCTCTCACATATATAGAATTTCTTTCCTCCCATATTTCTCTTTTCCCCCAAAAAAGTATGAATCTTCAAAAGAATATTCTCCTTTACGACATACAATCTGATCTTTTATTATTCTTTTGAAAATATTATACTTTCGTGTTGCCAGGTGGAGGAACTTACAAATGATTTACATTTTTCATTATCTTAGAATGAATGGGATGCCACATCACCCTTCTAATATTACTTTCTTAATAATTTCCTTTTTAGGCGAGTATAGATACTTTTCAATGATTTTCTAGTTCCTCCAAATGGTTTCAATTGATGTGTAATCCCTTTCACCTTTTGATAATCCATCTCAAACAACACACACTCTTTTGGGGATGAGTGTTCTTGCATGGATTACATCACATCAATATAACCATTCTCTTTTGTATAAAATCAGTTTCTTCAAAAATTATTTCCTTCATACGGGTTGGGCATGAGATCTTTATTCCTTTAATGGTGGTGATCCTATCCAATTAAGCTCGTCTACATCATTTTCATTATAAATTCAGCTCCATTTCTTCATTAGTATGCATCCCCTTTCTATTATTAAACAAGAAAATATATTGGGAAGTTATTTGTTGGTGTAATGGTGAAGGTAGCTGTAGTAACTAGCTTGAAAGAGACATCATTAGAATATTTGAATAAAATATTTGATTTAACCGTCCTAGATGAGGCATTTTTCAGGGATTTATTCAATATTGTAGACCCAAGGGATGACAAAGGGCCTTTGACATACCGAGAGGTTAGGCTTTCCCTCCTTATAATATTGATCAAAATCAATCATGTTTTCTCGTCCTTTCAAACAATGTATTATCATCTCTTCCAGTGGGAACATCCTAAAACTCTATAAGTACTAAAGAAATTATGGAATAAAAGGAGGCATATTGTGATGGGGATGATTGAATATGAGTCTCCGTTTCTATGCAATGAATAATTTTACCTGAAAGATATTCCCCAAACATCTTATGTACTCTATGATGGGACTTCAATTGATATTGTGCCTGCCATTGCTCGCAAAGTAGATGAATTGGAGAACTGACTCTTTTCTCCAGAAAAAGGTCCAACAAGACTTGTACCACCTCAATAACATGCAGTACTAGCATCATCATCAATAAATAATAAGGGATAATTAAGATCTCCCCCCCCCCCAATTATCATTTTGGATGAGGAAGAAAAAAATCCTTCATTTCCTCAACATCCTAAGGCATAATTAACTACTACCAAGGAAAGTACAAGAAAGTCTTCTTTCCAACCTTTCATTCATTTAAAGCAACATATTTCTTTGATGAAGCAAAAATTATTAGAACCCTTACATGTTCCTTTTATAAAATAACATCCACCTTTCATAAGCAAATGCAAGGGTGAGTCTAGTTCTAAGTCTCCTGTTCCAATAGATCGAAGGGCTACAATAATTTATCTTTAAGTTTCTTCAAATGCTCCTGTTCAACCTACTCCTATTCAGTTTACTCTTTACAAAGAAAAAGGGAGTAAGGCATTTCCTACAAGTGGTCTAGAACTTTTGGACTGGGTATCTTCTTATTAGAAGAAGATAGAGTTAAGGAATATCATGGATGGTTCTAGAATGAATGTTGACACATTGATGGATATGGGGATATCTCATACTTTGGCTGGGGTAGTTGTGTTTGCTCAAATTACACAGGGCCTATAAGAATTTGTACCAAGAAAAAATGAGTTGTTAAGTAAAGTTCCCTCATTTGTAGATGGTCTCAAAGTAGTAATAGAAGATAACTGAATGTCCCTCTTCTCATAATTTCCCCTTTTCTGATATAATGTTTGAAAATGTATGTAAATTTTTCATGGGTTGGGGTCCTTATAGATCCCCATTTTTCTTTTTCAACAATACAAAAAAATTTAATTGTTACATTTATACACATGCTTCATAATAGATTTAAAATTCTATCAAAGAAATAATAAAATTCTATTGTATTGTATCAAATTATATACATGCTTGAAAGCAACATTTTCAAAGTAGTGTTCAATCAACATAAAACAAGAGTATCAATAACGAAAATATGAGAAATGTTTAGGAAAGACAAGCCTAAGCCTGATCATTGGTCAATCATGGTTACATCTTCATCTTTATCATCTTATTCTTTGGCTGGATTCCTTTCTCTATACGCATCATACCTCTGAAAAAGTTGTATTATTTCCCCTTCATCAGTTCATGAGTGATACTTATATATTAAGAGATGATTATTTAATATATCACTACATTTGGACATACTTGGCCTATATTACCTCAACCTCTTGTTCAAATCAACAATATTATTCTCCACTAAGATAAGTATTTTGATAACATCAAGAGAACATGGTTCTTTCTTTATGTTCTTTTCAAAGGATTGAGTCAGGGTATCAACTTCCTAATTCCCATAAGTGATTTTATGCTTATTAAACACCATATATTCTAGTATATTGTCTATGTTATTGTAGACACCTAAAATTAACACCGTTAATTCTAGTGTTGGCATCCATCAAGCTTCCTACATTATCACATTACACCCCTCATATTTATATTAGAATCAACATTGTCGCCATACTCACATAAATCCACATCCATCATTAATTAACATATTAAATTATTTTCTTATAAAACGGTACCCTCCATAAAATTAATTAAACTTGTCATCACACCATTTAAACAACACTCTATGGCCTATGTCACCCACTTCTACCCTTTAATTAATTAATGTAATAATTAGGTCACCACATCCCTATCCCTAAAATAAATAAATAAAATTAATTATACCCTCACACCTCACCATGTCAACTTATCCCTATCTCACTAGTTACGACTAGTTTAACTAAACCTTATAAATATTAATCCTAACCACCTCTAACTTATCCCTATGATGACTCATCCTAACTCACTAGTTGTAATTAACTAGTTTACTAACCTTCCATAAATACCACATAACTACCTCTAACTTTTCCCCATAACCGCCTCATATGCTTAACTAGTTAGGACTAGTTTAAATTGGACAACCTTCTAATTTATCCCCACTCTATTCTAACCATTCTAAACCTCCCTCTCGACATATCTAACTTATCTAGCTATGATTCCCCTAAATCTTCAACTACCTAAGATTACAAAAAATTATCCTATGTAGCTCATCCAAACTCGAACTACCTACAATTGTTAGCGATTTCCCAAATCAATGGAAATTATCTCCTATTAACTCTATAAATATGAGTCCAAGGCCTTCATCTTAAGAGAATGGAGAATCATTTTTGACCTAGAATTATTCAATTAATTAATATCTTCTTCATATCTTAGAGGCCATTGACATATCCAAGATCCCAACTCAGTCCATCATCAGAATTTTTCTTCTAACGTGTATACAAACTACTTTCGTACATTAATAGTCACCCGGATTTAGCCTAAAGCACCTTCAAGCTTCAACTCTCCCGTAATCTCATCTTTATTTATCATTTCTATCTATTATGACTAGGTAAGTGGTTTCCCTTGTTTGAATACATTATTATCATCATTTCTTTTAAATAATTAATCATTTCTTTCAAGTCTATCTTGTCCATTATTTTTTGCCAATGTACATTTTTACAGGAATCGCTGGTGATTGCTAAAAAAGCTCGACGATTCAAAACTATTGACCATTAGTTGTAGAATCATTCTATATTGCCCCAATCACCGGTGATTCCTGTCAAAAATTTATTTCAACCCCTAAGCTTGCTTTTTAAGACATTCAAACCATATAATCTATTATTGTTAGGTATTTAATGTGTCTTTTTAGTCATCAATTTCCTCTAAGCCATTTGCAGCATTTCATCATATATCCAAATCAAATACACCATCTTGCTTTCCTTTTTTAGCACATATATGCCCCTATATTTTCTCTTTTGAGAAATATTGTGATTCCTTGATTCCCTTGGGATCAAGAACCTCCATCAAACCCACATGTAACCTTGGACCCCATCTGTCCCTTTGACTTTTCATTATTAGTTACATCATTTTATCATTTTTTCTCAGTTCACTTTCTCATTATCAGATTAATTTCTTGAACATGGATTGACATCCTTTCGAGGAAGTCCATTGACTTCCAATGACTAGAATTTTCCAGGAAATCCACCATATATTTTACTAATTCCATCTTGTGTAGTGTTTTTGATTTGCAGGCTTTCTTATAAGGAAAAGAAGCCTTGTTCACATTCTTCATGGAGTGTAAACCACCATCATCACATCTATTGGTATCTTGAAAACCCCACCATATTGAGGTTTGAGAAGGTCTTATCCTTTCTTGAAACATCAAGTAGAAGCCCAAGCTAAAATTTATGTTCAACATTCTGGCACACCCGATGGGACGCCTCATCCCTAGTTTTTTTGCTTCATTTCATCAATAAAATAACATTTTTTAATTTCTTGTGTAGCAATCACCTAGATTAGCCCAATCACCTACGATTAGATTGTGTTTTTATTTTTTATCAATGCTTCAAAATCTCTATTTTTTTGTTCTCTATTTTCTCTAATCTAGTTGCAAGGAACTTTTTTTGAAGATTCATCTCCTTGATTTACTTCTTGCTCACTTTAAACTTATTAAAATCTAAAAAAAAGAGTGCTCTCACATTAAGTCCTATAACCTTCCGTTTTCTTTTCTTTCCGTTTTTCATTCTTTTTTGTTTGTCTTCATCAAAATCAACATTTCATTTTGGGTCTTAAAATAAACAATCTACATCCTTCTTATTTCACATAGTTTAATTAGAAGGAAAAATTCATTGCATTCACTTATTTTTCCTCACACACAACCAAATCACTATCAAATAAAAAATGCATTCAAACAACTCCCACCCAGGTGAAACTGATTGGGATTTCATCACCCAATAGGGAAACTGACTCAGTGTTCTGGCCGAGTATAATCTCTTTTGTCGGTATATATTGGCTCAACACCCGACTCCCTTATCGCAACAGGACCGTGAAGTGAGGGGGTAGGCCCCAATATACACGCCTGTACCAACAACAATACAGAGTTGGGCCTCACATACCTTCAGGTATATTGAGGAATCTGCCCTTAAACATACCTGAAACTAGCAATAGCTTTCCATTTCCTAGGACCCATCATCCATTTTTCACATTTCACTTTTCTTAATTAAATCAAGAAAATTCAAAATTTATTTTTCTTGTTTATATATTTTTTTCCAATCCATCCATTTAATTTTTTATTGATTAGGAAATTGTTTGTTTAATTGCTAATAATTTCATAATTAAACATCATAAAATATGTATGCATCATTATCTACACTAGTACAACATTATAACCCATTTTATCAACCTATCACATCTCAGTCAACTTTATTTAGCTCTAACATGTTTCCAGAGTCATCTAAGCCATCTTATGTTCCCTATGGAACTTCTACCTCTTATCCAATTCAACAATCCTACAATAACCCCATCCAACAAACCTATGACTATTCTTCACAACCAAACTATTTCCAAACTATTTCTTCTCAGTCTATGTCCAATGTATCTCATCAATTAGTCTTTCCAACATCCCCTTCTTCATCACAATATCATCAAAATCTTAATATCCCCCATCCTTCATCTAATCAATCCATCTCTTCTTCAATCCCATTTTCAGTACCTCAGACATCCCAAATCCATACACATATCCCTACTCAGGCCCAATCAACTCCTCTCATCCAACAACAACAACATACTCAACATTTTTCAACATCTCCCCACATCCCTTTATCACAACCCACTTCACAAACAATATCCTCTCAATCTACCCCTCATGAATCTTTGTGTCAAGCCCATCTATTACATAACTATGTTACTTCACATTTTCATCAGTCAAATCGATTGCATTTTCTCGTCAATTCCTTCACATTTAATCTTACAAATGATCCCATATAAGATCTTTCAAATAGATTAGACTATTTATAAACCACTACCAAAATATCCAAACAATTCCTCACTTATGATAAGGTTTGTAATGAACCCATCCATCCATTAGTACCATATAAGCCCTATCCTCCGCATTGGGAATTTCCTGAATTTACCATGTTCCATGGCCAAGAGGATCCTCAACAACACATATTATCCTTTAGACATTCATGTTATCTCATCATCCATGATCAAGATCTCCTTCTTAGAACCTTCCCTATGTCACTAGTAAGACCTACCTTGGACTGATATAATTCCCTTCCTAAACACTCTTTTCTCTCTTTCACTCAATTAGCTATGTTGTTTCTTAATCACTTCGCTATAAATGTCACTCGCAAAATCACCATTTCTGAGCTTGCTACCATAAAACAATCCAAAAATGAATCCCTTGGAGACTTTGTCACTAGATGGTAGAGCACTATCAATCAATTTTCTTTTTCACTTCCACATTTGGAATTAATAAGTTGTTTACTAGATCATGTTCCCATTACATATCATCCACCCTTCAAATCCATACATTCCACACCTTCAATGAAGATTTTTCCATGGCTAGGAAGTTAGAAATCCAAGCCCTCGAAGAAGGCCATCTCGATCCTCAATCTCCACATATCTCATATGATTCCCCTAGGTCTTCCTATGATTAAAATGAGACTACACATGTTTTATTTGATTCCCCTAGGTCTTCCTACGATTCAGATGAGACCACACATTTTATCTGATTCCGTAGATCTTTATATGATTTAGATGAAGCTACCACACATAATGACATTACCTATCTTCCTGACCTAACACCTTCGATAGATTCAGTCCTTATAAATGTTGTTAATCCTTTGTGTCACATCATCAACAATATTACATGTGATCTTCCCTATAAGAAGACCCGTTCATCACCTATGCTTTCTCCTAAAAAATTAGAATCACTGGATCCTCTTTTCGATGATTCTCACACATCAATATCACCTGTGTCCACTTTCCAGTCATCCATTACCTCCACACAACCCTTAGATTCCACTTTGGAAGTCATTACTAAAGAATCCTTTGTAATTGAAGATCTCGATATTTAACCACTTATTGAATTAATCAAAAAAATAGAAAACCCACGTAATCCACCTCAATCATTTCTATAAATAACACCTCCCTCATCCAAATCAGACCCAATCATATCCTCATATACTCACTTACCTTCCAATCTAGAACATTTCCCTGAATCAAATAATACACAGTCAAATACCATCACACTCATGACCTCGTCCTTGTCATTTGACATGAGTCCCACTTATCTATCTAATGAAAACGTTAAAAAATCAAAACTAATCACATTCACCACTTCATCCTCATCATCCATCATAAAACACCCTCCTTTACCTAAAATCAATACTACAAAATCTAAGCACATGCCATCTAAGGCCTCAACTTTACCATCCATTTTGGGACCTCATCCTTTATCACAATCCAAGTCTATCAAATCTACGGGTCCACCCTTACCATCAATTTTAGGACCCCATCCTTTAGCTCAATATCATGACACACAATCAAACCCAATATCATCCATTAACCATCCCTCTTCCTCTAGTTTGAGACCTCATCCATCATCCAATCTTATCAATCACACATGTTATCCCTTTCTTGGGTCATATTCTCCCTCTTATCAACCTCACAATGTCCCTATGATGTTTCAACACCATACAACATCCACGAATCAACCCCTAAAAAAAATAAGACGTGTCCTCCTAAGCACTCTCGTAAGTAAAGATGAAAATCCGTTAATCCAATCCCCAAAAGGGACTTATATTGATATCCTCAATAGATTCATGCATGCCTCTCTTATCACATTACCACCAATCGCTCAATTCGGATTATGAAAATAATTTCTTTGCATGATATAATATTTCATTCTAAATCATTCAGGGATACAATACAAATATATAGAAATATGCAACTCCTATAAATTAGGAAGTTTCTCTAGCAATAGTTCTATTTAGTTGTGATTTTTACTCACGTAATAATACACAATTCTAATCATACGAGTTGTTACAACAACTCCAACTAATATATTACTATTTATATAACAATAATATAACTAGCTAATTATTATTTACCTTTCGGTAAATATCCCACTAAATAATATGTAAACATTTATAGTGGGATAACAATAATATAACATTTAATGTAAATATCCCCCTATATTACTATTTATATAACAATAATATAGCTAACTAATATCCCCCCTTAATGTTTACATGGTATTAAAATAATTTTCAAACTTCTCTGCAACCTACTACCTCTACACACTCATGATCTTGGCACACACTCAAACTAAAGTTAAAAGAAGGAACACATCAACTTATTATCAACCATGCACTATCAGGAGAACATCTGACTGATGAGGATGGGAACACACTAAGGAATCATTTACTTATCAACCAATCACTCTAGGGAATACATCTGACCTAGAAATGTGGGAACTCAAATAGGAACACATCTGAGCAGCCTTCAATGGTTTTCCAAAGGCTAACCACAAACCTAGGTATGAATAGGAACACATCTGACTATTTAACCTCCTCAATACTCATGATGTTTTGTTTCTTTTTGTTATTTTCTCTTCGTTATGTTTTTTTTCATAAGGGAAATAGGAATAGCCACATATCAATAAACAAGAATGAACTTCAGTTCTTATTTTTCAATTCATATTGAAAACCACACCAAATTGAAATCCTGAAATCAAACATGCTACATGTTGAAATAAGGCACACCACTCCAAAGAAAAAAACACACATGTGCCACCAAATCAGTTAAGAGGCCCCATCGTTGGCGAATGACGAGAGGTCGATGAATGACCTCTAGTCTCCGATGCCTCCATCCTCCAATAACATGCCACTAACTCAAAGGGATTTGGATATGAATCTCAATTGTTTCCACATTCTTTATTATATCTTCCCTCCTGCAATGTGAAAAAAATTATTTTGCCAAATGTTGGATAACACCAAAAATGTGTCCATAAGGGAAAAACAAATTAATTTTTTTTTTCAGACTTTTTTACAATTATATGACTTTTGACGACAATTTACAAATTTAAAAACAACACTTTTGACTTGGACAAGAAGACTTGAATCGACTAAAAAAGTATTAAAATGGGATTAATTTTTATATGAAAATAAATTTGACTATACATAGACAAAATAAACACACTCAACTTTGAATTTTTAAAGACCATTTAGTGGACTCACATAATAAGATAACTTGACTAACATTTCTAAGAACTCTATAATAATTAAACACTACATACGACACAATCTTGACCCTTGCTTTGTCTATGGTGAACCTTCTCTTACTTAGCACTAATACCAAAATTTGGATTTAAATATAAAATCGAACTATAATCTTTAAACACATTATTTCTATCTCTTTTTTTAACTAGTGCTTAGACACCAGTAATTCACTGATAACGTGGAATAAAATAAAAAAACTTAACTTGGGAGCTCGAGGCATGGAACAACAAAATGTGTACATGCTAGACATACATGTGAGATGAAAGGTCCATGTAGTACAACCTACAGTGAACAAGTTGGGGTCATTTTTGTCTCTGACTAATGGTAAATACATGCAAAGTAAACACGTTTCTGAATAAATTAGACTCTGCAATATTTGTATGGAATTGAATGTTGGATGATTTGATCTAAATGCATGTTTAGACAATACATTACTCATTCCAATCATACAAAGACTAAGACGTATGCAGATCTGAATGTCCAAGAAGACATAACAATGAATGCATGCACTGAGTAAACTATCAAAGGCTTTCCCCAAAATCATATAATCAACGTTGTAGAACCTGAGTTGTGTAATTCAGGGAAAATGTGGATGTAGAGAAAAAAGTCACCAAGATTTCTATTACCCTACCAAATTATGTAGTGATTAAAAGGATATGAATACTTTGTAGATGTCTCTGTGATGTTTTCAAACCAAATACAACACGTTCATAAGGCAATAAATTTGTTGGACAATTGTATATTGCAATAAATCTAAATATATAATGAGCATTCGAGGTAAGATAATCTGGAGCCACAACACCATTGGATGGAGTTAGAGTTTGTTGAGTTGAGATAAAATTATAGAAAAAGTATTTAAACACAACAAATCAATGACATAGTGTCTTCACTTTGAAGATATTGTGGTGACTCCAATGTCCACATCCAACCAAACATCTAATTACAAGCGAAATGTAGAAGAATCAGAGTTCTGATCTCTTTCTTTGCAGGTAGCCACAATGTTATTGGAATGTCATCTACATGCGATTCTTGGAAAACATGGTCCTACCCTTCATGTCGTAGGACCTTCTTCATCAATCACCCCCAATAAGTCTTCCTTCTTTGAAGATTCGTGTGACTCAAAGTATTTCGATTCAAATGTCTGAATCGACCCAGTGCATCGCAATCTACATACTGTTGGACTTAAATTTCTAAACTAGTTTACGGATGACTAATGACCATCATATAGGTAGGTCCACACCACCTTCTTATACTCTTGAGACATCTAGCCACACATACTCTTCATCTCCCACATCATCTTCTTCTATCAATAATCATCAAACATCTTCTAAGTCTTCCACACCAAGTGAACCTCTTTCTTCCAATCAACCCCTAGTGATTGATCAACAACTCATAGTGATCAACCTCTTTCAGAATGGACAGAAACAATCAGGGCATTTATAGCGGCACATGAAGATATTCCTTTAGAAGATTACGAGAAAGGATTCTCTTTAGACTTCAATGCGCCCACATATTCTAAGGAATTTTTTTGATTCCTTTTATCAAGAAATAGAGGAAGATCCTCAAATCATGTAACTTGATCCTCCTCTTATTCTTCCATCTTCACATTTTTCATTAAGTGAGGAAACTCCTAGGTCTTACATTAATCCATGGACTATCTTCTCATCACCTAATCACTCTTTGTCTATCATAATTCCTCAATCACAATCTAATATGGGGTCAATGCCAAGTAGCCCTTCATCTTTGTCTAGGTGTGGGTCACCTTCTAGTAGCACTTCCCTTTGCTATTTGTGGGACATTTTCGAGTAGCCCATTATCTTCTATTATTGGGGCACTTCCAACTAGCACCATGTCTTCTAGGTATGGATCACCCCCGGGTAGTCCATCATCTTCTATTCTTGGTCCACATCCTAGTATCCCTTCTTCTTCTATTCTAGGGCCACATCCTAGTAGCCCTTCATCTTCTATCTATGGGTCACATCCTAGTATCCCTTCTTCTTCTATTCTTGGGCCACATCCTAGTATTCCTTCGTCATCTATCTATGGGTCATGTACTAGTATCCTTTCTTCTTCTATTCTTTGGCCACATCGTGGAAGCCCTTCATCATCTTCTATCAGTATCCCACCTCCTGGTAGCCCCTCTTAAATTATTGGACCATACCCATTTCATCCGTCACATTATTTCTTCTACCAAATGGTTGTGGCAAGCCCATGGTCGTTTCTCACATCAGTTCATAAACATCCATGCTCTCTTTCTCCTCACTTCTTGGGGTTAGAAAAGTCACACCTCAGCTTATAAGAAACCCAAACAGGTTCATTAATCAAGATCATATAAAAATTACAAAGAGCTCTATAGCTCCCAACAAATCAAACAATCTCAAAATTCTAAATCAATCACGATTTAAGAATGCACACCAACATAACCATCAAGTATGGTGCAAAGTGCATAAACCTCTGGATGGGGAACTAAATCTCCCACATACAAAATCGATGTTTCAGAACAAATCATAGTCATTTATTGAGTGTGAACTCACCTCAATCATCGAGATCGGGGATAACATCACTCTTGATAAACAAATGTGCCTAGTATCCCTTATTAAGGAAGTCGAAAACATTGTTGTTGGATCTTACCACACAGAGTGAATTTGTTATTCCCAACCTCTTAAAACTGTCAAAAATCTAAAAATAAAAAATAATTCAAAAATACAAATTTTTTTTGAGAAAACACAAGAAAAATCAAAGGTACAAAGATCACACATTGCAATCAATTATTGTGTACACATGGATGTTTCTTTCTTCCCTTCCTTGTTATTCTTCTACAAGTCTTCCTACCATTTTCATCCCTTTGGTGATATTTTTGTTAGCTTATTCGCATGCATTTTGTGACATTTATCTCTATGGTATCCCTTTGACCCTGGTATTATATCACCTTGGTAAATTAAAGAATGATTGACCTCTTAAAGATCCTATCACATTCAAACATCTAATAAACTTGTTGCGAAGAAATTTTTGACATATTTGTCAACACTAGCCAATGTCATCATAACAATCACTTCGACCTCCTTCCACCAAGCCATCAGTGGTTCTTAACCCCTTGGAAAACAAGAGAGCTGAAATAATTTTTCAGAAAGCAAAAGAATCAAAATCTATCAAAAATCAAAAGCTAAAAGCTACAAAGCAAAAAGCAAATTGATATATTACTCTCTTGGTGTATTTCCAATAATATATATCGAGGCTATGGATTCCTGACTAGAAATAGAGAAATGTTGTGATTAGAATTAAATACATCTCTGTCAGGGCTATGGACACTTGGCTGGCAGTGGAGTAATGTACAGCTATCCTTTCACCATCCATTCCCAAATTTCCTTTCATAATAAATCATTCCTACACATTGGCTAGGGTCTCTTCACTTGTTGTCTATTAAATCTTCACTGCAAGAGGTAATAAGTTCCACGTGAACACACTAGATATCTATGAGTAAATAGGATTAGTATGTTACCAAATATCTTTTTTTGGACCTTGTTCAGACTCTTACTCTAGTCCATATCTCATCTCACAATTTGTGCCTTTGGCTAATCACTTCTTCATCGCGAGGCTTCTAAGCTACATTCATATCATTCAAATCATTCTTCTACTTCGTTCAGAAAATCCATGTGTATAAGCTTAATTTTTTGCCTTGTTTTTGGACACCTTTGTCCCCTTTTACAAAAACAATCCTCTCCTTCCTCTCTATCATGTGCTTTTAGGCCAACTTACGTTGGGGGCATCCTTGCTTCTTCTCAGCATTTCATTGGTTTATGTTCATCATCATGTTGAACCTATCCATAATGGCCTTGGGTCCCACTTCTACCTATGAAGAGTTTTCCTTTGAATACTCCCACCTAATTGTTGGGGAATTTTTACATCTTCACCTTTCTCATATGCACATGGCCTTATGCCCTTGTACATCGCATCTATCATTGGGGGCATCCATGCTTCCTCGTCTTCCTGTACATAGTTTCATAAAACTTTTAAAATCAACCAAAACATTCAAATATGTTAGAAAAATCATCAAAAACATTCAAATATGTTTAAGAAAACTTCTAAAAATTGAAAATCATCCTACAAAACATCACTCTTTAGTTCTCACGTGTTCATGTGTGTGACTTGTGGATCATCTTGATCTACCTCCATCAACAAAAGCTAGGATGCTTACTTCATCTGTACTCTGGGGCACAATGAGTTGCCTGGTACTATTTTGTAGTGCACATTGTTTTCCCATTAGACACAAGTGTCCTCCATTATTCCCCTCACATATATCCTTTCTTTGGGCACCATCATCAACCCTTGTCGTTAATTTGCATAGGTCGTAACTGAAGCTCAATAATAAAAACATTATATTATGTTTCTTTGTTAATTTGGCTTGTTTACTTTCTCGTATTGCATTGCATTTTGTATGTTGCATAGAGTTAGGAATCTTTCACTTTCTCGTATTGCATTGAATTTTGTATGTTGCATGGAGTTGGTGTTTTTAGCAATGAACAATTATTTGTAGTATGGCTTTTCATGTCATTCTACCTTTGTCGTATGCTTGTATTTTTCATAAGGACCGATGATGTAGCTCTTGTGGCAATATGATGACATCTAATTTGTTCCAAATAAACAGTGGCTAGAGGCTAAGCTCTTCTCTCACCTCTTCCTTATTTCTTGTATGTTACTTCCCTTTTCACCCCTAATTTTCTCTCTCATTGGGGCATCCCGCCCCTTCCCCATTCTTCTGCCTCTCTCACATCTTTTTTTCGATCGTCGATTGACTTCTTTCATCACCCCATCAAAACTCGAGGGGGCATCTATCCCTCTCACTAAATTTTCTTCTATCCCTTCAAAATTTTTCTTCCATCTACTATCTTTAAAGTGACATCACTTACGCCACCCCAAAGAGGGGAAAATGTAGACATCTATAATTATGCCTAAGCAATTTAAATACTTAAATTGCGTTAATTATCTCCTTTCCTGTAAATTGATGACATAGGGTCAATGACACTTATTCCCTCTTTTTGTCATTAATTAATTACAATACGCAAATTGATTAAGTCACCTATCTAGCTAACAACCTAATTAACGACCTTCCGTTAATTAATCACTTCCTTTATCTAGATTAATGAATTTGTCTTCCCCTTCATTTAACTAGTAAATCAATATTTAATTGATTTAATCCCCTCATAATAGCCTAAATCACACTATTATTCTTCTAATTGGCTTTTATAAGCTTACACCTACCTATTAGTTAATCACCTTTGATTAATTAAAACACCCCCAACTCCCATGACTTGCTAAATATGTATTAAACCCTTCTAAAGTAAGGTTACCTTTAATAAAGCAACCTTATCCATTCCTAATCATGTTTTACCTTTATCCCACATTCATGAGGATGTGTTGAATCCTTTATCCTTTGGGCTATATATAGAGCCCTCCACCTACCTTTTTACTTACACCTAAACTCCTTAAGAGAGCAAATGCAAAGCATATAGAAAAAATACTAAGAGCTTGCACTTTTTTCTCTTAAGAGTTCATCATCTTGAAGAGTTAAGCCTCTTTCTTAAAGTAATTAGGTCATATGGGAGGTGTCAAAAGGGTCTTGTAGCCCACCTTTGATTAGCCCCCATTCCTAGGTTCTTGGAACATTAAGGACAACTGTTTAGATAGCCATAGAACCTACCTAGGTTCCTTCATTTATATGTTTTTAGAGAATAGAGGATATTTAGGTGCTTAACATAGTTGATTTCATAGTTTTGTATTGATAAATGGTAGCATCTAACCCTTGATTAATTTTTATCATGATTGTGTTTATAATGTTGTTTAATTCTTGCTAATTAAGACTATTTAGGTGTTAGTCTTTGTTTACATTAGCATTAGTTTAAAAACAACACTTGCACACAGATATAAATTGAATTGACAGAGTCTACCTTCTTAGGACATGAGAAGGGTTAACATATGTATGTTATGTGGGAAAAGAGGGTTATCCTTTCAATCATAGGGAAATGCCCCAACTTTACATTTTTTATGCAAACTGATCGATGTGGGAAGTTTTCTATAATGGGGAAGGTGATCGATATTGGAATATTTCCTAGAATGCTTTGACTTTTGGATATTTGAATGTTGATCAATACACACAATATTTTACATGGGTAGACATTCTTCGAGGGTATGGTATATTTTTTTTATTTTTTACTAATAATATTCCTTCGAAGGATCAGTCTATGGCTTTGATTGGTAATTGTCCTTCAAGGGATCAGTCTACTTTTATTTTTACCAATATGACATTGAAGAGTTGTCCTTCAAGGTATCATACTATTTCTTTTGACTTTGATAAGAAGCATCCATAGATATTTTTTACTTTATTTTGAGTTGAGAGTAAAACCTTAATAGGACATTTCAAGGAGGGGAGAAAAAATGTGTACATGCACTACACATGTGTGCCCCAAGAAATGTCTTTGGTTGGTGAACAAGATGGATGTATTTAATGATTATGGGTTTCTTGCTAAAGAGGAACTTGTCCATGTGAAAGATATGATGATCAGAGCTGTGGTGCTCATCTTTAAAGTGTATTAAGGAGAGTGACAGAAAACCACATGCTTTCAAATCATTACGATGATAAAGTAAATGGTTGATGATGGAATAATATCTTTGATGTGACTATAGTCATGATAGACGATGTGTTAATAGCCTAAAGGCCACAAGTGCAAGAAATTCAAAGGTTGACCCATGCCAATTAAGGGAAAACATTTTACTCTGAAGGAATGATATTTTGATTAGATTGATAGGATAGGTTGGTAAGAATGTGTAAAAGGGAAGGCATGTAAAGTAATACTTTTAGATTCTCGGTAGATATGAGCCTTCCCAACATAATGTTGTGGATATAAATGAAATGTATTAAAAGGAATGGTGTTCTAAGGATGATAAAAGTTTTGACCTTGATTAATCAAGTATATGGTAAATAAAAGAGCCCTTAAAAAAGGGTTTGTGGGAAATTTGGATGGTGTATGTGAGGAAAACTGATAAAGAGGGGCATATGATGAAGCATGATTTTTTTTCTTTGTATATGATGATTTTGAGTTCGTATAAGTGGGTGAATTTTAATTTTTTGAGATGAGGGACCTTCACTAGAAGGTGGTCAGAAGACAAATGATAAAGGTTTGTCAAGACCTGATTGAGGGTGACCCCTTGGTTCTATACATTTTTGTTAATACATTGTTAGTGGCATAAACATAGATGTTTATGAGGTTGAAAAAACTTCAAGGGAAGGTGTGGACATTGATGAGGTTGAGAGACCTTCAATAGAAGGTGCTAATGAGATTTAGGGACCTTCATTGGAAGGTGTTAATGTGATTGAAGGATGTTTAGGGGAGGGTACTAATGAGGATAATGGTCCTTCAAAGGAAGGCACTGATGAGATTAATTGACATTCAAAGGAAGGTGATAATGAGGATAATGGTCCCTTAATGGAAGGCACTGAAAAGATTGATGGGCCTTCAAAGGAAGATGATAACGATGATAATGGTCCATCAAAGGAAGGTGATGATGAGATTTATGGACATTCAAAAGAAGGTGTTGAAGAAATGTGTGACAAAGGCTTGCTAATGATAGAATGAGAATGTCCCTCTTGAATTACATATGTTCTTGAGGACATTGACGAGGGCGAAGATATTTGTAATGTTGATGATGGGTTAGGATGGTCCTCTTCCAGGAGAGGATCATCAACAAGAAAGAGTCATTGTACTATGGATTTTAGTGCTTTAAAACTCTACGTGTTATGCCCTATTAGGAAATATAATGTTTACATTATAGTGGGATATTTACCAAAAGGTAGATAATAATTAGTTAGTTATATTATTGTTATATAAATAGTAATATATCAGTTGGAGTTGTTTTAACAACTCGTATGATTTGAGTTGTGTATTGTTACATGAGTAACAATCACAACTAAATAGGATTATTGTTAGAGAAACTTCCTGATTTGTAGGAGCTACATATTTTTATATATTTGTATTGTATACCTGAATGATTTATAGTGAGGATATTAAATGAAATATTATATCGTGTAAAGAAATTATTTTCACAATCTGAATTGAGATCTATATTTGGTATCAGAGCAAGGATTGATCTTTTAATGGAGAAATAATTTTCAGGAAATGACAACAATGATTTTGTTATCCTGTATATGGATATTATTATTTGAGTTTGCATACCACTGACTGTGAGATGAATGTAGGGAATGAGTTACCTGAATGGGACATCTAGCACGAAGAACCAAATGAGGTTTACTTATGACAGACATCCTTTGATCTGAACGCCAAAAATTGAATTCCTTATTGTCGTAAAAATGAGGAACTACGTAATAATCAGTCATCGTTGGCATAATTTTAATCTCAAATATCTAGGCCTGGATAGTGTGATAACATTTCTTCAAAGTGAAGAAGGTGCTATGTCCATCTGGGAAGCATAACAATAACCAACTAGGCATATCGTAAGTACAGAGATGCGTGTGTGATTTTCCAAAGGGGGTCTAAGGAAAAGAAACATCATGATGACACAATCTCAATGAAATCAAAAGGGATTGCCATAGAAAATGAGTTTTTTGAGTGAATAATCATAAATAACAATCATGAAAGTGTGAAACACAAAGCCAATCAATAAGGAAACACTCCCTATGTAAAATGCGTGTGAAAAATGATAGCCCGATGCAAAGATGATCAACACAATGTCAATATTTACATCAAGCTCAACATGAACAAGGCATAAATATTAACAAAGGGTAGATGTGACTCCCAATCAAAGGATACCATGATGCGTTCAACAACCAACAAGGCCAAAATGTAAAAGGGTGAGGTTTATAAATGTAAGCCACACCAATTTGGTAACGTCGATCAAACTTCACGAAGCAGAGAAATATTAGTGCTAAAGTGGTATTGAAATGACACAAACAAAGTAAGTGACACCTTTCAATATTTGGGACAATGTTTAAAATCAAACCAAGTCAAAGCATACTAAGGATATGCTAAAATGTGGGCAGGGTAATGCCACAATGCAAAAACTTAGATCATGTTTATGAGAAATGTGACATAAGTATCTTAATTGTGTCGAGACAATGCAAACAAGGCAACATGTCAAAGGGAGATCAAAGTGACAAACCAAAACCTAGCTATAAGAGTGATCCTAGCCTAGGTACCAAGTTTATAGGCAAACGACCAAAGATAGGATCAACAACGTGTCTCCACTTATGTCAAGTTAAGAAACATTAACAACACTTAAGTAAGAACAAGATGCTAATCACAACCTCCACACAAGGTATACCAAAAGTAAGTCTGAATTTAATCAATACCTATATCCCAGAGAGGTACGATCTACACTTGTTAGTGACACAACAATGTCAAAAAGATATGTTAACCAAATGTTGCGAGAAATTAAGGTATTAATATCAAGATGATATTGATGTAACACACACAAAAGAGTAACATGAAGAACCCTTCAAAATACAAGGTAGTAATGAAGTCAAACAAAAGACTCAAGGTATAACTAGGAATTGTTAAAATGCGTGCAGCGTAACCTTACAATGTGGATATTTAGGTCTATTTTACATGAAACAAGATGTAAATATCGAGATTGTACTGATACAATACAAGCAAAATAACTCTTCTAAGGAGATTAAAGTGATGATCCACACCTAACTAAGATAATGATCTTGACTTGGGTATCAAGATCAGAAAGGCTACCAATGATGTAAATACGTTTCTACACACTTTAGACGTTTAACTAACCCAGCCAAAAACATGGATGGGCATAAATGGACCAAAAAGTGGTGAAACAATCAATTGATAATACAGAGGTAGTCACTCCACCTTTTATCAACAAAGTGTCAAAAGAAAGTGAAGGAAATAGATCAAAATGGGGGTGAAAAATGCTGGCCTTACTTCGGCAGAGTTTTGCCTTACCTTAAGGTAAGTGAAAAAATAGGCCAGAGTAACGCGTCACATGTTTCATGATGAAAATAATGGCTCACAACTCAACACGGTTTAGAATGGTCAAAGTAGACTCCTAGCCAAAGTATATTCATCTAGGTGGTTCTCTCGTCCTAAGTGTTACAAATTTGTCTTAAGCGAGTGTGATTTACCCAAAAATTCACACTGACTAGTTTAGGAGTATCTTGGCTTTACTTTACCCCCTTCAAGAATAGTAGGCAACTAGTGTATCTACCTGTACTATCACTGGGATCGCCACACGGACAACTGGTAATGCTATCTCACAAAGGAATCACTTGTCAAGTAGGTAGTGCGGAGCACTTGCCGTTTCGTGCACAAGGTTCCCTCTTGCGTGGACTACTTTTGGATTCCTGGAACCACCCCCATTGTTGTAGCTTAAGGTGTTATGCCAAAGGGGTTATGTTCCAGTTGAGCGGAGAGGGACATACCCTTTTCTGAAACCTGCAATACAGTGTTTTGAATGTGGTTTGGTTTTTATCTTTTTAATTTAAATGTGGTTTTCTTTGAACACCTTTTGGCAACCTGTATAAGTACTGTATTAGTAGTTATCTAACTTTTCTTTCATTTCCTTCATTCTTGTACAAGCATTTTGGTCCTATATGACAATGATTAGTATTTTTCCATCAAAAGAGAGGGCACCATTTTTGATTCTCCAGATCGTCCAAGGACGCAAGAGAAGAGCATAAATGATGTCTTTAAAAATCCCAAAAGATAACCAAAAGCAACAAAACTTTAATTCAACAAAGCCAAATTAACCAATTCCAAATTAAATACCCCTAACA
Organism: Taxus chinensis; assembly: GCA_019776745.2. Lineage (NCBI taxonomy): Eukaryota > Viridiplantae > Streptophyta > Pinopsida > Cupressales > Taxaceae > Taxus > Taxus chinensis. Next base: position 62,157 of record JAHRHJ020003242.1, on the reverse strand, counting down.
ATCTCAAAGTATCAAAAGGACCTAAGAATCATTTCTGATTCCCAAGATCACCCCAAAGGAATGTGAGGGAAGAGCATACGTGATCTTAATCCTATAATTAAACATGTAAAGTTTATTTAATCAATTAAAAGCATGTGAAAACACCCTGTAAAAATGAGTATGTGATTAGATAAAACCTGCAAGAATTAGAAAACCGAGAAAATTGAAAAAAACTTGAAATCCAAATTTTTTTTGCACTTTTTTAGCAGTTTTTAGTAATTTGCATTTTTGGAGGTCTCCAGGGCATTTCGGGAGTTCTATCATTAGAAAGCCTTTGTCACACATTTCTTCAACACCTTCTTTTGAAGGTCCATCAATCTCGTCATCACGTTCCTTTGATGGACCATTATCCTCGTTACCATCTTCCTTTGAAGGCCCATCAATCTTTTAAGTGCCTTCCATTAAGGGGCCATTATCCTCATTATCACCTTCCTTTGAATGTCAATCAATCTCATCAGTGCCTTCCTTTGAAGGATCATTATCCTCATTAGTACCCTCCCCTAAACATCCTTCAATCCCATTAACACCTTCCAATGAAGGTCCCTAAATCTCATTAGCACCTTCTATTGAAGGTCTCTCAACCTCATCAATGTCCACACCTTCCCTTGAAGGTTAGTCAACCTCATAAACATCTATGTTTATGCCAATAACAATGTCTTCACTGAAATGTATAGAACCAAGGGGTCACCCTCAATCAGGTCTTGACAAACCTTTATCATTTGTCTTCTGACCACCTTCCAATGATGGTCCCTCATCTCAAACCAGTAAAATTCACCCACCTATACAAACTCAAAATCATCATATACAAAGAAAAAAAATAAAGCTTTGTCATATCTCCATCTTTATCAGTTTCCTCACATACCCCATCCAAATTTCCCATAACCCCTTTTTCAAGAGCTCTTTTATTTACCATATACTTGATTAATAAAGGTCAAAAATTTTATCATCCTTAGAACACCATTCCTTTTAATACATGTCATTTATATCCACAACATTATGTTGGGAAGGCTCATATCTACTAAGAATCTAAAAGTATTACTTTACATACCTTCCCTTTTACACATTCTTACCAACCTATCCTATCAATCTAATCAAAATATCATTCCTTTAGAGTAAAATGTTTTCCCTTAACTGGCATGGGTAAAACTTTGAATTTCTTGCACTTGTGGCCTTTATACTATTAACACATCGTCTATCATGACAATAGTCACCTCAAAGATATTATTCCACCATCAACCATTTACTTTATCATCCTAATGATTTAGAAAGCATGTGGTTTTCCATCACTCTCCTTAATACACCTTAAAGATCAGCAACACATATCTAATCACCATATGTTTCACATGGACAAGTTCCTCTTTAGCAAGAAACCCATAATCATTAAATCCATCCACCTTGTCCACCAACCAAAGACATTTCTTGGGGAACACATGTGTAGTGCATGTACACAATTCTTCTCCCCTCCTTCAAATTTCCTATTAGGGATTTACTCTCAGCTAAAAATAAATTAAAAAATATCTATGGATGCTTCTTATCAAAGTCAAAAGAAATAGTATGATACCTTGAAGGACAACTCTTCAATGTCATATTGTTAAAAATAAAATCAGATTGATCCCTCGAAGGATAACTAACAATCAAAGCCATAGACTGATCCTTTAAAGGAATATTATTAGTAAAAAATAAAAAAAATCATACCATACCCTCAAAGAATGTCTACCCATGTAAAAGATTGTGAGTATTGATCAGCAATCAAATATCCAAAAGTCAAAGCATTCAAGGAAAGCTTCCTATATCGATCACCTTCCCCATTATAGAAAACTTCATGCATCGATCAGTTTGCATAAAAAATGTAAAGCTGGGGCATTTCCCTATGAAAACAGTGAAAAGGATAACCCTATTTTCCCACACAACATACATATGTTAACCCTTCTCATTTCCTAAGAAGGTAGACTCTGTCAATTCAATTTATATCTGTGTGCAAGTGTTGTTTTTAAACTAATGCTAATGTAAACAAAGACTAACACCTAAATAGTCTTAATTAGCAAGAATTAAACAACATTATAAACACCATCATGATAAGAATTAATCAAGGGTTAGATGCTAACATTTATCAATACAAAACTATGAAATCAACTATGTTAAGTACCTAAATATCCTCTATTCTCTAACAACATATAAATGAAAGAACCTAGGTAGGTTCCATGGCTATCAAAAAACAGTTGTCCTTAATGTTCCAAGAACCTAGGAATGGGGGCTTATCAAAGTTGGTCTACAAGACCCTTTTGACACCTCCCATATGACCCAAGCACTTTAGGCTAGAAATAGGAAGCTTAACTCTTCAAGATGATGAACTCTCAAGAGGACAAAGTGCAAGCTCTTAGTCTTTTTGCTATATTCTTTGCATTTGCTCTCTTAAGGAGTTTAGGTGTAAGTAAAAAGGTAGGTGGAGGGCTCTTTATATAGCCCAAAGGATAAAGGATTCAACACATCCTCATGAATGTGGGATAAAGGTAAAACATGATTAGGAATGGATAAGGTTGCTTTATTAAAGGTAACCTTACTTTAGAAGGGTTTAATACATGGTTAGCAAGTCATGGGGGTTGGGGGGTGTTTTAATTAATCAAATGTGATTAACTAATAGGTAGATGTAAGCTTATAGAAGCCAATTAGAGGAATATTAGTACGATTTAGGCTATTAGAAGGGGATTAAATCAAAATATTGATTTATTAAATTGATTTACTAGTTAAATGAAGGGGAAGACTAATTAATTAATTAATCTAGATAGAAGAGGTGATTTAATTAACGGAAGGTCATTAATTAGGTTGTTAGCTGGATAGGTGACTTAATCAATTAGCGTATTGTAATTAATTAACGATAACAAGAGGGAATATGAGCGCTTTTTGACGATATGTCATCGATTTGCGAGAAAGGGGATAATTAGCGCAATTTAAGTATTTAAATTGCTTGGGCATAATTATAGGTGTCTACATTTTCCCCTCTTTGGGGTGGCGTAAGTGACGTCACTTCAAAGATAGTAGATGGAAGAAATTTTTTGAAGGGATAGAAGAAAAATTAGTAGGAGGGAGAGATGCCCCCTCGAGTGTCGATGGGGTGATGAAAGAAGCCGATCGACGATCGAAAAAGGTGAGATATAGATAGAAGAATGGGAGGAGGCAGGATGCCCCAATGAGAGAGAAAATTAGGGGTGAAAGGGAAGTGAAGTAGAAGAAATATGGATGAGGGGAGAGAAGAGCTTAGCCTCTAGCCACTATTTATTTGGAACAAATTTGGATGTCATCATATTGCCATAGGAACTACATCATCAGTCCTTATGAAAAATATAAGCATACGACAAAAGTAGAATTACATGAAAAGCCATACTACGAACAATTATCCATTGCTTAAAACACTAACTCCATGCAACATACAAAATGCAATGCAATACGACAAAGTGAAAGATGCTTAACTCCATGCAACATACAAAATATAATGTAATATGAGAAAGTAAACAAGCTAAACTAACATAGAAACATAATGTAATGTTTTTATTATCAAGCTTCAGTTACGACCTGTGTGAATTAACGACAAGGGTTGATGATGGTGCCCCAAGCAAGGATACATGTGAGGGGAATAACGGAGGACACTTGGGTCTGATGGAAAAGTAATGTGCACTACGAAACAGTACCAGGCAACTCGTTGTGCCCCAGAGTATAGACGAAGTAAGCAGCCTAGCTTTTGTTGATGGAGGTAGATCAAGATGATCCGCAAGTCACACACATGAACAAGTGAGAACCAAAGAGTGACATTTTGTAGGATGATTTTCAATTTTTAGAAGTTTTCTGAAACATATTTGAATGTTTTTGATGATTTTTCTAACATATTTGAATGTTTTGGTTGATTTTAAAAGTTTTATGAAACTATGTACAGGAAGACGAGGAAGCGTGGATGCCCCCAGCGATATATGGGATGTACAAGGGCATAAGGCCACGTGCGTATGAGAAAGGTGAAGATGTAAAAAATTCCCCAACGATTAGGTGGGAGTATTCAAAGGTAAACTCTTCACAGGTAGAAGTGGGACCCAAGGCCATTATGGATAGGTTCAACATGATGGTGAACGTAAACCAATGAAGTGCTGGGAAGAAGCAAGGATGCCCCCAGCGTAAGTTGGCCTACAAGCACATGATAGAAAGGAAGGAGAAGATTGTTTTTGTGAAAGGGGACAAAGGTGTCCAAAAACATGGCAAAAAAGTAATCTTATACACATGGATGTTCTAAACGAAGTAGAAGAATGATGTGAATGATATGAATGTAGCTTAGAAGCCTCGCGATGAAGAAGTGATTAGCCAAAGGCACAAATCGTGAGATGAGATACAGACTAGAGTAAGAGTCTGAACAAGGTCCAAAAAAAGACACTTGGTAACATACTAATCCTATTTACTCATAGATATCCAGTGTGTGCATGTGGAATTTATTACCTCTTGAAGTGAAGATTTAATAGACAACAAGTGAAGAGACCCTAGCCAATGTGTAGGAATGATTTATTGTGAAAGGTGATTTGGGAATGGATGGTGAAAGGATAGCCGTACATTGCTCCACTGCCAGCCAGTCGTCCATAGCCCTGACGGAGATGTATTTGATTCTAATCGCAACATTGCTCTACTACTAATCAAGCATCCATAGCCCCGATAGAGATTATTGGAAATACCCCAAGAGAGAGTAATATATCAATTTGCTTTTTTCTTTGTAGCTTTTAGCTTTTGATTTTTGATTGATTTTGATTCTTTTGCTTTCTGAAAACTTATTTCAGCTCTCTTGTTTGCCAAGGGGTTAAGAACCACTGATGGCTTGGTGGAAGGAGGTGGAAGTGATTGTGATGACGACATTGGCTAGTGTCGACAAATATGTCCAAAATTTCTTCGCAACAAGTTTATTAGATGTTTGAATGTGATAGGATCTCTAAGAGGTCAGTCATTCTTTAATTTACCAAGGTGATAAAAGACCAGGGTCAAATGGATACCATAGAGATAAATGTCACAAAATGCATGTGAATAAGCTAACCAAAATATCACCGAAGGGATGAAAATGGTAGGAAGACTTGTAGAAGAATAGCAAGGAAGGGAAGAAAGAAACATCCATGTGTACACAATACCTGATTGCAATGTGTGATCTTTGTACCTTTGATTTTTGTTGTGTTTTCTCAATGTTTTTTTTGTATTTTTGAATTTTTTTTTGATTTTTAGATTTTTGACAGTTTTAAGAGGTTGGGACTAACAAAGTCACTATGTGTGGTAAGATCCAACAACAATGTTTGTGACTTCCTTAATAAGGGAGACTAGGCATTTTTTTTATCGAGAGTGATATTATCCCCGATCTCGATGATTGAGGTGAGTTCACACTCAATAAATGACTATGATTTGTTCTGAAACATGGATTTTGTATGTGGGAGATTTAATTCCCCATCCAGAGGTTTATGCACTTTGCGCCATACTTGATGGTTACGTTGGTGTGCATTCTTGAATCACGATTGATTTAGAATTTTGAGATTGTTTGATTTGTTGGGAGCTATAGAGCTCTTTGCAATTTTGATCTGAGCTTGATTAAGAAATTGTTTGGGTTTCTTATAAGCTAACACATGACTTGTTCTGATCCTGAGAAGGAGAAGAAAGTGAACGTGGACGTTTAGAACTGATGCGAGAAATGACCATGGGCTTGCCACCATCTTTGGTAGAAGAATAATGTGATGGATGAAATGGATATGGTCCAAGAATTGAAGAGGAGGGGCTACCAGGAGGTGAGCTACTGATAGAAGATGATGAAGGGCTTCCAGGATGTGGCCCAAGAATAGAAGAAGAAGGGCTACTAGGACATGACCCATAGATAGAAGACGAAGGGCTACTAGGTTCTGGGCCAAGAATAGAAGAAGAAGGGCTACTACGAAGATAATGTGACCCATAGATAGAAGATGATGAACCCGGGGGTGATACTAGGATGTGGCCCAAGAATAGAAGAAGAAGGGCTACTAGGACGTGACCCATAGATGTAAGATAATGGGCTACTAGGATGTGGCCCAAGAATAGAAGATGATGGACTACCCAGGGGTGATCCATACCTAGAAGACAAGGGGCTAGTTGGACGTGCCCCAAGAATAGAAGATAGTGGGCTACTCGAAAATGTCCCACAAATAGCAGAGGGAGGGCTACTAGAATGTGACCCACACCTAGATGAAGATGAAGGGCTACTTGGCGTTGACCCCATAAGAGATTGTGATTGAGGAATTATGATAGACAAAGAGTTATTGGGTGATGAAAAGATAGGCCATGGATCAATGCAAGACTAAGGAGTTTCATCACATAATGAAGAATGTGAAGATGGAAGAATAAGAGGAGGATCAAGTTGCATGATCTGAGGCTCTTCCTCCATTTCTTGATAAAAGGAATCAACCTTTTCCTCACAATACGCGAACGCATCGAAGTCTAAAGAGAAACCTTCCTCGTAATCTGCTAGAGGAATATCTTCATGTGCCCCTATAAATGCCCTGATTGTTTCTTCATTCTGAAAGAGGTCAATCAGTATGAGTTGTTGATCGATCCCTAGGGGTTGATTGGAAGAAATAGGTTCACTTGGTGTGGAAGACTTAGAAGATGTTTGATGATTATTGATAGAAGAAGATGATGTGGGGGACGAAGAATATGTGTAGCTAGATGTCTCAGGAGTAGAAGAAGGTGGTGTGGACCTACCTATACAATGGTATGTCATATGTAAAATAGTAGGATTAAGTCCAAAGTTTGTAGATTGCGATGCATGGGTCGATTCAGACATTTGTCTCGAAGGACTTTGAGTCACATGAATCTTCACAGAAGGAAGATTTTGTGGGGGTGATTGATGAAGAAGGTCCTGCAAAGAAGGGGAGGACTATGATTCAAGCATCACATTAGATGAATGATGACAAGGGTCCTGTGAAGAAAGAGAGGACCATGATTCAAGAATTGTATTATACTTCTGATTGGAGGGATTTGGAGTCGCGTGTATCTTCAAAGGAAGAAGATGTCATTGGGGTGACTGATAAAAGGGGTCCTGCGAAGAAAGGGAGGACCGCGACATAAGAGTCACATTAGATGATTGATGAAGAGGATCCTACAAAGAAAGGGAGGACCATGACCTAGGAGTTGCATTATATGACTTAGGAGTCGAATTAGATGAATCCAAATAGTAGTTTGGATCTGAATCCTCAGAAGAGTCAGAGGAAATATTTGGATTGGAATCCTCAGAAGAAGAGGAAATGTTTGGATTAGAATTAGAAGAAGAGTGGGGGGAACTCGAATAATAATTTGGATCAGACATGTCCAAATCATACCACTGACTGTGAGATGAAGGTGGGGAACGAGTTACCCGAATGGGACTTCTAGCACGAAGAACCAAACGAGGTTTAGTTATGATGGACATCCTTTGATGTGAACGCTGAAAATTGAATTCCTTATTGTCGTAAGAATGAGGAACTGCATGATAATCAGTCATTGTTGGCATCATTTTAATCTCAAATATCTAGGCCTGGATAGTGTGATAAAACTTCTTCAAAGTGAAGAAGGTGCTATGTCCATCTGGGAAGCATAACAACAACCAACTAGACATTTCGTAAGTATGGAGATGCGTGTGTGATTTTCTGAAGGGGGTCTAAGGAAAATAAACATCGTGACGACGCAATCTCAATGAGATCAAAAGGGATTGCCCTAGAAAATGAGTTTTCTGAATGAATAATCACAAAGAACAATCATGAAAGTGTGAAACACAAAGCCAATCAATAAGGAAACACTCCCTATGTAAAATGCGTGTACAAAATGATAGCCCGATGCAAAGATGATCAACACAATGTCAATATTTACATCAAGCTCAACATGAACAAGGCATAAATATTAACAAAGGGTAGATGTGACTCCCAATCAAAGGATACCATGACGCGTTCAACAACCAACAAGGCCAAAATGTTAAAGGGTGAGGTTTACAAATGTAAGCCATGTAACCACACCAATTTGGACACGTCGATCAAACTTCACGAAGAAGTGAAATATTAGTGCCAAAGTGGTATTGAAACGATGCAAACAAAGTAAGCGACACCTTTCAATATTTGGGACAATGTTTGAAATCAAACCAAGCTAAAGCATACTAAGGATATGCTAAAATGTGGGTAGGGTAACACCACAATGCAGAAAATTAGATCACGTTTACGAGAAACGTGACATTAGTATCTTAATTGTGTCGAGACAATGCAAACAAGGTAACACGTCAGAGGGAGATCAAAGTGACGAACCAAAACCTAGCTACAAGAGTGATCCTGGCCTGGGTACCAAGATTACAGACAAATGACCAAAGATAGGATCAACAATGCGTCTCCACTTATGTCGAGTTCAGAAACATGAACAAGACGTAAGTAAAAACAAGATGCTAATCATGACCTCCACACAAGGTATACCAAAAGCAAGTCTGAATTCAGTCAATACCTATATCCCAAAGAGGTGCGAGCTACACTCATGGGTGACACAACAATGTCACAAAGATATGTTAACCAAACTTTGCGAGAAAGTAAGGTATTAATATCAAGATGATATTGATGTAACACACGCAAAAGAGTAACATGAAGCACCCTTCAAAAACAAGGTAGTAATGAAGTCAAACAAAAGACTCAAGGTATAACTAGGAATTGTTAAAATGCGTGCAGCGTAACCTTACAATGTGGATATTTAGGTCTAGTTTACACGAAACAAGACGTAAATATCGAGATTGTAGTGATACGATACAAGAAAAATAACTCTTCTAAGGAGATCAAAGTGATGATCCACGCCTAACTAAGATGATGATCTTGACTTGGGTATCAAGATCACAAAGGCTACCAATGATGTAAATACGTTTCTACACACTTTAGACGTTTAACTAACCCAGCTGCAAACATGGATGGGCGTAAACAGACAAAAAAGTGGTGAAACAATCAATTGATAATGCAGAGGTAGTCACTCTTCCTTTGATCAACAAAGTGTCAAAAGAAAGTGAAGGAAATAGATCAAAATGGGGGTGAAAAATGCTGGCCTTACTTCGGCAGAGTTTCACCTTACCTTAAGGTAAGTGAAAAACTAGGCCAGAGTAACGCGTCACATGTTTCATGATGAAAATAATGGCTCACAACTCAACACAGTTTTAGAATGGTCAAAGTAGACTCCTGGCCAAAGTATATTCTCCTAGGTGGTTCTCTCGTCCTAGGTGTTACAAAGTTGTCTTAAGCGAGCGTGATTTACCCAAAAAGTACACTGACTAGTTTGGGAGTATCTCGGCTTTACTTTACCCCCTTCAAGAATAGTAGGAAACTAGTGCATCTACATGTACTATCACTGGGGTCGCCACACAGACAACCGGTAACGCTATCTCACAAAGGAATCACTAGTCAAGTAGGTAGTGTGGAGCACTTCCCGTTTCATCCACAAGGTTCCCTCTTGCATGGACTACTTTGGGGTTCCTGGAACCACCCCCATTGTTGTAGCTTAAGGTGTTATGCCAAAGGGGTTATGTTCCAGTTGAGTGGAGAGGGACGTACCCTTTTCCAAAACCTGCAATACAGTGTTTTGAATGTGGTGTGTTTTTTATCTTTTTAATTTAGATGTGGTTTGCTTGAACACCTTTTGGCAACCTGTATAAACAATGTATTAGTAGTTTTCTAACTTTTGTTTCATTTCCTTCATTCTTTGACAAGCGTTTTGGTCCTGTATGCTAAGGATTAGTAGTTTTCCATCAAAAGAGAAGGCATCATTTCTGATTCTCTAGATCGTCCAAGGGCGCAAGAGAAGAGCATACGTGATGTCTTCACAAATCTCAAAAGATAACCAAATGGAACAACACTTTAATTCAAAAAATTCAAATTAACCAATTCCAAATTAAATACCCCTAACAATCTCAAAGTATCAAAAGGACCTAAGAATCGTTTCTGATTCCCAAGATCGCCCCAAAGGAACGCAAGGGAAGAGCATACACGATCTTAATCCTATAAGTAAACATGAAAAGTTTATTTAATCAAGTAAAAGCATGTAAAAACACCCTGTAAAAATGAGTATGTGATTAGATAAAACCTGCAAGAATTAGAAAACCAAGAAAATCAAAAAATTCAAGAAATCCAATTTTTTTGCACTTTTTTAGCAGTTTTTAGTAATTTGCATTTTTGGAGGTCTCCAGGGCATAATCTCGTCATCACCTTCCTTTGGTATGGACCATTATCCTCGTTATCATCTTCCTTTGAAGGCCCATCAATCTTTTAAGTGCCTTCCATTAACGGGCCATTATCCTCATTATCACCTTCCTTTGAATGTCAATAAATCTCATCAGTGCCTTCCTTTGAAGGATCATTATCCTCATTAGCACCCTCCCCTAAACATCCTTCAATCCCATTAACACCTTCCAATGAAGGTCCCTAAATCTCATTAGCACCTTCTATTGAAGGTCTCTCAACCTCATCAATGTCCACACCTTCCCTTGAAAGGTTTGTCAACCTCATAAACATCTATGTTTATGCCACTAACAATGTCTTAACTGAAATGTATAGAACCAAGGGGTCACCCTCAATCAGGTCTTGACAAACCTTTATCATTTGTCTTCTGACCACCTTCCAATGATGGTCCCTCATCTCAAACCAGTAAAATTCACCCACCTATACAAACTCAAAATCATCATATACAAAGAAAAATTATAAAGCTTTTTTATATTCCCCTCTTTATCAGTTTTCCTCACATACCCCATCCAAATTTCCCATAACCCCTTTTTCAAGAGCTCTTTTATTTACCACATACTCGATTAATAAAGGTCAAAACTTTTATCATCCTTAGAACACCATTCCTTTTAATACATGTCATTTATATCCACAACATTATGTTGGGAAGGCTCATATCTAATGAGAATATGAAAGTATTACTTTACATACGTTCCCTTTTACATGTTCTTACCAACCTATCCTATCAATCTGATCAAAATATCATTCCTTCAGAGTAAAAATGTTTTCCCTTAACTGGCATTGGTCAACCTTTGAATTTCTTGCACTTGTGGGCTTTATACTATTAGCACATCGTTTGTCATGACAATAGTCACATCAAAGATATTATTCCATCATCAACCATTTACTTTATCATCGTAATGATTTAGAAGCATGTGGTTTTCCATCACTCTCCTTAATACACCTTAAAGATCAGCAACACATCTCTGATCATCATATCTTTCACATGGACAAGTTCCTCTTTAGTAAGAAACCCGTAATCATTAAATCCATCCACCTTTTCCTCCAACCAAAGACATTTTTGGGGCACACATGTGTAGTGCATGTACACATTTCTTCTCCCCTCCTTCAAATTTCCTATTAGGGATTTACTCTCAGCTCAAAATATAATTAAAAAATATCTATGGATGCTTCTTATCAAAGTCAAAAGAAATAGTATGATACCTTGAAGGACAACTCTTCAATGTCATATTGTTAAAAATAAAATTAGATTGATCCCTCGAAGGACAATTACCCATCAAAGCCATAGACTGATCCTTTAAAGGAATATTATTAGTAAAAAATAAAAAAAATCATACCATACCCTCAAAGAATGTCTACCCATGTAAAAGAAATGTGAGTATTGATCAGCATTCAAATATCCAAAAGTCAAAGCATTCAAGGAAAGCTTCCCATATCGATCACCTTCCCCATTATAGTAAAACTTCATGCATCGATCAGTTTGCATAAAAAATGTAAAGCTGGGGCATTTCCCTATGAAACCATTGAAAAGGATAACCCTATTTTCCCACACAACGTACATATGTTAACCCTTCTCATTTCTTAAGAAGGTAGAATCCGTCACTTCAATTTATATCTGTGTGCAAGTGTTGCTTTTAAACTAATGCTAATGTAAACAAAGACTAATACCTAAATATTCTTAATTAGTAAGAATTAAACAACATTTTTTTTTATTATTGGCAAATAGTTTTTTGAAAGGGACTATACCCTTGATTACAAAAGAAGGCCTAAAAGCCAGGATAAGAAAGAGAACCAGAGTGAAAAGGATCAGAATCCAAATGTTACAATGATGTTCAAAGTAGCTAAAAAACAGCTACCAATACGAGACATAATAGCAAAATTGCTACAAAAAAGTAGTAAAGGATCCGCAAAAAAAAGCAAAAAAACAAACAAGGACAGCAGAATCAACTGCAGCTACTTCCTAGTAGCTTTGTCTATGATGGTTTTGATATTCTTCCAAGATTTAAACATACCCAAAGTAGTCATATGGGTAGTGTCATTAGAATCCAGCTGCTACAAGGTCTTCTTGCTTTCTTTATCAGTACCCCAAAGAGTTTTCAGCACTCCACTTAGGTTGGAGACACTTCTGACATGTTGTTCAATAAATTCCTCAATCGCCCTAAAGATGGCAATGTTGTAATCATGCCTAGTCTTGGCCTTCCCTAAGTGAGAGTCCAAGGAGTGCAATTTCTTGTATATATCTTCAATTTGGTTGCTGTTCACATCCTCCTCCTCCTCCTTCTTCCTCTTTCCTTTCTGTTTTGTCAAGTTTTTAACTTCATCCTTTAACAATTTCATATCTGCCTCTAAGGCTTCCAGCCTTTTTGTAGGGCTTTCCAATTGCACTTCCTGGGGGCTGGCACTGCTGATATGCAGGAGGTCATGAGCAATTTCAAATTCATGAGAACCCTTCTCCACAGCAAGGGTCTCAAGGTTAAGCTTCCTAGAAGCCCTGGTAACTGGTCTCCGTGAGGTAGAGGCCAAGTGGGGGACATGAGCATCAGTATGGGGAATGGGAGAAGAAGCCTGAATGGCCGGCATGGGGGTGACAGCAATGGTGGCAAGGGCAGAGAAAGGAGAAACAGGGCTGGCAGCAGCAGAGCTCGGCAAAGGGGGAATCGAGCTAGGGGAGGATGGGAGACCAGGAAACCTGAGTAGACAACATTTTTGTAACAACAAAATGAGCCCTTGGTGCAAAGGAACCACCCGGGAATGTTTTTGAAACTCAAGAATGGAGCATTCAAGAGAGTTCAGCAAGTAATGGGGGAAACAAACCAGACGATCCCTATGAAAATGATTAAGAAAAATAAGGTGTTTCGTAGGAACAGTGACAAACCTTCCTTCCAAGGAGATGAACCGTATCATCATGTGGGTTACTTCATCATATGGTGGAGGGGATTGAGCTAACAAGCAGGCCCGCTGTTAAGTGGGTCAGTTTTCCTCTCCCTCAACAAATCTTCTCTCTTCCACATCTCTATCGACCCTTTTGTTAAAGAATCTGAAGCCCTCCAAGCCAAGGCCAGGCGCTTCAGCAATAAGCTCTTCATTGATTAAGACCTTCTGTCCTCCATACTCCACTGTCCTCTCCTTCCAATCCTTTGCAAAATGCACAGAGATGCTCTGGTCATGCCCCTAAACTTTTTCCATGAAGTTTGTTATGCCACCCTTGCTAAGAATGCTCCACAACTCAATATTGTCTTTCCAGACTGCATCCACACTAGGCTCAATTTGACAAGGAGGACCCCCCATCTTCTCTGTTCTAAACTGTTTGCAACTAATTCCTAACTGATTGCTAAAGCCAGTCCACTTTTTGCTATATTAATCCGCACAAAAATGGAAATGAGATCTGTTGCTATTCCCACGATCGGCTACGTGTCTGCTGATCTGAGCCTGCTGAAAAACACGTGTGAGAATATCTCAATCCCTATCATCAATCACTTTATCACCACCTTCAGTTTCCATGGAGGTTTGAATCTACCTTTTAATAGTCACAATGCAACCCACATGCGCGATTTTCAAAACCGTGTATCTCCACTTGTAATTCCCCATATTATTCACACTATCTTGATTATTAGACATGATTTGCATAAACCAATACTTTAAATCAACACGTGTGGGAGTATTTTTGATCCACACCCAAAATTCATAAATCATTTTAAGATATTTCTTACGTATGGAGTTTCACCTGAATGTTGTTTTGAAGCTGTTTAGGGATGTTGTTATTGTCCCAAACTGTAAGGTTAACATTAATGCCATAATTTGCCAGCACATCCGCCAATTTATTACCCTCCCTGTAGGTATGCATGATCCTGATGTTATTGAAAGTATGACTAATACTTATGGACTCTGCGATAAAATCCTTGATGCTCCAGCTTGGAGATGAGCACTGCTTAAGAAGATTAATGATATTTAGGGAGTCTCCTTCAATGATGAGGTTTTGAATATTATTTTCCTGGGTAATTCTCAGACCCCAAATAGCAGATAAAGCTTCAGAAAAATGATTAGTTTGAATTCCCATGTTACTAGCATATGTAGCTATTAGATTGCCTTTATGATCCCGTATCGCTCCTCCCCCTACCGCATTCCTAGGGTTTCCCTTAGAAGCCCCATCAAAGTTCAACTTATAAACAACATTATAAACACCATCATGATAAGAATTAATCAAGGGTTAGATGCTAACATTTCTCAATACAAAACTATGAAATCAACTATGTTAAGTACCCAAATATCCTCTATTCTCTAACAACATATAAATGAAAGAACCTAGGTATGTTCCATGGCTATCAAAAACAGTTGTCCTTAATGTCCCAAGAACCTAGGAATGGGGGCTAATCAAAGGTGGGCTATAAGACCCTTTTGACACCTCCCATATGACCTAAGTACTTTAAGAAAGAGGCTTAACTCTTCAAGATGATGAACTCTTAAGAGAAAAAAGTGCAAGCTCTTAGTATTTTTTCTATATGCTTTGTATTTGCTCTCTTAAGGAGTTTAGGTGTAAGTAAAAAGGTAGGTGGAGGGATCTATATATAGCCCAAAGGATAAAGGATTCAACACATCCTCATGAATGTGGAATAAAGGTTAAACATCATTAGGAATGGATAAGGTTGCTTTATTAAAGGTAACCTTACTTTAGAAGGGTTTAATACATGTTTAGCAAGTCATGGGAGTTGGGGGGTGTTTTAATTAATCAAAGGTGATTAACTAATAGGTAGATGTAAGATTTTAGAAGACAATTAGAAAAATAATAGTGTGATTTAGGCTATTATGAGGGGATTAAATCAATTAAATATTGATTTACTAGTTAAATGAAGGGGAATACTGATTAATTAATCTAGATAAAGGAAGTGATTAATTAACGGAAGGTCGTTAATTAGGTTGTTAGTTGGATAGGTCACTTAATCAATTAGTGTATTGTAATTAATTAATGAAAAAATGTTGGAATAAGTGTTATTGACCCTATGTCATCAATTTGCGGGAAAGGAGATAATTAGCGCAATTTAAGTATTTAAATTGCTTAGGCATAATTATAGGTGTCTACAATATCCAATATCCTAAGTGTGATTACCTATTGTTATTCATCTATTAACATTTGTTGTAATGTCCAAAAGTGTGAGCACATTCACTTTATTGTTTCCCATCATATATGTATCAAATCCAATACAAAATCAATCCACGTTTCATTTTTACCATGGTTTTGAAAAAATATTAAATCACTTTAACATCAATATTGAATACAGATCATACCTAAAACATAACTTTAACAGTTGTCAACACTTTTGCATCAACATTTATTAAAATACCTACCAAAATCTATTAATCACATCAACATCATATATTAACACAATCCTGAGCACATCACTATGTTTAAATCATCGCATCTACTCATTAAAATCAAACATTTATAAATGAAATAACTACTTGGGTGTTATATACTTGATCACCGTCAGGACCCCCATCTAGTCCTTGTAAGCCCACCTTGGTGACAACATCAGATCTTGGTCCTTTGACCTCGTCAAAACATCTTGTTGGTTGTTAAAAGTCATATGTTTATAGGACATAAACCCTTTGGTTCCCCTATCACTTCACTTCTTGGTCTTGTAAGCCCATCTTTGTGGCAACATCAAATTATGGTCCTTTGACCTCAACAAATGGTCCTATAATATTTTTCACCATTAAGTCATATGTTTATAGGACTTGAACCCTTTGGTTCCCCTATCACTTGACTTCTTGGCCTTGTAAACACACCTTTGTGGAAACATCAATTCTTGTTCCTTTAACCTCGTCAAAACACAACTATCTACCTACCTCAGATTAAAAGTCATGATAAGTCTATAGGGAAAGAGATTGTTACTATTTGGTACTGCCCTATCACTTGATTTCATGATGACTCCTATATTTGATGTGGTGGATTTTCTCTTGGATTGCTTGTTGGATCACTTTACAGATTTATGGGGATCACTTGGGCATATTTCCACCTACCTCTTTCATATTTTCTTGATGAATTGCTTGATGAAGGTCATGAAGGATCTGGATTTGAAGGATGGATTGCACCTGGATGATGTAAACCAGTAAAAGTGATCTATCACATCTTGTTTTTGTCTCATGGATTGTCTCAAGACCATTCAACAAAAAGCTTTTCAATGCTAGACTCTCATGGAGAAGGAGCAGCTCTAATTTATAGTCTTGGTGGGTACCAGGATTCAATGGCATTATCAGATAACAGCCATGTTAGATTGAGATCAAGGGTGGAGGATTCATGCGAGGATGGAGGATTCACATAGAATTTGACATCCATCATTAGATTCACATGGAGGGTGAGAGGTATATGATTATAAATTTTTTACCATGGCGGGAAATTAATTAGAGAGGCTTCTATAAATAGAAGTGATGCATGGGTTAAACAACACTCCATGACTTAGGTCACCCACTTCTACCTTTTAGAGCTTGAAGGTTTACTATTCACCACATGCTTGTTTCCCTAATATTAAGAGCTCAAACTTAAATTAGATTACTGACCCTCACACCTCACCATGTCAACTTGAGAATCCCCTTCCTGAGGTTAGTATATTACCATTTGTAAGCTCCAAACACCTCTGAGGTCCATTTGAGATCCTAATGCATACTCGTACAAGCAAGATCAAACAACTATGGTGAATAAGGTGACATGACTCACTATTTGCCTATATTATCCCTAGTTTACTAACCTTCCATAAATTACCACTTAACAACCTCTAACTTATCCCCATAACCACATCCTACTCCTCACCTTGTACAACACTAGTTCAACCTTAACACACCTAGACTAACATGATCCTAATGGTCTCATGTGACCTTATTACCACTTTAGCACTTGATGCTCCTGCACCAAGACAGCCTCTAGATTTAGAGGTGTGAGCCATGTGATTAGATTAGGATTAGATTAGGTTACCTAAGATGATGATTAGCAATTGAGGTTATCCTATGGAAAGGATCCAGGCTCGTAGGGACTGCCTGTAGGGTCCGGTGGGTAGGTAAATCATAGGCAATTATCTCCCATTAACTCTATAACATATGAGTCATATGCCTTCATCTCAGGAGGATTGTGATGATAATATTGAATCTAATAATGGATTAAATCAGATTAATCTATTCTTCATGTCTAGGATAACATTGACGATATCTAGGATCTCAATGTGAGTGAAATGTATAAACATAATAATAATCTAACGCATCTGCAGATTAATTATCTCATATGTTGATAGATGTTGGGATATTTGTGGGACATGCCTAGTTATCGTCCACATTAACCATGTCTGATTCAGTGTGTGTGACCTTGCCTAGTTCATCGGTCTTAGCACATCACAATGACAAGTGTTAGATCATCTCATAGAATTTTTCGAGAGTCATAGGTTGTCAGGGAGTCAAATGAGTTACAGTGTCCTTATTCTGTCATAGTAACTCTGTCATTTAGTGGCATCATATGCGTCAGCCACGTCATATGTGTCAGTGTCATCATTGATATTCTTTCCTTCTTTAGGCATGGGGGTTACACAACACCCCTATTTGTACTTCCTTTTTTCGATCTATGAGAATGAGAAGACATGTTTTCTTATTTACATATTCTTTCCAGTGTTCAAATCTTGCTTATTACGTTGGAAATACGACGTTACCATCGGAGTGTAACTTCGTCATGGTGCATTATTTTTTATATCAGTTCTCGCGATATCCCTCTTTCATGGTATCATAGCGTGAGGTTTCGGTAAAACATGCACTCTTCATTTATCAATTGCTTATTACTTTTGGTTTATTCTTATTTTCTCGTGCAAGTTTTTTTGATTATTACTTTGGAATAGTATTGCTCACCTCGTGTTAAGGTTTCAGCAGTTGCAAGTTTGGGGTGTTATACCTTTGCTCGTCGGTTCATGGTTTCGAGTTTTCCAGGATTTGCATGCATTTTTTGTGTGTTTCAGGGTTCATTTCAGGTTCACGGGTTGCAAATTTCAGAGTTTAGTGTTGTCTTGTTTTTCACTTCGAGCTATACTCTACCTACTCGCCTTGCTTATCTGCATGCATCCTCCTCCTGGTGAATTGAGCCTCTCTACCTTGGTTTGGGTTATTATATGCTCAGACGGGTCAGTTGAATCATGTGGTATTTCACTGGCTGGCTATGGCTTAGAACGTAATCTAAGCTTTGTGCCCATTGTTTATGGACTTAGTCTGGTTGAGCATTTTTATTTGTTGCGTCAATCTCTCATGTTTTCCTCGACTCATTCATGATTCAGTCTTCCGGTGACTTGGGTTAGCAATTCAGTCTATGTTTAAGAACAAGGTCGTACTTGGAAAACATGTTTTCATTGACCAACTCATTGTCATTTGCATGTGCCCTCAGAGGCCTACTACAACGTGGTCTCCTGTGTGCAACGTTACATTGTTTTTGGTTCGAAGCCTATCTGTTCCATCTCAAACTCTGCCTGCACTTGCTCTTTTCACTTAGGTTTAGTTTGGATCTTGACCTCCAACGTATTGAGTCCTGGGGGTCTATTTTTCGTGGCATTCTTTAGGTTCTTGATAGCTGTTTCAGCCTCTCTTGCACTATGTGACATTATGAGCTCAAATTGGTTAGGCTTCAGCTCCTTTCCTTGAGCAACCAACTTCTCTACATGCACTAGGCACCTCTGCTTGTCTGTTTTTTGATATTGTAGGCTAAAAAATCTCCCAACCGTTATTTCTCCACCTGTGGCAATTCTAACTGTGGACTATCACGTACACTCTCTGAAACTTCTCTGAGCTGTCTCATTGTCTCACTTGCCACGACCAAATTTAGTCAAAGTCGTTGCCTCAACCTGCTCACTTTTTCACCAAGCTCCCATCCTATCTCCTATCACCTGCCTCAAAATCCACGTGACCCAAGATCCTTGTGCACTCTCAGTTACACCTTCTCTGCTTGGTGTCGATCACTACTCCAAGAATCTTGACTCAGTTATCCTCCCACACGTATCTGAGCTAAAGATATTAAATTCCACTAGTGAGTTGTATGCTATAACTAAACTTAGGTAGAAGGCCTACAATCAATCCTGCAACTATTGGTAGAGGGATCTCTCCTTCGATATACTAGCTCTAAATTTAGTTAGTGTCTGGGCCCAGTCATCATTTCCTTGTAGACTTGTTTGAAGGAAGAAATCAATCTAACCTTTTTAATGTTTTAAGGTCAAAAACATTCTTATCTTAGCATTGTGATAACCTTTATTGGTTATATTTTTACTTGTATTATTCATCCTTCCTTTGAGGCGTCAAAGACGGAGGGTGAGGTCTGGGGTTGGCAGGAGGCTAATCCCCCCTCGTAATAAAAACAAAAACCCTGTCTAAAATTTTGATGCCATTTCTAACGAGCATACATACGAACACCCTTTGCATTCATTTAGGGAACCTTTTTAAATCCGTTTGCAAGGCTTATTGGCATGTTTCCATCAATTGCGGGAATCATTCTTTTGCTATAACTTTTGACTCGTTGCTTAGTTTTTGAGAACTTCTTTAGTCAAAATTGCATGTTTTTTTGCACACTCTAGATGATGGGATTATCATTTTTGTAAATGCACTATTTTATAAAGTGCCGCATTCTAGGGGGTGTCATTGTATTACTCATGTGTCGGCTCATTTTTCGAATCATCTTGAGCATGTGTTACTATCCCTTTTATTGCTTGTGGACTTGTGAGAGCATCCATCATAGTCTTACGGAAAAGGAATTCTTTTCGTGTGACGTGAGACGCCATTTCTCACAAGGCCTTCTCTTCCCCTTCTTTTTTTCACTCGTTCTTGTGCTTGCTTACAGTTTTGAACTATTGCACCCAACGAACCTTGATTGTGGTCTCCACTCTTGCACGTTATTACATTGATTACAAGGTGAGTGACAGACTAGTTCTCGATGCACATAGTCGCATCTTATTGTAATCAACGCACTAAAATATAAAGTGCCAAACTCGGGGGGTGTAATATTGTTCTGAGGGTGCTTGTTTCCTTTCTCTCTCCTTCCTTCCTACCTTTGTTGGTTTTATCTATTCATTATGGATATCTCTAAAGTACCGGTGCTCACACCTTTTAATTTCTTTGAATGGAGATCTAAAATTATATCAGCTTTGCGAAGTAAAGGGTTGTACCGTGTTACCATGGGGTTAGAGACTATAACCTGATAACGAACCTCGAAAGAATCTAAATGGTTCAACCAATGTGATGAAGCCTTATGTATTCTTTGTATGTCCATCTCTTCCGAAATTGTTTCTTCCACGTTGAAACTTCCTTCAACACCCGATGGAGTGTGGAAAATGATCTTTATGAGATGTTTGGGAAGCAAGATGACATGAGAGCACATGAGTTGGAGAACGAAATACTAGGTTTAAATTTTAGTGACTTTGAAAACTTGCAGGCCTTCTTCTCAAAGTTTTGTCCACACTAGACTGCTTCTAAAGGAATGTAAAGTGGAGAAGAAAGAATCTCAATTGATCTTGTCATTTCTTTCTAAGTTAGGTCCTGAATACTTTGTCTTCATTTCAACTTTCCATGCCACGAAATCCACCTTGGGTAGTGCCTAGAAAATGCCCTCATTTGACAGTTTTTCATCCCAACTCATTCGAGAACAGGACAAACTCATTCACGTGGGGACTCTAAAATCCAAGCCACATGCCCTTGTGGTGAATAAGGGAAAGAAAAATGAAAAGAAGAAAGAAACAAAGGACCAACCTAAGAAAGAAACCAAGACCAACCAACCCCCTAGCTAAGCCCAACACTAACACTTCGACTCCTTTTGAGCCTAAATCGAAGAAGGAAAAGTGTAAATGCTTCTATTGTAAGTATTTTGGTCTCACAACGAGCATCATTGTTTTCAGAAATAACATGATCACTTAACTCATTTACTTGAGAAGAATAAAATAATTGTTCCTGAATCCGTTAAAAAAATTCTCAGAAGGGTGAGTCTTCTAAAGCAAAGGAGTCTAAAAATGAAAATAAGAAAGGTAAGGCCCTCGTAGCTAGATCAAATCCATCATCAACTTGGATTATTGATTTTGGTACCTCGCACCACATGTCTTCTTCAGAGGTTGAATTCTCTAGCATTGAACCATGTGGCATGTCCCAAATCATGTTGGGTGATGACATTCATGTGTCGGTTTCTGGTAATGGATCGGTAGAGATAGAAGGTGGAACATTTAACCAAGTGTTGAGTGTTCCCAATCTCTCTACCAATCTCCTATCGGTTTAGCAAATCACCCACCTTGGTGAAGGAATGCGAGTGGACTTTGGTCCTAACTCGGTGATCATTCGTGAGCTTAACTCTAACTGTATTGTGGCTGAGGGAAAGGCGGATCACCGTTCATGGGTGTATACCTTTTCCCACTTCTATTCTTATTCGACACCCAATGCCTTGCTCACTCATGCAAATGAGGTTTCAAGCTATGGCATGAGCATTTTGGGCATATAAATTATCGTTAACTTGAACAATTGAGCTAAAACAAAAAGGTCAATGGGGTTACATCGAGTTAAGTTTTCTAAAGGTTTGTAAAAGGGTTACAGAAACCCTTGGAAATAAACCTGAAAAAAAAAATTGATAAGGGAAAATCTTTTGGAGAGCTACATTCGTACCTTGGATCTTTTTCATTTTTGATGTTTAATAGCCCATTCCATCTCCTTCTTATTTTCACTAGAGCTCTATTATTATACTAACCTTTAATTGATGAATTTTATGTTATACTTGGGTATAGTTTCTTAAGCTTAAGTCTGAAGGGTCTTTGAGCATTTTCAAAACAAAAATTAAGGCTCTTGCTAAAGAACAAGAGAAACGGTCATCAATGTTTCTATTTTAGGAAAACACAATTGAGGAAAGTATGTGGGCAATAGCATTTTGAGGATTCCACCTATGTACTAAGGGGATTGTGTGAAACAAAAGATAACATTGAGTACAAACGCTTCCCAAGATGGAAGTTACAGAAATCAGAGATGCCAACATCTCACAAGATCTTTTGGCACGCTTCAACGTCAATTTGTGATGTTCAGAAGAAAAGAACCTCTCTGCTTTAAATGTCCTTGGACTTGTATGGGTTCCCAAATCTGCGGGGTCTTTGAGACGCATGTTGAAGTGGGGTGGAAGCAGTGAGTTTGTGCTTGTTACATTTAATCACTCAATTCCATGTCCAACAAGGTTGGTGTAGTAAGAGGGATAACACCCTTTAAATCCTGGTTTGGCATAAGCTAATTTTAGCAATTTAAGGAGGTCTTCAAATCTAAGGCTATGGGTCGGATTCCCAAGAAGAAATCCTAGGCATTGGATCCACATCACAAGATATTGTGATCCTTGTCATGGTATCAACTGATGGTGTGAATGGGGGAAGCAATTTTGAAAACCCTACTACCCATGAGCCTATTTGAGAGGAGTGTGAAGTTTGATGAGTCATCCTTGACTTTTACTTCCACTGAGGTTCTTTTGCCCACTGATTCAGATTCTCGCTCATCAGATGATGATTTTGTTGAGAGAGTTCCTCATCTCCCTACTCCTCCCGATCCTCAAACTTTTGAGTCTTCTAATTCTGATAGTAGTGATGATGAGGACTATGTCCCTTCTCACTCGAGTGAAGAATCTTCCGACTCTGAGCTTGATCCTTTAGGACCTCTTTGGGCCAGGAAAATTTTAGCTAGAGTGCGTGGAGATTTCACCGCTGGAGATCCTTTAGATGACAGATGTACTCACTCGAGTGTTCGTTGGACCCCACTCCTTCCAATTACCTCTTCCTGGCACTGATCCAATGTCGTCTATTCTCTTGAAGCTTATGGCGATTCCTAAGTTGTAGATGATTTTTAGTATTTAGATCTATAGAAGTATTCCTCACTCATAAAGAATGACACTTGGGATAGGTTACCCCTCTTCGATGAAAGGATTAAAATATATATTCAGTGTAGGTCGGATACTATTGGACAAAGTATGCAGCCACATGGAGAAGTCGAGAATTATTGAAGTGTGCACCCTTATAGCTAAGGGAACAACATTACCAGCTAGATGGGGTTGATTACTCAGAACACCTCCACGTCCGGTTGCGAAGAATGAGCTTGCCATTCGACTAAACACTTTTTCATATGCTTCTGATTCTGACTTGTATGGTAACCTCCCCAAGCTCTTTATGATGGACGTTAAGATTGCCTTCCTTCATGGGGATCTCTAGAGGATTGGTGATCTTTTATATGGAACTGTGACCTCTAGGTTATTTCCATGATCACTATCATCTCGTTTGCAAGTTAAGCAGATAGTCTCATCTACGGCATCATAAGTTCATCTTGTTGTCATTATTTAAGGATTAGTGCAATGTGGTGGCCTCGTTCCCCCTTGAGACCACGACTCTCATCCCTTTCATACATTTGGCTCTAGTTTCCCTTATCTCAACGAATGTCACCTCTCTAACCCAATGTTATTGACTTTGTTCACTTTAACTTGTTGAGACGAGTGAGCTCTTCCTCTATTTTATTGAATTTTTGGTTAGCATCTCCTGGCAACAAATGTCAAATTACTGAGACTTAGGATTGCTTCATTTTTTGTTCTACTATTGCACATGCTTAACTCAGGCAACAAGAGGTAACATAGTTTCGAAATGTACACCTCGATTCCAAATTCGAGCTGCTTCAGTAGGCTACTGAGGGACTGCACGATGTCCTCACCTGAGTGCATTAGGCCTTACCCTTGACATGATCCAAGTTGGAATCTCTGAATGCTTGTTTACTTCCCCTTGGTTTATGGTAAAAACGATTCGGCAGTTGGGGGGGAGCAAATTGAACTACTTCAAACTAAATACCATGGCAATTTTTCAAAAAATATGGGGGGATAACGTTCGGGATGAAGATGTCCAAGAGTACCACCCCTGACAAGAAAAACCTCAAGATACATGAAAACTAGAAAAGTAGATAGAGAAACTATGTGAGGGTTCTCTAGATGCAGAGCAACAAGAACTTAGAGATGGGCCGGTGACAACCTAGACAATATCTAGCTTGCTTGTTAAAAGCTCAGCAAAGACCGATTTACTGAAAATAAGCCATACATCGAGCTCCTACTGTAGGAAAAAGAAATGATCGAAAGGTTTTCCAATGCCACAAAATCTAATGGTCCAAGGGAATCCAAATAAGAGAATTCAATAGGAGCCCATAATGTTCAGGTTGGAAACTACCTATCAACAATGCCTCTTATGGTAGAGACAAAATGTGATGACATCAGAATGGAATGGGTGTCATTTCTAGTCGAAGGCGAACAGTGATTCTCACATCCGACTTTAGAATTTTAAAAACACAAGGGTTTCTGACATGTAAAGAAGCTTAAGGCGAAGGGATCAGGTTAGACAACACTTATATACGGTTCAGGGTTTGTTGGCGATACTTTTTAGATGTGTGATATGATTGTGATTGCTTGTAGACCACCCAGTTTTATATTTAATGTTGCATAGTCACCATGTCACGTGCTATTCCTATGCCAGGGCAACAAAATAGATTGTGGACAATGAAGATCACACCATGGCATCAACGACACTCCATGGCTGACACTTTGTCGTAGGTTATTTGTTACAAAAACATGTTAGACGCAACAATGTGCATAAGGCTTACTTGCATTCTAATTTCTCTCAGTCTTTGAGGGGAATCTTTTGTGAATTTTACCACTTTTAAATCCCAAGCTGGTTTTGGGCTCATCTTTCACTAATGCGAAAGATAGGTCTTAGTAAAATGACAACTTTTTTATTATTATTTGTTTTTTCATGATTTGCACAAATTCATTGTTTTCAAAAGAATAAAAAAGAGTATTTGACACAAAATAATATTTGCCAATTGTGGGATAACTAGTCACTTTGACCTCTGTTTTGAGTAGTCTTTAAATTGTTCAAATATTGCATTAGAGACCTATAACTTTTGTTATTGTAACACTTTTGATGCTTTTCCCAAAGGATTGTGTCATATTCACAAAAGAATAAAATATTTTTTTTTGTTCCCTATGCATTGTTTCAGATTTGCCAAATTATAAAATAGAATCTTAAATTCCAATAGATTGTTTCAAATTTACAAAAGAATAAAATAGAATCTTTAAAAAATTATATTATATATTTATAACAAATATGAAACAATCCGGAAGGAATCATGAAAAATGTATAATAACAAAGTTGTAGGTCTCTTCAATATCTTTGTACCAATTTAAAGATCACTGAAATCCGAGGTAAGAGGGAAAACTTACGCCAACATTATGAAATATTCTCGTGTTACAAGATTCATGTTTTATTTTTTTTAAATCATTACAAATCTATGTAGAAGTGCAAAACACTTATAATAGGACATTTGTAGGTCTCTTTAATATCTTTTCAACAGCGTAAAGAGTGCCCAGAACAGAGGTGGGGATAAAATGTTATGGTAAAATTACCTCTAAAAGGTGCATAATCAGAATGCAAGTAACCTTATGTGTGTCTACTTTGGAGATACATATCAACATAATTAGGGGTTTCTAAGTTACATAAAAGAGAGAGAAGTTTGACGGTACAAAGTGTAATAATAGTGACGTGGGTCGATAAACACGAAAAACCATTTGAATAATAAAACTTTTTTTGTTTATTTCTTGAAGTGTTAGTGGAATATTACTTGAACACTCAAAAAAATGTTAACTTAAGAGACACGATATCTTCTGTAAGAGACCTAATATCTTCTACAAATTACAATGACTAAGTTGCACGTGGAATATATATATATATATACACACACACAACACAATGCAAATCCAATGCAATGCAATGCAATATATATATATATATATATATATATTGCATTGCATTGCATTGGATTTGCATTGTGTTGTGTTATTGTTTTGCGTTTATAGAGTTTGATTTTTTATTAGTTTTAAAAAGGAGAAGGAAATTGGAGTTATTTGCAGGACATGGTAGTTTGTGATTGTGGAAAAGTTCGAGGTGAGTTTCATGTGTTTGTTTTATACCCCTCATATGTTCGTAAGTATATATATTATGCCACAAATTAACCGCCATCATGTATTATAATTAGTTTGTATTGTTGTAAATGTTTAATAATGATGATATAATTTATGACAACATCATCATGTTATGGAAACAACTCCACACAATTTCCAGATGGTGATTTGTTTGCGGAAGCAAGTAATGTAATATGGGACAATAGAGTCGCATGCATATGACAATATTGAATTCCCTATACTAGTGCAACAAATCAAGGAGTTCTAATGCCATGCAAGATTGGCTCCATAATCATCAAAATTGTTGATTATTTCTTGTTAGATGTCATGACACTTTTGAATTATCTGCAGATGCCTTCACAAATATTACCAATCATCATGCTGGGAAAGTTCACATCGACTATCAACAATATGCACTCATCTAATTCTCTTCCTTTGTTATCACCACTATCAACAAGTCTCCATTGCATGACCTCTTAGTGAATATTCCATCTCATTAGACATCTGGAGGACCTCAAATAGATCCACAAGATGGTGCAGATGGGGAAGCTAATGGATTTGATAGAAACAAGACATCACATGGATGGTCCGAATAAAGTTGTACTTCAAAGACAAAATAATGCAATGTCGCCATATATCTAAACCGATTGTCATAATTTGCATGCTTTGATCAAATTTAGAACATACCTATTAACGTAAAAATAGAAATAAAAAATAAAAATTTACCAACTGTTAAATACCATAGCATCAAGAAACACCTGAGCCCACAACATTTCCATGACAATGTGTATTCTCTAGATTAATTCAGAATTGAAGGGGCAAAGTTATTGGAGACATTTTATACATGCTTACTAATCTGAGCAAGAAGCATTTGCGAAGTAGGGTAGGGAGGGATTTGTTGCAAAGAGCAAAAACAAGACAACGTGCATCTACTGAGAGAGAGAGAGAGAGAGAGAGAGAGAGAGAGAGAGAGAGAGAGAGAGAGAGAGAGAGAGAGAGAGAGAGAGAGAAGCTGCTCGACATCATAGTCGAGGCCACCTCAATATATGGTATGGCTGTGTATTGTACACTTTTGTTATGTTTGCAAGTTTATGCTCAAACCAAAATTTATATGTATTTTACAAAATCTTTTATATGGGTGAAGTAGGTTTCTAGGGCATGGTATGAAATATTGACCATCCAAGAACAAATTCACATTGGATAATGTTTTGGGTTATTTAATAATTAAAATATATATCATAATACTTAAAACGGGATTTAATTCATGATTACACAAATAAATGACACTTAAGACCACAACATCATTTGAATATAAAATAGGGTTAAGGGGTATAGTTGATTGATTAAGAACAAACAAGACCATTCCAAAAGGGGTATGATACTTAGCTAAGAATAGATTGTTTGTGGATCATAGACCATTAGACACATGATTCGAGAAGGTTCATCATCAGAGGACGAACAATACTTAGGAATGCCATAATTCTCGTAGAATTCTTTAGACACCCTTGACATAAGAGGACATTGCTAACAATAGTGTATGAGTTATATCGACAATGATTGTGTTGATTTAAAATATTTCTAATTTGGAAGTCATTTGCTCATCGTCACCTACTTTAGTGAAATTTCACTCCAAACGTCCGCAATGATATGTGTAAACCACTGTAATATTTTATGTGCTTTCTCCATAACTCAACAACAAAGCATAATGAAATATATTTAGAGTTATTGGGTTGTACTCAACCTCAACATTGCCTCGATGTAGGTGAGTGCTACACCATGTACTAATACTCTACATGAGGGATCAAACCACACATAGGATTCTCCCAATTCATATGTGCATAAATGCATTTACATGTATTTCACTTAGGCCATCTTTATGCCGTACACCAGCATGCAAGTGGTGTGTGTGATTAGATTTTTTCTCTTATAAAACTTCAAAAATGTATTCAAGAGCATATGTATACATCAAAATCAGTTATGTGCGTATTGTGCTAGTAGATACATGTTCTTAAAATGCCTCTAGGGGATGAGTATATATAGTGTTCTAAAAAATGGATTAGGGACCTATATCAGGGTGAATGTGCCGACTCAACAAGATCCTAACGACTAACAAGGCCAACAAGAGGGTACTCAACCCAAGAAATTCAACAAAGGACATGTCAGCCATCTTGGATGCTATTGATGGACAACACTTTCCTAGAGCGCGAAAATAAATCCTCAAAATGGTCATATCCAATCTATACCATAGTAACTAGAACTTGGTGGGCAAGCTGTCACATGGAATACTTGAGGGTACCTAGGACAATCTCAGTATCTAAGTAGTAGCCCCTCTGCAATATGCAACTTTATCCCTACCTCCATACAAGCGCCAATGATGGATCCCTATCGGCTACGGTCTATCGTAGTCAGAACTATAAATGGCTACAATAAGGCATTGCTTCCAACTATTTCGGACTTTTCCTTTTTAAAACTTGTAATGAGCAATCATGGATGTAACCTTTTCAATTTCCATGTCAATATATTATTTCCTGTTGACCCTGATTGAGCACCTACAATATCATACAACCTAGTATTTTTAGTGGAGCTTATTGTAAGTTTCTCTGAGGAAGGTAGTGAACTCTATCCACGTTGGACATTTGTCATACTGGATGAATATCCAATTCCTGATCTACTACTTGGATCACCTTTACGGATGGCTCCTATTAGGGAACTATGAATCTTCGGCCAAAATCCTTCTGGATCACATCTTTCCAATGGGAAAGGATTTTTCCCAAAATCTTTCTGGAACTTTTGTTTCCACTATACAAGTCCTTATAGCTGCAACTGAATGGTGATACTTCGAGGCATCACAATCATTACTAATTACTGGGTAATTGTCATGGACCCTAATGTCCGCTAAGTTGGACTACATTCCATCCCATAATTTTGGAACGTGTCCATGAAAACTTGGTAAATCTATGTGTGTGTATGATACAGGGTCCATGCTGTCTGTGTGTGTTGTCATGACACATGCATACCATCTCTACCCTGTAGGGGTCTTATACTTTGATAATACCATTTGGAAGAATCGTACATGATGATCCACTTACCAACTCTAGTTGATATGGTCATGCGGCTACCTATAATAATAATTATCAACCCCCATCTGCTCATCTTATGTAACGCATCTCCATGCCAATGATACAATAATGATGGTCTCCAAGTCCCATGCTGTAACAACTACTACCTCTACATCGGTCAAAAATCATCCTTATTAGGCATTATCTCCCAAGATCATATAATATCAGCACTGTACCATCTTAGCTCCATGGTTGGGTAAGCTCATCTATTAAATAATTTAATGAACGACCTAAGCTGTGATTGTGCAATCATGATAGTGATCATGCAACCAAATCTAGTAACAGGTTAAAAGGACTCTTGTGCTAGTGCGACAGAACCTGTCTAGGATATACACGTAACATACATATATAATATATGTGTGTGTCTGACAGATCACATATGACATATGGTTATGTAGGATTGAATCAATAGAATTTAATGTAATACCCATTAGGGAAAATTCTGAAAGACCTATTAGTTATTTTAATGCATTTATATATCCCCCACCTCTCATTTTCCCTAGATACCCTTGGTACCATTCTAAGCAAGGGTGAAATTATTGGATATTAGTATATGTACCAATTTCATCCAAACTGCAATCACAATTGAGAAATTCGAATGGATTGCCTTGGACCGCATCAACATCAGTACTCATCTCAAACAATTATTGGATGTACACACATAACAAAGGTCCATGTTAGAAAGTCAAAAAAGCTCATATCAGATCGAGGGAGGATTCTTATTAGTTTATGAAATTTCATGACATGAGTTATGAGGGAGTCCATAACGACCCCAAAAATCATTTATCTTCCAAAACATTTTAAGGATATGTTATAAGCATAATATCAATTCTAGTTGTCGGTGATCTAAAGTAGGTCTAACTTTTTAAATTTACATGTGTATGTATTATTGAACACTAAAGCTCTGCACTATTGCCTGATGCTACCTTACAGTGGTGCATTTTGTAGCTTCACAAAATGTCAAACATTGCACTGGCAAGTTCTGCATTACCACCAACTATGAGTGTGTGCTAACTTCCTGGTTGAGTATTCAACTAATTCTGCAATCAATTTACAATATTTACATCAGGTATAATTACATTATCATATGCTTGAATTCTATTGAAAACATGTGCTAGAATTTGAGGATTCTAATAAATACGTATTTAATCAACTTACATATTACATAATGTTACAATAAATATTTAAATAAATATTACATCATAACATAAGTAAATAAAGAAATAATTACAGGAAATAAATAACACAAGTGACACAATATTTATAGTGGAAAACCCCAATAGGGTAAAAACCACTTTGAAAATAACCTTTTACTTCAAAGAACTTATTTTACATCTAGTAAGATCACCTCCTCCTTTGAAACCCTATTTACCAAGGGTAAAACCAAATCACTTGATTTGCACACCTTTAATATATTTCGAATATATCAAATGAGGACCTAAAGTCCTTTTTATATAAGGTGATTGGGTATGTCTCCCGACCCACCTTTTTAACCTAAAATGGTTGACACATACACTTAGGTTTATAATATTTAATATTAGAAATATAATCATTTCATGATATTAAATATTTAACCTAAAGTATATACCTAGGTTAGCATATTTAATAATAGAAATATAAATATTTCATATTATTAAATATTAACCTATATATTAGTGATGGACCCATATACATTAAGGGTTGGCCAGACCACTTAATCATTATGTTCCAACACTCCCCCTTAATGTTAAGTGTTTATAACATAACATATGCCAATAGATTACCTTCCTGTGGTACACTACAAGATTTACAATCTTAAACCATAAAGGTTTTAGGCTAGCATATCGGGTGAAGGAATTATAACACCTTCATCATACTCAATTTACCTTTTAGGTACAAAAGGATTTTGAATCTCAAATATCATCTCCATGATCAATGGCTAAGTATGATTTGTGAGTTTTACATGTTTTCATATGTTCTCATAAAAGGTTATTGAACCCAAGCATATAGGAGCCTTTTACAACCAAGGACCTCCTTAATAATATGCTTAGTACTGGATGTTTACAGTAAACTTCAATAGCACTAAAGAGTTTACTAAAGACCTCCTTTAAGATCTTTCTATATCCACTTTCTAAAAATAAGCCGAGGAGGTATACATTCCCGAAGGTCTTTTTTTCCACACTTACCCTGAAGGTCTTTTACAAATTCCGATAGTCTTTTTACAAAAACCAAGTTCCATTAGGAGGTGACATTGTCATGCACACTCCCCCTCAATGAAATGATCTGATAATCCAAATCTTTTCATGAAAGTGACAAAATTTTGCAGCACTCAGGGACTTTGTGAAGATGTCATTCAACCTGCTCTTCAGTCAACATGAACTTGAGATTTATTAGTCATCACTTAGCACCTTCTCACAGGTGAAGTCGTATATGTATCTCAATGTGCTTCGTCCTCTGATGTTGAACCAGATTCTTAATCAAGAGTAATGCAAACTCTGGCCACCACATAGAAGAGGAATACTTCCTTTCTACTTCATGTGTATCTCTACCAACAACCGCTTAAGCCATATGGCTTCTTTATTTCTTCCATTGCTACTTCAACTGCTCTCAGTAGAAGGTTTCAAATGGGAAGAAACATTGCATTGCATTTGTTATTCCAATCAGTAATGGTTCCTACACCAAAAAAACTTGAACACATATTTGGATTATATTTTTGATAACACAACATCAGTATGGTTAGAATCACAAAATCCATATAAGATAGCATTTTCATTCTTATTATAATGCAACCCATAATTGATTGTTCCTTTAATATATCTAAAATCCTTTTTACAAGATTCCAATGATCTCTAAAAAAGGTTCCTGCATAAACCTTGAAGTAATTCCTACTGTATAGGAAATATCTGATCTAGTTATAGTTAGATAAATCAAACTATCAACTAACAACACTATATAAAATAGGATCAATATTTTTCATATGCAAATTTAGGATCAATATTTATTCCAACTTCCATTGAAGTAGAAAATAAGTTTATAATCAATCATAATTTACAAAAATTTTCAATACAATGGTTACATATTGTGTTTTGAAAAATAACAATAGAATGAAATACAAGTCATACAAAGAACATGATGTGAGAGACCTAACTCATTCATTTCAAAGTATTGATTTCAATTTCTCTTTAATCCTATGAATTAAATCAAAATTGGTCACCAGTAATCATAAGTAAATCATCAACATATATACATATAATGATAATATGTGAGCCTTATTAGTTAATGAATATATAATTGTTAGAAGAACAATTAACAAAACCTAACAGTTTAAAGAACGAAAGAATTTTTGCATACCAAGTCTAAGAGCTTATTTTAAACCATACAAGGATTTTTCAACTTACAATCATAGTTTTATTTACCAATTTCTTCAAATCCTTTAGGTTGAATCATGTAAAGTTCTTCTTTTAAATCACAATTCAAAAAAGTATTTTTTCTTATCCATTTGGTGGATTTCCCACCCAAATTGAGTGGCAATTGCAAATAAGGCCCTAACAGTACTCATTTTAACTACAAGGGAAAATGTCTCAACATATTTAATACCAAGTTTCTGATGAAACCTCTAACAACAAGTCTAGCTTTATGTTTAGGTTGATACTACCATCAACATTATATTTTACTTTATAACCACCTAGACCCTATAATACTTCACGGCTCAGGTTCATACAAGGTAATTAATGCATGGTACATATGATGGCTTCTGGTCATTTTCCTAAGGTTAATAGGATTTGAACTTTCTAACATAGATTGTCCAATTTAATTTTTTAAATAGGAAGATAAGAGTTTCATAAACATCTATAACATCAAAACATCATCATTGAACCATTTACTAAATCAAAATCAAAACCATCATTTAGAAGCATTTAATTGTAACTTCAAGAAAGAAGACAACACATGTAAACCTTCCACTAGATTATATCTATACATTTCATATAAGCTTCAATAATTAACATGTTAACATTTCATGCCATAGTTTTGAATTATTCGAAACTCTGAGATATAAAACAAGATGCAAAAGAGAAATTTATCAAAAATATAGAGACCATTTCTTTGAATTCCTTCAAAATATTATACTCTCATTACTATCCTTGATATACAAGTATCCTTCATGCATGAATTCTAGTTGTGTCCATACCTCTTTGGGATGTTTGATATTATAATGTGTAGAAGGTACTCGTCGTTCACATTGCAAAGTAATCATAGAAAAAGCCTCCTGCATTTGTTGACAAGAATTATTCATGTTATCTACAGTTGTTTGACAATACACAGTGGAAGCAACCTCAAATCCATAAAGAAAAAATCGTCAAAGTTTCCTCGCCATAAATTCTATTTTGAACCCAAAAGTTGTAGTTGGTTTTATTCAACATTTGGGTTTTGTCAAGACTGAAATAGTTGGACAATTTTTTTCCTAAACCTGTAAAACAACCCCATTATAATATACAATGTACCACAGATTTAGATACATATTTATCGATAATAAAAACAATACTTTTAATAGAATCATATAGCAAATTTTATAGATCTAAAGAAACTATTTGATCATAACTAATCCTGTCATTACAATGCATTATAATTAACCTCCCATGATCAAAATAATAACCCATAATATAAAGGGCTCTAACTTATACACCAGATTTATATAAAAAATATTTCTAACCATATAGAATTGAAGAAGAGACCCCTAAGAATGCATAACTTCAAATTTCATAAAAAAATTAATGTAGACAAAAACCCTACCAATTAAATTTGACGTCTAAATGACCGTCATAATGACTTTTTTTTGGGTTGTCGTCACATGTCATTTGACCATCAATTTTAACACAAAAAGTTTCCTGGAAAACAAGTATATGTGCTTAAATTTGACGTCTAAATGATCATCATATTGTCTTATGTTTGATCTACCGTGACGATCATTTGGCCATCAAATTTAACGAATCCAAAACTTGTGTATTTTTAAAATGTGAAATTCCAGAATTTTTTCTTTGTATAATATTACATAGGTTATATGTCAAATATATTATAATAGCCTATTGTTAATTTATAATGTAAAAATATACACTTTTTTAAAAAAAGGTATATAGTTTATAAAATGTAAATAAAAAACAACATTGTATGTTGCATAAAAATTATAAACCTCACTAAGTATGATTTTTTTTTTACCCTAAAAAATCAATTTTAAATGAAAAATATCGGTCCACTTTTCTAATTATTATTTTTGGTTTTTATATGTTATGAACTATGCAAAGGTTACATTAATATGACATGAGGAAACATATAGTTAGGACCAGTTTTCTCCCTTTGATTAAACATGCCTACTTGTGTCATTATTTCCTTGGAAAACTTAAGAATTGATGATTTATCATATACTTAGGTTTTAAGTAATTATGATTCTTTTGTAATGATCTCACTTAATTTTTAATGGGGCTTGTTTAGAGTTGGAGTAGTTGTTATATGAGGTGTCCATGCTTTTTAATTTACTATTATTATTATTATTGCAGGGAAGTTATGATGGTATGAATATTAATAATCTTAGACTTACATGGATGAATTTTCAGGGATATAATTTTTTAATGAAATGATTATTTTTATCATTAATGGATGGTTATGGTTTAATCGATTTAGATGGTTTCCAAATAACATATGGAATTTGATGGATTTGTAAATAATAAATGCATCTTGTAACAAATTATGAAATGTGTCATGGTTGAATTGTCATAAGTTCCAAAATTTTCACATAATTTCTTGAGATCTGTTGGGTGCTTCATTTAAGCCTATTGTATCAAATGGGTATAATCAACCACCAAACAAACATTAATTTATAGGTTCACACAGGAGAATGTGGGGCTCATATTTTACACCTCCAAGAATACATAATTGGTCATTTGAAATGAATCCTCACCCCTCTTTTGATCGGTTTTGTCTTTCTTGACCATGGTTTTGAGTGGATATGAGAAAACCATTCTCCTTGTGTATATTTTTTCATTGTTACAAGAATATTGGGTTGTTTCCTTCCAGGGTCATTTCATTGTTAACCATTTAATGACCTCTTATTTAGAATCATTTAAATAAGGGTCTAATGATCATATTGTATTAAAGGTGTTTTTGTTAAACAACAATGTTTACAGGAAGCTTGGGACAACCTTAAAAAAAGGTTAGGTTATCCACACCACATCTAAAGTGGTCCACTTTTTTCAAGCCTAAATTGGGCTAAAAGGGGAACTTTGAAAGGTAACCTTTTACCCATCAGAGAACTTATTTTACATAAAAGATAGACCTCCTCTTTGAAACTATATTTACTGCAAGGGTAAAACCCAAGGGTCAAATGGGATTTTCCCTCCCATTTGAGATATTTCCCCATATATCAAATGAGGATTAAGTCTTTTTATATAAGGTGCCCTCTTTGGATTCTCCTGGGACCCAATTTTCATTAAAATGATTTTACATAAACCTTTCTTAGATATTTTAATCATTAAGGCCCTTGTCTAATGGATTTAGAGACATAATATTAAATTAGGTTTGAAATGAAAGGGTGATATATGTACCCCTATCATATTGGTAAGGATACATAGAAATATAAATATTTCATTTTCCTCTTATTGAGGGGATAATTAGTTTTGGGCCTCATTTTCCACTTGGGATTTTGGAGGAGAACTTGGAAAATAATTGGAACTTGGGGATCTTGGAATTGATTTGGAGGTTGACTTACTTTGTTGAGAGGTAGGCCTCTCCTCTCCTTTGTTTTTTTGTTTTGAATGTGTTAAAAAAATATGGAATGGATTTCTTATTATTTTCATAAATTATTTTTGTGGATGTTTTTCCTTGTTTTCCATCCATATCACTTGAGATGGACTTGGAGTGTTGGGAAAGAGGGGGTAAACCCCATCTTGCACCCTCATGGCTTGATGGAAAATCCATGATGGGATTTGTTTTTAATTTATTTATTCCCTCATATAGTTGATGAGGAAGATGAGATTTCATATGGGTTAAAACTCATCTCCCTTTCATTTGAAGGAAATATTCCAAGGTTTGAAAAACCTTGGCAATGAGGAGGGTTGGAGTTGGGATTTGGAGGCTATAAGAAGTTTCAAATTATGGTGTTCTTATTGGAAAAGTTTTTAATGAATGGAATATAAAATGGTTTCAATGGTAATTATTTCCCCCTTTCCCCTTCTATAGACACTAAATC
This sequence comes from Taxus chinensis, assembly GCA_019776745.2. NCBI lineage: Eukaryota > Viridiplantae > Streptophyta > Pinopsida > Cupressales > Taxaceae > Taxus > Taxus chinensis. Next base: position 25,515 of record JAHRHJ020003242.1, on the reverse strand, counting down.
ACACACTTTGGATACATTTCTAGGTCCTAATCACATACCACTATTCATATGATTCCTAAGCGAGAAACGTTGTAATTTACATCTATCTTTGGCCTCTTTATTTTCTTTCTTTCTTTCTATGTGGTCTTGCACACCTCGCTACCCAGTCTAAATTTCACTGCTTTATCTTTCTTGACTCTACACCAGCACCCAGCTAGGACGCCAATGCCTAGATGCCCCCATCCCCTCTGGGTGCACCCTGACCTCTTTGTACTTACTCACATCTTTTGGGCCTCTTTTATCTTTTGGGCCTCTTTTTTTCTTATGGGTTAGCCTTTTAGTTGTAATTACAAAATTCAAACAAGGGAATCATATAAATACAAAGCTATGTGACCATAATAAAGGACCAAGCTCTAAACATCTACTACTATCACCTAAGGTTGCATCCAAAGGCATTTCAAGAGCATCAAAGCATCCATCTAGCTTCATTCAAGGGACAAGGGACTGTTATTTTCTGCATACACACATAGGAGGGGAATTTCATTTTGACATCCACACATCTATTTGCATTGTTACATCTAGCTATTGTTTGTTATTTGGTGCATCTTACACAAGAGCTTCCTAGGGCACAATTCTACACACACACACACAGAGAAATACATGGAGTTTGAGATGTAGTGCAACACTCGGTCATAAGTTCACTCAGTTGGGTGACCACTGGGGACAGTCTGAATCTCCATTTTGCATCTTTTTGGTTTTAGGATTTGATGTGGTTTTGGGGGTTTTACAGGAGGTCATTTCTTTTATTACAGGTTATAGGAAAATTCGTAGTGATAAGTCCAACGACATATAGGTGATCCAAAGGTGAACGATAAGCAACAGAAACATTAGAGTGACACAAGAAAATTCAGGTTCTGACCATTTTTGCAGTCACAGGTGCCCAAAATAGGTCTGGCACCTGGTGCCCCTGACCCTCCAGGACACCCTGAGTCCAAGCACTTTCGATAGTCATGTAATTTTTTGGGTCATGATTGCAACAAATTGTCCTCTTTTTCATCATTTTTCAGTCCATCACATACTTTAGGATTATTGTGAAATCAACTAAGTCTTATATTCCCTCTCTTGCACACTAGGGTTTTCATTTTTATCTAGCTTATTACTTAGGTCAATATGTACTTTGATTTATTATCATAGTGTTGTTACTCTAAATTAGGGTTTAGCATTTATTTATTTTTAAATCATTTGGTGAACATTCTTTATTTAAACACTCTTGAGTCTTCATCTTAAAGTTCATGGCTTTCCTAGATATCTCTTCATGATATTTCCCCTATGATTTCAATTCACGAAAACCAATCCAAATCTTAGATAAAATAATTTCAATCTTGTTAATAATCGATTCATACTTCAACTAATCCAGAATAGATTGCAAACATTTACTAAAGAATCTCAACAACTTATCTTTTCCATCTTGGATAGAATAAAACTTGTTTACAAAGATCTTATCAATATATTGTACAAATCCATTCAAAACTTGGGTATTAAGGATTGTCCCTTATGTCAAGATAAATAGGATTTGCCTTGTCTATGGAATCATTCACAACCAATATCGGTTATTTCCCTTGCTAAAATAATCTAAAATAGATTTCTCTTCTCAAGGATAACTTCTTAAGCTCATGTTTAGGAAATTTCACCTTCTACATCAACAGTTTAATGGCCAAATTCTATGCCTGTTGTAAATGTGTCACATTTAGTTCCAAATCAATTCTTACACACTAGGTCATGTGCACTAAAGTGATTTTTTGTCTCAATAGTTCATAAAATGGAGTCCTAAGATGGAATTGCAATATATTTCAATGATCATGGACCTCCATTCAAAAGTTTTTATCGTCATTCCAACTATAATTTTATATCCTCTGGATATGCATCCTTGTTGAATAACAAGTGGATTATCCACAAAAATTACCATCCACTTAATGGAATAATGCTTTGTGATAACTCAACTCTTGCACCGTTCAGTAAACCACCTTAAATGCTATGATACTTTATCAGAGATTTTTAGGATATTGGAATCCATATACATTGTTTCTCTTGAAGCATCTAATTACTAATCCCATGGTGAGATCATAATATAGATTATTAGCAAACATATTCTAATATTGATCAAAGATGATATGTCATCATTTCCCATCATAGATGAAGTTTACCAAAGATTCAAGAAGAATCATAATCCCAACCCAAACTCATTCATCTCAAACAGCTATCAATTGTTTGAATTGTCATTTCCTTCAAGTTTTGAATATTCTATAACATGTACCTATTGTCAAACTTGATTCAACCTCTCCTCTAACTCTTTGAAATCTTGGCTTGATGTATATTAGTGCACTTCTATAGATATGTCATCAATCCCACATAATTCCCCAACCAATCAGAACTTTGCATTTTTATAGCAAGAAACTATTGGTATCTACTCGATGGTAAGCATAGCTAATTTCAAACTCCAAGATGACTCAAGAATCGCAATGGTCCTATTGCATTCTTGGAAGTCTAATGAGTTATTTTGGGGATGTTGAGATCTCATCTTATTATAACTTAGGAGATGCATGCAATGTGATGCCTGTCGATACCATGGCAATGATTGTCTCTTAGATCCACAATCATCACTGCATAGATCATCATCATCAAATGGTTGGGGCATCATTGTTTACTTTCCCAACTTCTAGCATTATAGGTGTCTAACCATTTCTATAATTTAAGCATTGATTTGCATCGGTAGTCTTTATAAATTCATTTACACATCTTGATAACAAGAAAATGTATCTTCCCTTAATCTTATGACAAACTCTTATGCTATAATTCAAATTTTATTGTTGAGGGCATACTACATCATTAACCTTGTAGATCATACACATGACACATTTCACAAACAGAAAATTTAAATTATCTACATCTTGTCTGCAAAACATTTCTCACACATCATCACTAACCTGGTGATGAAGCACTCTTTAGAGGAAGTGGTTCATACGTGACTATTGAGGGTTTAAATATGAAATGAACCTCATCAAACATTGCAAAATTTATTCTTGTGAATTCAATTGATCATATCTATCTAGCACATAATTCAAAGCATATTCCTAATGACACGCTCTTGATTCTAACATGGTAACAATAATCTTGACCTTTTGAGGGGTATTTTGACTAAATGATCCTCCATCAACAATCATTACAAATACACATAGGGGCATGATGTTCCTATAAATGCACACTTTTCATTCCATTCCATTCAGAATCCTATAAACATACTCATCCATCTTGGATGCACATACTCTATGCTTTCTCTGGAAAAACATTGGTAATTAATAATTGGTTGTTTAGTGTAAGAGGAATATACCATATTCAAGCTTTTAAGCTCTCATGTTCAAGCTTTTATCTTGAGGAATACAATGACATGAAGGGTGTTCAACCCTGCATTTGCACACATCACATTTACACAACTGATTCTAGACTAGTTAGGAAGTCACAAAGGAGGATAAACTTTGCCTTCAAATTGATATTGTAAAGACAAACGATTGAGAAACTTCTTCAAGTGGAATTTATCTATCCAATTTCAGATAACCAATGGGTCTTCCCATTGGTTATCGTGCCAAATAAAAATGTAAATGGAACCTGTGTGGATTATTAGGTATAGACATCTAAAATGTAACCATAATTAATTTTGATTAATTTTTCCCATAAATATGCTAACATCATCATTATCTAATTAATCCCTTTCCTATAAAATACCACATATACCCTTTATCCTAATTAATTTCATCATTTATCTAATATCCCATAATTTCATCATTAATCCCTTTAATTCATTATTATATCCTATTATCCCTTCTTAATCCTTATTATCATTTTCTAGGAATTTAATATTCCTACACCTACCTACCCACCTACTCTACACCTACCCTACACCTAGCCTCTCCAGTTAATTACATCCCTAATAATATTTTATTAATCTAATCTAATTCTAAACTAATCATATCCTCTTCCTCTAAATCTAGAGGTTTCTATTATTAGAAGCCTCTCTAAACTTCTCCCACTCTCCATTGAATTTTAAATTCAATGGAGGCTTCTCACAAAATCTATAATTCTCCACTCTAGAATCCTCCAATCCTCTCCTTAATCGTCAACCATTGATCCTCATCCCACTTAGATAAATCCTCGCCATCCATTCTCCCTACCACAAACTATAAATTTATCTCTCCTCCTCCATGAGAGCAAGAAGGAAGAATGCATAACAAATCTCTTCCATTTTCTATTTTATCCTCTATCAATCATCCACAATATTTAATCAATTCAATCCAATCTATCAATCTGAAATCTATCATCCATTAATCCAAGTGTCTCCACAAAATTTGAAGCAATCAACACAATCCATGAGAAAATCTAACACAACAAAGGAGGAGTATTGCATATTCTCGGTAAGTGTAGCTATTAATCTCTCTCCCCATTTCCATCTCTTGCTCAATCTCAGGTATTGTTTATAAGGATTAGCATAGGAGAACATTTTCTTTGTTTTCTCAACATCATCCATATAATGAATAATCACAAGATTAATCATTATTATTTAATCCATTTTATCGTATTTACCCTTTATCATTTTATCACCATTTATCATTTATATCATCATTCCATCATTAATCCTCTTAATTCATTATTTTATCTCATCTCATCCTTAATCACTTTTATTTCATTATCATATCATATTATCCTATCATAATCCTTATTCACATTTTCTAGGAATTTAATATTCCTACATCTACCTACCCACCCACCCTACACATCCCTACACATAACCTTTCCATGTAGCCTCATCCCTAATCATCTTTATAAACCTAATCTAATTCTAATCCTAATCACATCCTCGTACCTCTAAATCTAGAGGCTTTTATTTCTAGAAGCCTTTCTAAATCTCTCCTTCTATTGAATTTTTAATTCAATGGAAGCTTCTTCCCTCCATGAAATTTTGAATTCAAATTCTAGAGTCTATCCACTCTAGAATCCTCTAATCCTCACATGGATTCTCCACCCTTGATACAAATACAACTTGGCTTCATCTTAGGCATTGAATTATCCACCCCTCAACTATAAATTGAGTTCTCCTCCTCCATGAGAGTTAAGTCATAGAATCCATAACAAAGCTTTGCCATTTTGTTTCATTAATCATCCATTTTATCCTTTTATCCAATCAATCCATCATCCATCTTAAATCAATCCATCATTCATCTAAAATCAATTCATCTTCATCAATTAAGTAATTAAAAGGAAATCAAGGGGAGGTGTTGCTCGTGTGTCTCCACCAACATCTGAAGAAACCAAAAATCAATCAAGAGAAAATCCACAACAACAAAAGGTATGATATTTGCATCTTCTTAGTAAGTACATGTATTATTTATCTCTCATTTTTAATCCATTGCTCTATCTAAAGTATTGTTTGAGAAGATTACATTAAGAGAACAACTTGTTTGTTTTTCTTGCATTCACAAGCTACTATTTTCTTGCAATACATTTTTAGTGCCCACTGTGGGGCTTACCCCCCACTTATTTATTGTTTTCAACTCTATTTTATCCCTAGAACAAGTGATCAAAGTTTCAACAATTTCACTTTTTTTACACCTTCAAATTTTGAGTTTTTGAGCTCAAATTTCGTTCCTAGCACTAAACAACACCTATGACTTGTGTTTTGGCGCGTATGCTGCACAGAATGGAACATTTTCCATAAATTGGTGCCTATGCCCTATTTTTGCACCAATGTTGCATGTTTCAACACCTATGCTTTAGCCTTGAATCTTTGTGATTGCATTTTTTGGACCCATTTTAGGATTTTTTCATACATTAACGCCTTTGTGACTTGTATTGGCACCTTTTCCCTACTTTGGCACCTATGCTACATAGTTTGGAACCTATAATATTGGCACTTATGTTCTGTGTTGTAGCGATTTTTTTGCGAAAATTTTGAGAGCCATAAATTTTGATCCTGAACTCGAAACAACTCCGTTTTTTTTTTCCAGAAAGGCATAAAAAAGATCTATGTAGTGAAAGTGTTAATTTAGAATTTTATAGGATAATTTATTCATGGTTTTCTTTTTCCTAAATCTTGTCATTTTAACTACACATTGAGTTATATTTTCTTGTTCCAAACTACTAACACTTTGTGTGCAACGTCTTATGCTTACCAAAGATAAAAATCATTCTAAAACTATGAACCCTTTGTTTTGTAGCACGATCGTTCAAAGACATTGGGGTTATAATAAAACTACAAATATTTGTTTTATAGGGCCTCCTCTTAAAGACCTAATCGCATAATCTTTATCATTTCATTTTATCATCTAACATTTATTTTCTTGCATTATCTTTCTTGTGTGTTTCCCTTTGTTGCTTGTTTATCTCGAAGGCAAAACCGTGTATGTTCTCCTTTTGTGTCCTCAAACAACCTTGAGGATCAAAAGCATCTAGTATTCCCTTTATTATTTTATAGGGGTAATGTGACATGGAAGTGACATCCACACACTTTCCATAGTCCTAGGGTTCTTATGACCGTGGGCTTCATCTCCACGCACATCGATACACCCCATGTTCCATTGGGGTATATAAATTCTTAGAGAGCTGTTAAAATTGGATAAGCACTTTTTTTAAGAGCTGTGTGAAGTGAGGGCATTCCATGTCCCAATACTTAGGCCTCATACAACATCCTTGCAACATGAACTTGGTTCCCATGTAACGCAAGGTATATCTTAATCCCTAAGTTCCAGCCCCCCTTCAACAAGTTTTTATTTAGGAACATTTCCCATTACCCATTCCCCCTTTTTATTTTAAATGCAAGGAGGCCCTATTCCCCCCCAATATATTTCGATATCGAAGAACCCCATTTGACTCCGTAAGTTGATATTTTTGTGTTTCCCTCTAATTGTGGCCCATAATGGATCATGTTTAGTATTTTAATCTTATTCTTATCTTTATAGTAAAATTTACTCCTATAAACTTCTTAACTCCACAAATCTCCTTTATTTGTATTTCATGTTCATTTTAATTTTCTTCTTTTATATGTTTGCTTTGTTAGTTAAAATTTACATAATTCTTAAAAGGAACCTATGGCCGTCAATTAAATAGCCCATAACCATATATTACAGTTTCCTAATGTATAAACTGAATCTAGTCTAAGGGAAATTATGATATCATGGAGCAAAACCATATTATATAATAATCTAATCTCGCCATCCTACACCTACATATGTTTCTTATCATATATATATATCTTATTTGTCAACCATCAAAGGGAGACAGACTTTATTTCATGAAACACCAAAAAACTACCAACAACACCAGATTATTCTACTACCTTGTACACACACCACCACAACCATTTTTTGATATCCGTTTTTTTTGTTGACTGAGTTAACCATACTTTTGAGATACCAAAGAAATGTCAAAAGTATTTCCAAATGTAAGGAGTATTCAAATCAAAGTGTGCAACACGAAATTAAAGAGGTCAAACACACCTTCCGTTTGGTTTTCTTATATCATCCATCCCACGTGTTTACCATAGAAAATCGGAACAACCATTTCCATTCCATACACACTGAAATCAAAGTCACAAATTAGGGGGTATTGAAGGAGGGTAATATTTCCAAAAACAATGTTTGGAACATTCTAAATCCTCCATGTTGGACAATATTTTGTTTTCTAGTGTATACTAATAAATTCCAAATTGCAAATTTCTACAAGAGAGGGAGGCTACAATCAAGAAATCAATCACATTGAACTTTAGTACTGGTAAAATCACAATATAATTTTTTTATATTCATTTTCCTTTTGAATAAACTATAGCTATATTTGCATCGGGAGCCGAACCTTCCTTTCAATGGATTTTTCAACAAATTAATATTAAAGGAATCATCCACTACAAGCTTTAATTTCAAATGAGCTTAAGCTCAATATGCAATATGTTTCCAAAATACATGATCTACTCAAGAAACCACATTACAAGTATCTTTTCAAGTTTGAAGAGAGATTTCTCAAACAAACATGTCTCAAGTTTTTAAGTAATAATAAATATACAAAATGGAGGATTGTACAAGACAATGAAAGTTCCCACATAGCTATATCCATAAAGTTACAATGAGAGTGATGTCTACAAAAGAAGAAGAAGATAACGAGAAGCCCAAGATGACAAGAGTCTCCAACTATATTCCACTTGAGCTCCAACCTTTGAATGCTTTCAAAGAACAAACACAAGGAGAAAGGCTTGTTAAACCACCCAACATTTAGGCATCATTACATGCCTTTCCAAGGTGGGAAGACATGCTAGCCTCCCCCAAGCCCATGGGAGAGAGGACTAGCTTCCACAAATTTTTTCAACAAGATAATGGGAGACATAACAACATTACATTTTCACATTCAAGACAAACTAACAACACTAAGAAGAACCCAAATTTTTGCAAAGAAGGAAAAAGAGGAGAAACCATATTCTACCTCCAAAATGGGGAAGAGAAGAAGAGATATCTCCAAGTGTCAAAAGTGTATTCTGACATTGGAAGCACATAAATAATAATCTTCACAACCTCCTTATTCCTCAAAAGTCATCAAACCCTCCTTATTTCTCCACCCATTCACTCAAAATTCTTTCTTGGGAGGATTTTCAAACCCATTGGGTTTCCCTCGACAAGAGATTGGGGAGGGGGGTTCAAACCATATGAACCACCTTCCCCACCTCAAACCATTTGAGGGGAGTAACAAGAATCCTAAATGTCTTTCCCCTCATTAAGCCATGAGGGTTGAGAGAGAAAATTCCCTCTCTCTTCCCCCACAAACTCCAAAATCCATCATACCATATGATGGATGGAGAAAAATAAAACAACAAACATAATCAAACAAATAGCCACACACATAAATCAACACACATTTTAAACAAAAATAAAACTACGATCTAACATAATATAAAACATAAAATTAGCTCAAGGAGCCTACCTCCAAAAGCTCTCGAACAGTCTAACTTTCCACTTCTTTATCCACGTAAGCTCTAGCTCCAATAATCCACAAGCCTCCAAGAAAAAAGCTCACTAAAACAAAGTCCTATTCTTTCCCCATGAAAGGGAGAATTTGAAAAGAAGCCAACATAAATCCTCCCAAATGAGTGGGTGACATGTGTCACCATTCTCTTCCCTCAAGGTCAAAGATTCTCAAAATAAAAGAGAGAAAAGACAAAATAGCTTTTAACACCCTTCTCTCTAAATTACCCAAAATGAAAAACAAAACAAACTAGTGCAACTTTTTACAAAACACACATACCCATCCACCTTACATGGATGTGACCAAAGGGAGGGAAATTGGGAGGGAAACTCCCTCTATGCCTTGGAATTAAGCCCCCCTACCTATTACCTAGGTTCCAAGGGCCTATTTGCATGCTGAGAGAACCCCCAAACTAAAAGGGGGTCACTTAAAATGCCAAAAATAGACAAATTTTGGGTTTGGCACATTTATGAACAAGTGTAGAGGATGTGGATCCCACCTAAGGGTTCACATGTGACCTTAATACCCTCTAATTAAATATACCTTTACTGAAACACAAAACTTAATGCAAGTGGGGACCATTAAGTCCCTAAATCAAGATTAGAAAGCAACTAAACATACTAAACTAGATTAATATTATATGACATACTACATTACAAATGAGGGTCACTCATCATGGTGCCAAAAATAATGAAATCTAATACTAAGGCTTCATGCAATATAACACGGTTAGGAATTATCCCCATGAGCTACTTGTGAAAAATTGTGTAGCTGCCTTGAATCCCACGTTCTCTTGTGACCTGTCACCTGCACAATCATTACACACATTAAATGAACCTGTCTGATAAAATGTAAATCAAATACTCAATGAGTGATAAATGAAATCTATGTGATAGCATATCATCATTTTGGAATAAAAAATGTGATAAACATGCATAATTATACACAAATTCACCATGAGTTAGCCATAACGATAAAGTGACATACATGCCATAAAATAAAAACATGTAGCTAAACTGAGTATCCATCAAATAAAAATAAGGTCCAAACAACAATCATATCAGTTAGTATCTGTGACATCATAAGATAAGGTGTGAACATAGTAATCAAGCCAAATTGGCACTATACGCCCAAATCTCTATACATGTATAAGAAGGTCAAATATCATAATATAATGTGCAAAATATATTGAATCCCTAGCCAAAACAATGTCTATGATTATAAGATAACAACAAGTAGCTGAGGCTATAAAAATGGGGGAACTACATCCCCCTCCCCTAAAATTAGACTTCCTCTTAGAAGTCACTGAAAGAGAAAGGGATATATGGCCCTCAATGGTGTAGCATCCTCCTAGGTAGCTATTGTCTCATCATATCTGTCCCACTACACTTTAACCTTGGTCCAAGTCTCGACCTCAAAGGGCCAACCTCCTAGTGCTCCAGTATGCATACGGGCTCCAAACTCCACTACCCTCCATCCTCTACCTATAATTTTGAAAAAATACAACACATGAGAAACATTAGGTACATATCTATGTAGTACAGAAATATGAAATACATCGTGGGCCTATGCAAGGCATGGTGGAAAAGCTAGATGCAATAGGCACCTAGACTTATGACCTCTAAAATATCAAAAAGTCCCACAAAATGAGGCGATAGCCTAGAACCCTTTCCACAGTGGATTGGAATCTTATTTGGATGAACTCTCAAGAAGACTTTGTCACCCACTAAGAAGTGAAGATCAATCCTCTTAGTTTCTGCATATGCCTTCTAACGTGATCTAGCCTACTCAAAACATTGTCTAATTAGAACGACCTATTGCTCTAAGTCCTATAGGTAAACTAGTCTAAGAATAATCCTGTAATCTAGTATGTCCCAACTCAAAGGTGTCCTGTAAGGTTTTCCATATAAGGCCTAGTAGGGAGCCATACCAATTGAACTATGATAGCTATTGTTTTATGTAAATTCCAATAAATAAAGATAATCCTCCCACTTCTTATACTGGTCTATCACATACATCCTCAATATGTTCTCCAGCATTTGGTTAACCCTCTCTGTCTATCCATCTATCTCTGGATGATAAGATGAGCTGAAATTAATCTGAGTACCCAGAGTGGCCTGAAATGAGGTCCAGAATATTGAAGTGTAGATGGTATCCCTATCATTGATGATGGTCTTTGGAATCCCATGTAATCTAACAATGTCGTCCATAAATACTTTTGTGATGGCCTGTGCATTATAAGTGACCTTGGTTGGTGAGAAATGTGCAACCTTGGTTAACTTATTCAGAGTGACCATAATGGCATCATGATGATAAGAAGACATAGGGAGTCCTACAATAAAATCCATGGAGATCACATCCCATTTCCACTCTGGAATATCATGAGGATGCAAGAGTCCTGCGGGATGAGAATGCTTTGCCTTGACCCTCAGACACTCAAGGCATCATGCAAAAAAATATTCTATGTCTCTTCAAAGACCTGGCCAATAATATAACTCCCTTTGATCGGAATGCATTTTATTCACTCTTAGATGTACCACGTATGGAGCTTGATGAGCCTTTGTAAAGATGAAGCTACACATATCACCTAACTTAGGAACATAGATGCACCTATGAAATTGAAGTAAACCATCTGTCTCTAAAATACACCCTGAATATCTACCCTCTAATGAACCTTGTGATTCCAACATCTGTCTACCTCCCTCATAAAACCTATCCTCGAGAAGATGTTCAAGAATCCTACCTCTCAAATATGACTGCAAGGTCAAAGATGCAAGCACATGTCATCACCTACTAAGTGCATATACAATGAAAATTTCCTTTCCTTTGATGTACTGCACTTCCATGTTGTACTCGCATAGGAACTCCATCCAATGCCACTATCAAGTATTGAGGTTCAGCTGTGAGAAGATATGTTGTAAACTATGGTGGTCAGTCCTCAAAATGAAAGGTCTACCCAAAAGGAAATGACACCAATGCACAAGCACATGAACAAATCCTACAAGCTCTAAATCATGGGTAGGATAGTTAAGCTCATAGTCTTTGAGCTTACATGACTCATAGGCAATCACCCAATGCTCCTGCAGAAGAATGGCTCCCAAAACCTCTAGTGATGGATCAGTACAAACAAAAAAATCCTCTGTCAGGTCTGGAACTACTAAGATGGGTGCCATGGTTAGCCTTTCCTTAAGCAACTAAAAGGCCTACTCAGACTTTTCTGACCAATCAAACTTCTTCCCTTTTCTCTGAAGGGAAGTAATAGGGTGAGAAATTTTGGTGAAATCCTGAACAAACCTATGGTAGTAACCTGTTAAACCCATGAAACTCCTCACATCAGTGACTGATGTGGGTGTTGGCCAATCCGTGATAGCTTGAATCTTAGAGGGATCTACTAAGATACCCTCTCCTGATATGATGTGACCCAAGTACTGAATCTCTGTCTAAAAGAACATGCATTTTTCCAAGTTCCCATACAACTTCTACTCTCTCAAAACTTGTAGTACCTGTATCAAATTCTCCTCGTTTTCCTCCTCAAAACAAGAATATATCAATATATCATCTGGGAACACTAAGACAAAGTGATCTAGAAAGGTCTTGAATACTCCATTCATGAGGCTCATGAAGAAAACTGGGGCATTAGTCAAACCAAATGGAACAACAGTGAACTCATAATGCCCATAACATGTGTGAAAAGTTGTCTTATGAATGTCTACATATGATATGTGCAACTGATGATACCCTAACTTGAGATTGATTTTGGAGAACACTCTAGCTCCCTGCATTTGATTAAATAAGTTATCGATCCTAGGAAGAGGATAATGGTTCTATATCATGACTTTGTTGAGCTGCCTGAAGTCTATACAAAGTCTGAGAGAACCATCCTTCTTCTTCAAAAATATGACTAGTGCTCCCTAAGGAGATACACTAGGACAAATGAGACCCTTCTCCAACAATGCCTCTAACTAAATCTTGAGCTCATGGAGCTCTGGAGTGGTCATCTGATAGGGTGTCCTAGAAATTGGTGCAGATCCTGACACTAAATCAATGGTGAAATCCACCTCTCTATGGGGTGGTAACCTTGGGATCTCTCCTGGAAACACATATGCATACTCCCTCAAAACTTCATGATCATCTAAGGGTTAATGCTCTGAAGTGATCTTTGATTGATCCTTGATAGTGATAGAAAACAACTGACAACTTTTACATATGCTCCACTTGAGTTGCTTAGCTGAGATCATGTGAAAATAGATAGGTATCTCCATCCGTTATATCACAACTGCACTCCCAAGATCATCCTGGCACTCAATGACCTTATTCCTGCAATTTACCTTAGCCCGATGAGCCTCAAGCCAATCCATACCCAAAACTACCTAAGAGGATCCTAGAGGAATAACTTGGAGGTCAAGAGTAGTGGAGAAGGCTCCAAAATCAAGTACGCAACTCTCCACATACGAGTCCACAACGAGTTTGGCCCCAAAGATGAACTCAACCTACCAACTATCTAGTTACCTAGCCACCACTAGCCCACATTGGTCCACTACAGAAGGAGATATAAAAGAATCTGAAGCACCTACATCAAAAAGTACTGAGATAGAAATACCCGTGATAGTACTTTTTGTCTCACTAATAGTGGCCTAATGCTCAACCTATTGGTTGTTAAGTGCTGTATACACATGATGGGTGCATCCTACATCACCCACCATTTTCTCAGATCTAGGAGCTCTCTACATATCCATGGTAGCAGGTTTGTGTGGGTACATACAAAAATAGTGATTAGGAGACCCACAAATAAAACATCCTCTTGTACCCCTATGAGATGGGGTCCCTCATGTACTCTGGTGAACTGATCCTACCGGCCCAACCCTAACAAAATGTTGTGTGCGAGTTGGTTGCCCCTGCTGAGTACCTTGTCTCCTATCCTTGGCTCCACCAAAACCTCCTCTAGTACCACCTCTCTGAATGCTCTAAGTCTGTCTAGCCTCTTGCTCCTAGTGGCCATTATGTTGTGTCTACTGTTGTGAATGCGGTGGAGCCCTTGTAGCTACTGCTGGAGCCCAAAATCCTCCTCTAAGGGGTGGTGTTGTACCCTGTGACCTCTGACTCTGAAAGGCCTACATCTTATCCTATAACTTTCTCTTGTTTCTATCTTGGTGCTCCTGTGCCCTAGTCATGTTCTCCTCTGATAAGTAGGCCTTCTCAACGGCCTTCTCAAGTGTAGGAGGAGATAGCATCTTAACTACTCCTGTTATGTCTACATTCAGAACCTAAATAAACCTATTTACTTGTAATTTTGAATCTTGTAGGTAGTCCACATTCTATAGAAGATCCAAGAATCTACTCTCTTATTGTGCTACTATGTCAGATCCCTGTCGTAAGTCATGAAATTCATCAATCATCTTCTACATGAAATGATATGACATATAACGAGCCCTAAAACACTCCTTGAACAACTCTTAGGTCACTGTCTCTCGAGTCAAATGGAGCTTCCACTCCTCATTCCTCCACCAAATGCCTGTTGCATCTTGAAGGAGGTGTATGACAAACTTGGATTTGACATTTCTCTCATAACAGTGCAATCCAAAGTAGCTATCAAAGCTAAGGAGCCATGACTCAGCCCCAAATACATTTGTAGAGCTAGTGTAAGTAGGTGGCTGCAAGTGAAGAAGGTCTCTAATCACATTACTTGTATCCCAATTCTGGCGATGTAATCCAACATGTGAGTGGGGTCGGCTATCCCCAAATGGTCCCTCAAGACTGTGAGAATGACTCCAATGGTAAAAGGCCACCCTCTCATGATGAACGGTAGGGCTACACAACCTCTCCCACCTTGGGGTATCATGCTCTGGCAGTTCTAAGTGAGCATCCTCACCTATCGGCTCCTCACCTCCTAATGGGATCTCCTCCTCTCTTTCCTCCTATGGTGGTGGGAGGCTCTACTGCACAACACTGATCAACTGCTAAAGATCCTCTAAGATTTGAGGCCCTAATTTGGGTGTCTGCGGTTCGGGCGTAGGTGAACTATGTCCCAAACCCCTAATCAATCATTGTCTCATGGGTGTCATCCTGTGTACAAGGTAAAGAAAGGGATTATTAAATTGTAACAATTTCAGAAATGTTTTAATCAATGATTTTATTTATTTATTTATTATATATATATTGTGTTATTAAAATATCGTTGACTATCAAATTAATTACCCAAAGTGTCCTTGTGTGTGAACCTGCGCTCTGATACCAAATGTAATGCCCCACATCGGGACACCAAAAGTGACTACAAATTTGGGTAATTTTTTTTTAAGTGGGTAATAATTACTAACGCTTTGCTTAACCATTTCCCATTAATTAATTTATATAAATTTAATTTACCCAGAAATTAAATAAACACTAGCCCAATAAAAATT
Organism: Taxus chinensis; assembly: GCA_019776745.2. NCBI lineage: Eukaryota > Viridiplantae > Streptophyta > Pinopsida > Cupressales > Taxaceae > Taxus > Taxus chinensis. The sequence continues at coordinate 10,084 of JAHRHJ020003242.1, read as the reverse complement.
TAATTTTTTTATTCTATTAAATTCACTAGGGTCACAAAATTTAAGTCTACGCAACAATTGTTATGTTTTCCCACACTTTTAATTAGTTTGCCCACACATCCTCTTTATATTTATTTTTCATTCCCATAAAAATACTGATGACTTAAAGTGTGTAGGGTTGAATAAGGGTTCTAGGATCAATCTAATCTTGACCCTAGATCCTAATCTTGACCTAAAGTTGCCCTAAAGATCTTTATGTTCTTTTCCTTTCTATTTTCTCTTCTCATTTTATTTTCTTTTCTCATTTACAGGTGTAGGTTGAGGAGGAGCTTGGAAGTTTATTTTCATGGAGTTTTTTTTTTATGAAAACAAGAACTCATTATCCTATCATGTATAAATATTTATTTATTTATATATATTTAAAAGATGATTTTATAATAAATTTTCTAACCCCGAATATTTTAAAATAATTTCCGGATGCCGAGAATAATGCACAAGTTCTAATGGAGCCGTGCTCATTTTCGGGGAGAGGAAATGGGTTTTGGTGGAGGAGAAGGGAAGTGGGTTGGAGGTGGGTGCGTGGGAGGAGGGGTGAATGGCTACGCAGATGTGGCAGGGGTCTGTGGGCAGCATGGAGGATAGTGGACAGTGAGGTGTATGCAGGAGTGGGTATGCTCGGCCCTCCCCTACACATGTTTCTTTTTTCTTTTTTTAAACTTACATATTAAACTTTACCTAACTTAAAACCCACCGATATTACTTGTTTTGTATTAAGATTTCCTTTTTTTTCTTATTGTTGTTCACTTGTTTATTATTACATAATATGATATGTTTTTTATCTTTATTCTTATCTTTATAAAATTTACTCCTATAAACTTTAAAACATCACCGAAATCTCCTTACTATTTCATTTCATTTAATTATTTATTTTTATTTTTGCTTTTTTAGTTAAAATTTATTATATTGTTTTAAAATAACATATGATATAAACAACATAACAATATATAAAGCTATGTTTAAAATTAATATAGTTATATTATGATATATTGTTATATTAATTACTCTTAAATATATTTATATTTATATTATTTGTCAAGTAAGGGAGAATATTATTTCAAGTTGTAAAAGAAATTCAGATTTTATTTGCTACCTTCGCTTGTTACCTGTCCAAGTTAATGCACCAAACTAAACACAAAAACCCTGAAAAACTCCAATAAAATCGATACCTGATGGATAAGATCCGAAGATGTAGACGAATGAGGAAGCCGATGTAGATAAGACGGGCGCACACGAGCAATTCGCACAATAGATCCGAGTAACCTGCAAGACACCGATGCTTGACAGAAAAAGACGGCGTTAAGAGATATTTAGGTGGACTGCCCGAGAAGCGGGTCCGGGAAGCGATAAGCTTCCTCGGCGGATGTCAGTCCACGTTTTCAATTAAGAAAAGAAGCATACATGATAAAAGATGTAAGTAAAAAGCTAGATTTTCTGATTGCAGTAATAAGACAGAATCTAAACAGCAGACAGAAAGTACAGAAAACAGGGAACTATGAAATAATGCTGGATTTGTGTTACCTGTGTCCTTTTACCTGTCTGCAGGGAAATCGGCGTCGACTGGGTAGAATCGGCGTCGACTGATGTGGTCGGCGTCGATTGAGACGAATCGGCGTCGACTGGGTGAGATCGGCGTCGACTAAAGGCAGATCGATCAATCAGGGACTGTGCGATAAGATTCGGGAATTAGAAGGTGAATGTGGTCTGCTGGATGTGCCGAAGTTGGCGAGATACTGGAACAGAGTCACCAGATGATAGATGGTTGTGTGCGATGTTGACGTGATGTGGGCAGAGTAACGGTGCTCCTCTCAGGGATTGATTCAGACAGGATCTGCCCTTACTTGACACCCTTGATGCTAAAAGATCTCTCTTTCTTACAGCCTGTGTCTCTCTCGCTCTCTGTTCATGCGTAAGTGCTTCCTTTTTTCATCTGTTCACTTTTTCGCTCTCTCTTCGGTCCTTAGAACTGAGTTCTGGACTTGCTTTTATAATCGGCGCCGCTCCTAGAAAATCGGCGCCGACCATATGGGTCGGCGCCGATCGCGGAATAGACTCCCGAGATGGCCAAAATGAGCGATTTCAAGAAAGATAAGACTTACCCTGAATACGGGAAATATCCCGCTTAGGGAAGAGGAAAAATAGATGTGATACATAGATAGAATAAATTTGGGGTAGATAAGTGATTAAGATGCATGGGAAGAAGCGTAATTAAATATTTAATATTTAATCACTCATGGGTAAGATATGATGGGGTGAATTAAATTTAGAGTAAGTGATTAAATCACAAATTGGATAATATCCCAAGGGGATAGTTGGTGACGTAAACGTGCCCCAGGTTACCTAAGCAAGTAAATGGATGAGAGGGACACTAAATTGAGTAACCAATTTTAAGTGTCTACATTTTGCCCCTTTTTGTCAAGTAACTTGCGATAAGCAAGGTTATGAGACAAAAACAAAGGGATGGAAGAAGGGAAGAATGTGTGATGATGTGATCCCCCTCAAACTAGGGATGGGATGGGTGATAGAACAAACGATCCCAAGTTTGAAAAAGGTAGATGAAAAATGCAGGATGCCCCAGTCGGATGTCTGGAGTAGATCTGATCATTGATGACGCATAAAAACAAATAAAAAGGCAGCAACCTAAGGAATTCACATTGGTAGGACAAACTAGACGGTCTCCTCATGAGACGACGTTAGAGCCTACAGACCCGCTTAACTCTAAGTTGTCAAAAAGTACGAGTGTCCCATGCAAAGGGAACAAACCCGAAATAGATGGTGATATCAAAAAGATGTGCCAAAAGGCAAAATTCAGCACACAACAATGATCAGATAGATAAGTAAGCCAAGCATCAACACTATGGCAAACAAATATGGAAAATCGGCGGCGACCAAATTAATCGGCGACGACTAAAACAAACGGCGTCGACCCAAAAAATCGGCGCCGACCAATCCAGGCACATATAAATATGCGAACGGAAAACGTAAACGATTTATTTTCAACGTGACGATTGATTCAGAGAGAGTCAGAATCTGATTTTGAGCGCCATGGAAGCCTCTGGGAGCGGTCAGAAGCGCAGGAGGACACGACCAGGGGTAAGTGGTCATTCTTGAACCCATTGTACTTGAATTTTTGTTTTCATTGGATTTTTTTTTTGTTTTTGGGAGGCCGGGGTCCGGTTTATGTCCGGACAGGCAGTCGGCGCCGATTGGTAGAATCGGCGTCGATTGTAGCCTGAGCGGCGTCGATTGATATAATCGGCGTCGACTCACATAGATCGACGCCGATTATGTTAAATCGACGTCGATTGGATAAATAACTTCTATGATGATAGAATTTTGTTTCGTATGTTCGGATTTGGGGAAATAAGAGACTAATTATGCTTTTGATGTCGTGGATGCAGGCACGAGAGGCTCTACATATGAGGGATGCCATTCCTGAGTTATTGGAGACGATTCTCCCTGATGTGACTGATGCAGATTGGCGACATTTAGAGCTAGCCGGGCTCGGGGGTTTCCGGTATTACAGACGAGTGCCACGAGATGTGGAGCTCATGCGGGCACTAGTGCGACGGTGGGACAGCCATACGTGCACTTTTTGGTTCAGGACGGGTGAGATGACCATCACCCATGAGGATATATTCAGGATTCTGAGACTGCCGATCACTGGGGACCCGATTGAGATCACACCGCGAGAGCAGCAGCAGAGGGCCCTAGTGCGATTATACAGAGACAGGGCAGATGACTCAGAGATAGTATCTGGGGCAGTGAGGATAGCCTCACAGTACAGGCAGGATAGCCCTCGGAGTAGGCGGATAGCCTTGATTCAGATGGCTATCTCCTACTTTGCCCTGCCAGATTCAGGAGGTGGGAGATTCCCATTGTTACTGTTAGACTGTGTTTGCGACATCCTGCAGTACAGACAGGTTTTTGCCTTCGCTGATGCCCTGATAGCTCAGATATATCATGAGCTATGGATGTACACCACTGGCCGGAGGACAGGGATTGACGTCAGTTTTGTGCTCCATTGCTGGGCATATGAGCACATAGCGGTGATCAGGCCATCCGGGCTTCCTTGGATGCCAGCAGGAGTGGGAGGGATTGATTATGGATTTCGGAGATGGCGGGCTGACATGGCCGCAGGGGATACAGGTAGATCGGCCGAGTGGTACTCTGAGCGTTTCAGGACGCTGACACCAGATCAGGTCATCTGGAGGCCATATCGGGCATTTCCGACATGGGCTGGTCAGGATGCCCACTTGGTAGCATTGAGACGGAGCCGGGTGGTCAGGGGCCGTAGGCCGGATATGTGGGAGCGAGTCCCGTTTATGCGGATATTGAGGCAGTTCGGCCTAGTACAGACAGTGCCGACCACCTACACGCCATATAGGCGGGATAGCAGGGAGACGGATTTGCCGATTTTGATCCCGGCAGACCCATTGAGAGAGGCCCCACCCTCTACAGACAGCGATGATGACGCAGGGGTAGATGAGGGTTACGCAGCATGGTATGACACCGAGCTACCACGACATCTCCCGCCATCTATAGATGCTGACGAGGAGGACATAGCTGCGATGCTGGATAGACTAGAGGGAGAGCATGCCACCCTTACACAGACACATCAGGTAGCTCTGGAGGAGATCAGGGCTTTGACAGAGGAGAGGGATGCCCTGATTGTGGAGAGAGACACCGCTCGCCAGGAGCGAGATATAGCGATCCAGCAGAGGGATCGCTACTTTCGACATAGGGAGGCCCTCAGGGCCAAATATGGAGAGACCGGTGCCACGTCAGAGTCCGGTACACAGGGCACGACCCTAGGAGGAGCACCACCAGCAGCGCCAGCAGCCCCAGCAGCACCAGCAGCATCGTTACGAGCACCGGGTACTGTGAGCCTGAGCACATACCAGTCTCTCCTCGCTGAGGTGAGATACTATGAGGATGCCCTAGCGCAGCATGCCCCAGATGTGCCTCGGTACGGGGCGAGGAGGAGAGCAGCGACGGCTACAGCGAGCGGAGCCTCAGGTGGAGGGAGCACTGGGAGAGATCGAGGTGGGCAGAGACCTCCAGCAGCAGGTGCATCGAGCTCGATAGGCGGCGGCTAGGAGAGACAGCCAGGTGCAGAGGAGGGTGGAGGAGATAGTGTCCTCCATGCATCGGACTTTACTATATAGAGATTGATAGATTTTGTATCTGTATAGTGATGTAGCCTCGATTGGAAGGCATTGTATAGATGGCTTGATTGAAAGCCACCCATTTTTGTACAGACACACATGTATATATAGATTCATCATGTTATTTGTCATATAATTGTACTCATGCTTTTAATTTTGATATACATGGATAGATGGATATAGATATAGACTGATAGAGGATAAAATAGATGTGATTGGATAGATATAGACTGATAGATGATAGAAATATATGTGATTAGATAGATTGATAGATATAACTGATGATGGATGTGATAGACTTGGATAACTTGTGATATTATGGATAGTGATGTAATGTAACTTGGATGTACATTTTGTAGATAGATGGATGATGTATGGATTAGATATAGATAGATGTAATGTACCTTGGATGTACATTTCGATATTTTGATGGATAGATAGATGGATGTTTTGATGTATGGATTAGATATAGGTAGATGTAATGTACCTTGGATGTACATTTTTTGATATTTTGATGGATAGATAGATAGATGTGTTTGATGTATGGATGTAATTTTAATGAGAAATGAATACAGATAGATGTTTTGATAGATAAGATGAATTTAGATAGAAGATAAATTTTGATTGAATTAACATGTGAAATGTCAATTTAACTGGATGCAAGACAAAGAAATGGGGAATACTCTTTGCAAGAGCCAAAGATGTAAATGGAAACAACCTTGACTTAGAAGAGAAGATACTCGGATAAGAAAAAAATGATAAGTCGGACTTCCAACCGACCATAGATAAAATCCAGATAGGAAACCGAAAGACCAAGCATACAAGGCCCTATATAAGATTAAAATAAACCTGACACTAACTAGTCGCAAACCAGATCTAGGATAGAAACGGAAAGAAAAGTAAGTATCTTGTCGGAATTTACAAGGGACAGAATACATGTCCATAGTAGGAAAATAGGATTCTCCATATGATCGACAAAAGGTCTTAAATCTCAGCTTCATGATTTTGGCAGAAAAGCAAACTGATCAATGCGGGAAGTTTGCTTGATATGGAAAGACTGATCGATGCGGGAAGTCTTTCAGTGATGCTAAAAAGTGTATAAACTGACTGAAAGGCTGATTAATTGCAAGAAGCCTTGAATATTTCTTTGAGAAACAGCCGTCCTTCAAGGGAGCGGTCTGTATTTTGAATTTTAATGATAGCCATCCTTCGAGGGTATGGTCTATATTTTTAGAATTTTTGATAATAGCCATCCTTCGAGGGCATGATCTATTTTCTTTTTGATTCACTTGATAATGTATGGATAGCTGTCCTTCAAGGGATCAGTCTATCTTTTTGGATAGCATCTTTCTTTTTGTTTTTTTTTTTTTTTTTTTTGAAACTCTTTTTGGAAGAAGCTGAGTTTAGACCTAGATAGATCAGATGGAGGGGAAGAGAACATAGAAGAACATGCACTCATGCCCCGAGTAGATCCGATTAAGATAAGTACTTGGGACAGATGAAGTGGTGATTAAGGTATTCCTACCATGAGGAGGAACATATCCAAAAGAAACGTGCAATGAGTAGAGCCGCGATACTCATATTTAAGGTAAACGAGGCAATAGGCGGAGAACCACACAATTTCGAATCACCACGAAAGTAGATGACTGGTTATTAGGACGGATGAAAGATCTGTGTTGCGACTAGATTTGTGTAAGATAGATTTTAACAGTAGAAGGGCCGTAAATGCAAAGCATTAAGAGGTTCCGCTTCAGGTATACCATCCATGGAAGATAAACGATAAGCCCCAGACCCATATTTATGAGTGATAATGTACGGGCCCATCCAGTTGGGAGCAAACTTACCCCGCTGACTTCTTTCGAGTGTAGTGACATTTTGATTTTCCTTAAGAACAAGGTCACCAATTTTGAAGTCACGGTGTTGCAAGTGCTTGTTATAAGCACGCTTGACACGTTCAAGATAGACCTGATGATGCTCAAGAGCGTTGAGACGCCGCTCATCTAATAATTCAAGTTGTGCTAGACGATTTTGACGATAATCCTCATCGGAGACAAATTCTCTGAGAGAAACACGGAGAGATGGGATTTGGACTTCCAAAGGAAGGACAGCCTCAGACCCATAGACGAGAGAGAAGGGAGTAGCACCAGTAGGGGTACGAATGCTAGTCCGATAAGCCCAGAGAGCAAAAGGGATATGTAAATGCCAATCCCTACCAGCTCGACTAGTTACCTTTGCGAGGATATTACGCAAAGTTTTATTGGACGCTTCGGCCTGACCATTAGCTTGAGGATAGTATGGAGAAGAAAAACTGAGCTTGATGTTGAAAGCGTTGCAGAGATTCTGCAAATCAGCGTTCTTGAAAGACTTACCATTATCTGTGATGAGCTTATGTGGAATGCCAAAGCGACAAATGATGTGTTGATAGACGAAATCAACTATGGGTTTAGCCTTTGTTGAAGAAAGAGGGATAGCTTCTACCCACTTAGTAAAGTACTCAGTGGCAGTAATGATAGAATGATGACGCTGTGAAGAACGGGGATTGATGAGACCAATAAGATCAAGACCCCACTGCGAAAAAGGCCACAAATCCGCCGCAGGTTGCAAAGCTTGACTAGGGATGTGTGTGAGATTGGAATGTTGCTGACACTTGACGCATTTCTTAGTGTATTCACAACAATCTTGATTAAGAGAAGGCCAATAATATCCCAAACGTAAAATGCGCTTGGCTACAGCTAAGCCACTAAAATGTCCACCACAGATACCGTCATGGACCTCCTGGATGGCTTTAGATGATTCACGGGTTTTGAGGCACCGAAGCAAAATACCATCAAAGCCGCGTTTGTAAAGAAGGCCGCCTAGAATAGTATAGCGATTGGCGCATTGGATAAAAGACCTTCTACCATTGGAAGTCAGATCTGGAGGAAGCACCGAATGAGATAGATAATCAACTATCTGTTGATACCACTCATCCTGAGTATGGGTTGTGACAGCATTGATCGAAGTTAGTTGCTCAAGATGAGATGGTTGATCTAATCGTTGCACAGCCACATAAAGACACGAGTCTTCGGTAAAAGGCGGGATAAGTGAGGCTAATGAGGCCATTGTATCTGCGAATCGATTTGTAGTGCGAGGAATAGCTTGGATAGTGAACTTATCAAAAGATTGGAGTTGAACGAGAACGATATCACGATATTTTTGAAGGATATCATTTTTGCATTGATAGACGCCCGTGACTTGATTAATGATGAGTTCAGAATCACCGAAGATGTCAATATGACGAGCGCCGAGATTAATGGCATTTTGAAGACCTAAGACAAGAGCTTCGTATTCAGCCATATTATTGGTGCACTCAAAGTTCAACTTGTGTGCGACTGGGATAGGCGTACCCCAAGGAGGAATCATCACAAAACCTGCACCTCCCCCTTGCTGGCATTTGGATCCATCAAAGAAGAGCTTTACTTTAAATGGAGATAGACCAAAATCAATTTGTTGGATATTTTCATCGGGGAATTGAGCAGGGGGGTCTTGAGTGTCCGGAAGAGGAGCATCAGCTAATTGATCTGCAATAACCTGACCCTTGATAGACTTTTGTGGGATAAACTCGAGGTCAAATTCTGTCATGAGCATAAGCCAACGAGTGATACGATCATTGTGATAAGGCTTTGCATGAATCGTCTTAAGTGGATTGACACTTGTGACAATGTAAGTTTTTTGATTAAGGAGGTAATGACGAAGCTTAGAAGTTACGAAGAAGAGAGCACAACATAGTTTTTCAGCTTCGGAGTAACGTGTCTCATACTCATGGAGGGTTACGACTGATGTAATAGACAGCTTGTTCTTTACCACAAGTGTCCCGATGCGAAATCATGGCTCCCAGAGCATGGTCAGTCACAGAGATATAAAGATAGAAAGGCTCCCCCTCGCGTGGAGGTGTAAGCACAGGTGGAGAAAGAAGATAAGATTTGAGATCATCAAAGGCCTTTTGGCAATGCTCATCCCATTCAAAATGAACATTCTTATGGAGGAGATGGTGAAAAGGTTGACAACGGTCCGACAATTGGGAGATAAAACGACGCACTGATTGAAGACGTCCTTGGAGACTGCGGAGTTGCTTTAAGTTAGAAGGGGGAGGCATCTCAAGGATAGCTTTTATTTTTGCGGGGTCCACTTCAATACCCCTAATGGAAATGATAAAACCTAAAAGTTTACCAGTGAGAACGCCAAACACACACTTAGATGGATTTAGACGAAGACAAAAGCGGATAAGCCTCTCAAAGAGAGGTGCAAGGATGAAAAGATGATCCTGACGACGTTTGGATTTACCAAGGAGATCGTCAACGTAATCCTCCACAGTTTTGTGTAAGAGATCATGGAAGATGTAGGTCATTGCTCGTTGATAGGTTGCTCCTGCGTTCTTAAGACCAAAAGGCATGACGCGATACCAAAAGGTCCCCCAAGGAGTTATGAAGGAAGTCTTATGTTGGTCTTCTGGTGCGATGAGAATTTGATTATATCCAGAGAAACCATCCATAAGAGAAAGCATCTCATGACCCCGCAGTTAAATCTACGAGTTGGTCGATATTAGGTAGAGGAAAATCATCTTTTGGACAAGCAAGATTAAGATCCCGGAAGTCGGTACAAATTCAAATTTTCCCAGTAGCTTTAGTTACTGGTACTACATTGGACACCCATTGTGGATAATCGATGGGTTGGATGAAGTTAGCCGAGAGCAAGCGCTGTAATTCTTCTTTAACAAGAAGGGCTACTCTAGGGTGCATTTTACGTAATTTTTGCTTAACTGGTTTGATGTTGGGAAGAGTAATGATATTGTGGACCACAATATCGGGATCGAGTCCTGGCATATCCTCGTATGACCAAGC